>BLSH010266953.1:465050-478430 GCA_018402905.1 Glandirana rugosa | reverse complement strand
TTCGGGGTCCGGGACAAAGTTCGGGTTCTGTCCGGACCCGAACCCGGACTTTGTCCCGAAGTTCTGCCGAACCAGCAGAACCCGGACTTCTAGAAGTTCGCTCAACTCTAATGGGGACCCTCCTTATTGGATCACCACCGATAGGAGGATATCTTGCGTCACACAGTAGGTAGGGAAAATACAATATAAATTGTCTGGCTCTTATTATAATAAACAAGCTATACATCCTGTTGGCCCTTATCTAACCACTAAAATGACCTAAGTGTATATAATCAATAAAAAAAAAAACATATATATATATACTTGTCACCATATGCGCATGCACATATATATATGGGTGTGCGGGTGATATAGATATATATGCATAGTAAAATTGCTTGGATAAGTAATTAGTACTCAGTGCAATCCAAATAATTGGAACCTCATGATTATGATTAAAACACAAATAAAACAAAGGATTATATATGCTTTTTTTCTCCTTTACAAGAATACCTTCCCATGCCCGCCCAGGGGGAACACACAAGGCCCCCTATACTGGATCTGTGAGGTTGCACCCCATAGGTGAGATCTATCATCTAGCCAAATCTAATATTTATATATATGTACATGCAAGATTATCCACTGTTGGTGGATGAAGTGATGCACTAGTGTTATTGTTTTTCTCATCTTTTTTTCTTGTTTTCTTTGTAGATATGTCTCTCTATTAAAAGTTGTTATATGTGGTAAATTAATGCTATTATCTATGCTTCTAGTTGTATAAATGTGCAAAACCCTTTTAAGAAGCGGGTAATCCGCGAAACATGTCGGGAAGCACATGACGGTTCAGCGAACAACCAAAGTATTTTTCTATTTCCACTCTTTGTAGGTGGAATTGTTAATTGTCTATATGGTAACAATGTTGTCATCCTTCCCCTTTAAAAAAAAAATAAAAAAAATACACACTCTATGTGGTTTTGTCTGTATGATATATGTTTTAATACATTTTGTTACAATTTTAAATGTAGTATGTGAGTCTATTGCGGTACCATTAAAATCCCATAGCCCCACTATTTTGTAGCTACAGTAGTCTCTGTAAAAAGGTGTAAGAGCGACCTTCTGACATGCGGTCCCTGCATTCAGGGTGATGTTAGGTTTCTCCAGCTATGTTTTGCTCCGTTATCTGTGGCCCACAGGCTATTGTAAAGTGGTTTTGCTTTTGCTTTTGTCTCCTCTTATACACTCCTTTGTCCCCTTTTGGAGGGGGATTGCTCAGTCACTCTTAGAGAAAATAAACCGTTAGGCCTACCTTCCCACTGCATAGGGCTCCAGTTTATGGGAGTTTAAGTGGCTGGAGGCACTTGTGGGTGCCTCTTGATTGGGATGCTTAGGCCCTGGATCCTTCCTAAAGGACATGGGGGGCAGACTTACCCCTCTGCAGGCTAGTCCGGGTGGTCTGCCTGGCTTCTTGAGGCTGAGATTGTCTCTTAGGCCTATTTGGCGGCCATCTTGGTCCACCCAGCTGATACCACCATGGCTGGTGGAAGGAGGAGGGGGCCTGGAAATCAGAGGGCTTTGCTTGCCCTTTCACTGGAGAGGTCGTTGGGCTGATCCGGGTCTGTGCGGCATGTCCTGAGCCATCGCTATGGCTGTACTGGGTCTGATGTGTTTGTTAGGCTGTGGCAATTTTGGTACACCCGGGCAGCGACGGAGCGGCGGCGAGCGGGCTTGGGGGCCGCCACCAAATTGCTCCACGGTATCTGCGGCTGGAGGGGGTCTTGGGGGATTAGTCCCCTTTGTTCTGGCTCTCCTGGGTGGATGCTGAAGGAGCCAGGGGCGCCGATGGCGGGTGTAGGTGCGGAGCTCTGGGGTTAAGCGTCCATCCTGGACCTCCCGCACGTGCGCACTAAAAGCTGCCTGTGTTATATCTATAAGAATAGATAATTAAAATCTATATTCAACAATGCACAGCACTAAAATGATACAACTAATAGTCCTTGGTTTCAATGTCCCCCTCTTTGTAAAAAGTGCAAAAAGAGCTAATAAGAATAAAATATCATGTGTTTTAAGAAAAATACAATTATTGCTGTGTTTGTCTTGACACTAAGCGCAGGCTTTTTGCCACTGACTACATCATTATTGTGCTGCTCCTACCAAGCTCCAAGCTTTGTGTATCTTTGTGACGAGGCAGGGGGAAATGCAGCACACATAAAGCAAGCAGTCCCTGAAGTGGTAAGGCTATAGATGCATGGGGCAATATATGAGGGGTGTAAACTGCCAGGTGTACTCATTTAAAGGCAGCCATGGTATGAGAGCTAGAAGAAACTCTGGAGAGAAGGGAGAGAGAAAACAGAGCCACCTAAGAGTAGCAGATCAGTACTTTAATGGACACATGATAATAATGGCCTGATGAAGGAGCACGCATGCTCAGAACGTGAAGCCACACCCGTTGCGGAATCCTAGGCTCTCATCTTGGAAGTGCAGAAGTTCCACAGCACTTTACAGCCTCACATGCAGCGGGACTGATCACCATCCGGACACCTAGCCAGCTTCAACGGGGACTATCTACTCTACTCTTTTAACTACCACAATGTGAGATGCTACACGTCTGTGCATTAAAGTACTGATCTGCTACTCTTAGATGGCGCTGTTTTCTCTCTCCCTATCTTTGTGAAGATGCGTCTGTTAGAATCAGAGGGGAAACAGTCACTCACAAAACAGTTGATTGGTCAGTAAATACAAAACAAACACAGGTTTTTTATTTGCTTCAAACACACATGTAACACCCTCTTTACAGTGCAATACATAGTCTTTGAACCAAGGCATAAAAATGCTTACCTTCAGCACAGATTCAAAATATAACAGAGCAGGTTCACCAACCAAGAAAGTCCAAGACATGGCCTTGTGTCAGTTTTCACTGGGATCCAGGCTTCAAACAGCTCTCTTCTCTTCAGACACCACCACCTGTTTCTCTGAGCTCACCTGTTTATTAGGCGGGGCTGTAGAGGAACTATCTGCCATCCTAAATGAATCCCCTCGTAACCCTGCACTCGGCTGACTATCTACATGCTCCATGTTTTGGGCCAGGGGTCTAGACAGCCCTGGCAAAGTGGCAATAGACCCTGGAAAGGGGATCTGCATTCTCATTCACTCTCCTAGGTCTATAGACCACAGTAAATTTGAAATCTTGGAGGGAAAGTACACAACAGGATGCTCTTCTCCAATAGCTAACTGTGACAAGGCTTCACTGAGTCTGAGTTTGGGGCTATGAGGACTGGTTCTTAGCATGAAGCCTGTTTTGATTGACAGAATGCTGTTTCTACCTCAGGACTCCGGTGAATGACAAAGGAGGTTTTTTCCTTTGTAAGGTTTGTAAAAGGTGAGACCAATTTGGAAAAGTTGGAAATAAATCTGCCATAATAAGTAGCAAACCTGCTTTTTTAATGAGGGGATGGGGCCACTTTTGGAAGACTTCCATTTTGTTCATCTGGAGTTTTATCATACCTCTGCCTAAAATATACCTCAAAAAGTGGGCCTTATCTAATCCAATTTCACTTTTATCAGGGATCACTGTGACCCCCATCATTCATAAGGCATATAGGACCAATTACACCTTTTTTGATGACTTTCCCAATTTTGGCTAAATAAACAATGTCATGCAATTAAACTCCTGACAATTCCTTATGGGGTCTCAGGATTCTGTCCATGGCTCTTTGAAAAGCTACTGGGGCCCTGTGAAACCCAAATGACATTCTGGCATACTTCCACAACCCTCTGGAGTGGCGAATGCCATTTTTTCTATAGCCTTTTTGGAGAATAGGATCTGCCAGTACCCATTTGTAAAGTCAACAGTGGTAATGTACTGATCTGGAAGGAATCTTTCAATTAAATCATATACCCAAGGCATGGGGTACACGTCCAGTTTGTAGACTTTATTTTATCTTTGAAAATTATTACTGAACTGCCAAATTCCATTTTACTTGAGCACTAGAACTGGCTTAACCAATTACTGGAATGCTACTGATTGATCCCATGTTTCAAAATATCTTTAAATTCCACCATTATCTACATAATTTCATAATAAAGTGCAGCGCTGAGATAATGTTCTTAATGAAAGCACCCAGTGTGAAGTAGTGCAATGATCTTCAAACAGTGCTGTAGTGCCACTCCACCTCCACCGTAAACACTAGCCTCTCACCTCAACAGGTAGGCTCTTATCATAAGGGGGGGGTAGCTCGAAATTCAGATAGATATCCCAGATGAATCTCATAAACAGGATACTCCGGTCGGCATTCCCCAGCACACCACCACACATGGGATATGAAAGAAAAAGGACCACATCTAGTGCTCTCCGTCATATAAAACACATTTATTGAGTAAAAGCGAAGTTACTTACATACGTAGCACTGAAGCCCAGTGCATGGCTAATAGCATAACATGAAAATTCTCCTATATCCTCCTGGATCTCACGGAGGAGGAGAGATCCAGGAGGATATAGGAGAATTTTCATGTTATGCTATTAGCCATGCACTGGGCTTCAGTGCTACATATGTAAGTAACTTTTACTCAATAAATGTGTTTTATATGACGGAGAGCACTAGATGTGGTCCTTTTTCTTTCATATCCCATGTGTGGTGGTGTGCTGGGGAATGCCGACCGGAGTATCCTGTTTATGAGATTCATCTGGGATATCTATCTGAATTTCGAGCTACCCCCCCTTATGATTAAACAAAGCTGTCATTGGCTCCTGTAATAAGAGCCTACCTGTTGAGGTGAGAGGCTAGTGTTTACGGTGGAGGTGGAGTGGCACTACAGCACTGTTTGAAGATCATTGCACTACTTCACACTGGGTGCTTTCATTAAGAACATTATCTCAGCGCTGCACTTTATTATTCAACATGGAACTTTTCTAGGATTTTATAAATTGCCTATTGTGTTCAGCTGCTTGTTTTTCAGATTACTGCGCTGACTGTATACACCATTTACTACATAATTTCATGTTCCATTACATTTCAGCAAGTTTGGCAAAAATGTAGCTACATAGTTGGTTGGTAAGGTTGAATAATGACCTCAGTCCTTTCAGCTCAACCTCTGTAGGTGTGTGTATGCATTTATGTCTCTATCACTTCCCATGTCCCTGTAGATTGTGTGTGCTATGATGCCCATCTAAATGTTGGGGAAGATTTTCTTGTTAAAGACAACATTCGCATCACAGACCATTCATAGTTCTGGAGCTACTGGAGCACCATATGGGATATCCAAAGATAAGGGCAGGCATCCTTAGGTATATACCTTGTCATTCTGTTGCCTGTAAATATTCTTACAAATGAGTAAAGGTACACTATAAACTCCTTCTACAGTGGTCACTCATTAAAACACATTTACTGTATGTATTCAGCTATGGAATTTCTATTTTAGTTTAGCTCTTGGTCATTATTACAACAAAAGTATGTAAAGCTGTTGTAGTCTTGCAGGCACACCAGGCAAGCATTTCTCAAATATCAGTTTTGCTTTAATAAATCTGTTTATTTAGGTAATGAGATTAAACAGTTTTCTAGCTACTAATTGTCATTGTTTTTAAAACCTTGTTTTTATTCTACGCTATGGCAACTAGCTAAATGTTAAAGTAATCTTGAAGTCTATTGAAATGATCATAAGTGAATATTTAGAAGGAAAAAAAACACATCATAATGTAGAGATAAATATTGAGGTAGTAAATAAGGAAGGAAGGAAGGAAGGAAAAAAATCTAGCCAAAATTATGGGGATCCAGGTTTTTACATATCAACTTTATTCGTAGTTGTAAAGTCTACTGAAAGGCAACAATATTATATTAAGAGGATAAAACAGTATTCTGAGCATATTTTATTACAAACACAATACGATAAAAAAAAGAAAAAAACAATGGAGTGCTTTTTCCACAAACCATGTTTACTCCAAATGGAATAGAAATGTGCATCTTTACACATGCTTATTGTTCAAAGATGGTGATGCTATGATCTCTCATTATTCTAAACATGAAGCACTTTGCAAATATACCTACTTCTTCCTTTGAACCTCCCCCATTATAAAGAATAATAAAAAGACATTTGAACCAAAAATTGTCATGCTGTGTAAAAGAGTGAAGTACTTGTTTTTTGCTCTTCATTTTCTGAAATATGTTTAATAATAGTAATTACATTTATAATGGAATTCTGTGCCTGCCTAACAGTGTTTTGATTTCTTTGTATTAGCAGTTGGTGCTATAATTGTAATTTACTTATATTAAGAACTGCACACAGTACTTATTCGTGGACTTGGTTCATTTAGATACTTTGTATGAATCCCTTTTGGACTTATTTGAAGTTAAGTAAGTAATCCATATTTTGAATTTTGCAACCATTTCTTTATAGCTACTTTCTAATGTTAATCACTATTGCCATTCCAAAGCCATTGCAAAGACTATTATGTTGATAGGTGTGTGGAATTCCATTTAATGAATCTTATCAAGACTTTGCAAAGTAGAACTGCTGCCAAGCAATTAAATATACAATTCAAATACAGATATGTGAATTTGAACAAATGGCAAAATAAAGTCTGTTTAGCCATTTATGTGATTCACATATCCATGCCATACTGAGTATCCAGGAAGTTGAGAGTAAATATACTATTACAAATCTGTATCTTTCATTGTCATCTATCTGCTATCTAAACTGCTCCCTCCACCTGTAGGTTTCCTACACCTCTCTTCTTCAGTTTCCAGTGCCTGAAAATATGTTAAATCAGCCAGTGTTACATATAACCATAGAATGTATCTAGAACTTTCTAAATGTTCCTTGATCAATGAGAGATTTCTTTCTCTTCTTAAAATCTCAAACACCACCCTAAGATACGACATGATAGGTGAACCTCCCTATACAGAACAAGGGAGGAGGGGGGTGAGAGAGGCTGGAGCTTCCTTCTTACTCTGTTCTCATTTTACATTTCCTTTTTTTTCTTCTCTTTCTCTCTCCTCTCTTCCTACTTCCTTTTTCTCATAATGCCTCCAGAAAAGGAAATATAGACTAACATGAATGATTAAACCCAAAATACTGAGGTTTGGGCTTTGTCTAGAGACTAAGGCAGGGCCTGGAGGCGCTGGCAGACGCACCCCCGCCATCCCACAGATTGTCCCCAATTGGGGGTGGGGGGCGGTTCCACGGTGGGTCTGCCCGTCGGCTCAGGTGCCTTGATATCTGCCCTGTGACCAAACTGCATAATCCTCCTTACCTCAGGCCCTGCAATTAAAGGTAGATATTGGTTCTCTACAGACCTCCCCGACTTTATTAAGTGCTCATTACATTGTCTTATAAGGGTCATGGTCTCTTTTGTAGTACAATGCACAATCTTCCGTAGGCGTAATCAAGTCTGTATTTCTGTACTTTTGTTCTACTCAGTTTCTGTATTAAGATTTATGTTTACCTAAAGTCTGAATTGTCTACTGCAGAATGTATGTAACCATATGTCTGCTTTCAACTATATGTCTCAATAAAAAGATTGAAACAAAAAAAAAAAGAAAAAAAAATCTCAAACACAGCATCAGAACCCCATTGAGCTATATGGAAGCTGAAATGTGGCATTTCTAGGCCAAATTGCAAGCTTTTGGTAAAAGATGGCTTGACTGGCTAGGCACTGCCATTGGGGAAATATACTAATGCAAAAAAAGGCAGGGAGCTTAACTTTTTAATAATACCACATTTCCACATCAATAATCATAAAAAAACAAAGAAGAGAAGGCTCTTACTTTTAAGGCACCACACAAAAATCCTACAAAAAAACCTTTTTTTAGTTAAAAAATATCTTTGTTGTAAATTAAATGTGCTGGATGTGGAACCAACACCATGACAAGTCTTAACATAAATACAAGTCTATAGATGTACTGAATAATGACTGGGAAGTGATAGAAAGCAATTGTGCTGATCAGCAATTTATAGCAAGACTGCAATTTTGTGGCAGACAGTCTGACACTAAGTGACACTTTGTAGAACCAGTGACACTAACACAATGATCAGTGCTACAAATATGCACTGTCACTGCACTAATGACACTAGTTGGGAAGGGTTTAAATATCTAGGGTGATTAAAGGGTTAAATGTCTGCCTAACCAGTGTTTTTGTGTACTATGTGAGGTGTTTTCACTAAGGGATGTGACAGTTTTTTTTCCTGCATTGAACAGAACAGAGCTCTGCCTTGTTTACATGGGCAGAACTCTATTCTGTGTCTCTCCTCACCAGACATGTACTGGCCATTGGGATTACCGGGAGTTTACCAGTGGGAAGATGGCTCAGTGGGCCTGATTCAATGACAGCAGGGCTGGCCCTACCATGGGTCCCATTGGGTCCATGGGACCCAGGCGGCAATTGAAGAGAGGTGGCAGAGCAAGGCCGGCACTTCCTACATGATCAAGTGCAAACTCAGTGAGAGTGAAAAAAGACAAATGTGTGCGCACAGTTTGTTATCAGCCCAGTCACTGTATCAAAAAAAGATGTACATGGCAGTCTTAAAAGGAAGTGGAGAAAGACGTCCCTACCACTTCACATTGTCTGAGAGATGAAGAAGAAAAGTTTTTTTGAGATAATCCTGGGAAAACAAGGCAGCCAATCCTGAGAAGCTGAACCGGGCTTCGTATTTACTAGGAGAGAAAAAGAGAGAAGGAGGCGCCTCTAAGTGCAATATTTAAAAGTACATTTATTAGCAATGGTATAAAAACACTCACAAAGTGCAGAGGGATAAGCAGCATGGAAAGCCAGTCCGTAGTGGCGTCACTGGGGATGCTCTGCAGCGGGGGGGTCCGTCTCCACACACTGTGACAAGTCTGTGTTCGTCCACTGGAAGATGTTAAGCTGCCGGCTGTGTATCCAGGACGAGGCTTGGAGCGCGGGAGGTGGAGGCGCAGGTCCGTGACGTCACTTGCTGTGCAACGCGTTTCATAGGCGAAAACGGCCCAGGTGACAGTGAGGCCGCGCCTCTTCCTCAGGCAAGGACTGGCCTGTTGGTGGTGAACTGGATGTTTATATGCTAAAGGGCGGGGGGCTGAATCAAGGTAAATGACCTCTCTGCAGACAACATCCGGGGAGAACAGGAAGACTGTATGCAGAGAAGGCATAACCATGACGGCGGCATTAAAAATCATAATAAAGCTCTGTACAATCAGTGAGAGTGTCGTGGGCTGCCTGACACAGCAGCACTCTCACTGAGTCTCCTCCCTTGCTCCGCCCATATGACAGAGTTGGGAGGAAATTTCTCCCACAAGCTCCTGATGAACAGGCATGACACCAGGTCAGTGCAGATAACGGAAGAGGAGGGGGTCAGGAGGAAGTGTAGAGATCCTGCCCTAGCTTGTGTGCATATACTGCCCTAGCCTATCTGTATATACTGCCCTGGCCTGTCTATATATAGGGCCCTAGCCTGTCTGTATATACTACCGTTGAACAGAGTGTAATTTACACATGTCATTCTAAAGGAATCTGTAATGTTGGAATGCATATTTTTCTCTAAATAAAGAGTTTAAAAAATAAAAGCCATTTATACTTACAGTGGAATGTTTTTAGGTATGTTTTATTGTGCAATTGCGTATTGTTTATATACTGTTTTTGTGTGTGTTTGCAAAATTAAAGTGGGCCGGTCTGGATGAAGTCCAGGGGCAAATTTTTGTCCTAGTCCAGCCCTGCTCCTCTCTGATCAGCGGGTGCCGGTGGACAACCATTGGCTGGCACTCACTTATCAGCATTGTGCTTTGTCTAATCACAGCATAGCTGCGGTGGAGCGCTCCCTACCCGGAAGTGGCAGATCACACACTAGGTATGTGATCCGGTGCATTAGAGCCGCTCTTCCACCATATAACTCAGTTATATGGTTGTAAAATGGTTAAGGTAAAGAAAAAATCTGTTCATCTATCCTGTCCTGGGATATGCACAGATGTTCCACAAAGCATAGCCATGTCTGGTAGGACAGGATGATGACATTTTGATCATCTGGAATGGCACCAATGAGGAACTGGAAGGTTTTATATCCCACTGTATGAACAACCCTTTTGGGATTTCTTTTACCTATGTTGTGGACTGTAAGAGTCTTGTCTTTCTGGATTTGGAACTCCGAGTGGATGATGAAAATCGCATCTACTCTAGGACACACATTAAGCCTACTGCAGGAAACTCCTACCTCCATGCTAGAAGCCACCACCATCCGAGATGGATTAGAAATGTACCTTTTGGTCAATTCTGTAGACTTAGGTGCACTTGCACTTGCAAATGCGACTATGAGGAGCAGTGTGTGGTCCTAATAAACAAATTCAGAGAGAAGGGGAAGGGGTATGATAAAGAATTGTTAGAGCAGGCCTATTTAAAGTATTGACCCTCCTATAATGGAAAACCGCTTAAACCCGGAGAAAGTTTGTTGAAGTCTCTAGAACATCAGGGAGGAAACATCAGATTCTGCACTAGATTTAATAACAAGGCATCCTTGATCCAAAGAATTCTGAAACAAAACTGGAAAATACTCAAACAGGATCCTTTTTTAGAGGGTTCTCTTCCCCCCAATCCAAGCGTAGTCTTTAGAAAACCGAGAAACCTGAGGAGCCTGATAGCACCTAGCCGGGTAAAGAGAGGTAAGAGACAACTGACTAGCCCTTTGACTACTGTGTTCGATCAAAAGGGCAACTACCATTGTGGGGTGACCAGTTGTGTTAATTGCACCTTTATGTGTCATTGAAAGAAGGAAGTGGTTGCTAGTAGTGGAAGGGTGTTTAATATCCGCCAGTTTATAAACTGCGGGACTCCCTATGTCATATATGGCCTACTCTGCCCTTGTGGGCTACTTTATGTGGGGCGCACCTCACGCCCTTTGAGGGTGAGGATGAATGAACATAGGAGCAATATTTCCACCCTCAAAGACAACTACTCCGTTGTGGAAAAACATGGAGGTAGTCTGGTGGGCCTTAAAGTCTTCGGGATTGAGGCCATTGGTAACCAAATGGACAATGGCAGAAGATACCGTAGACTATGCAATAAGGAGGCCTACTGGATTTTAACCCTGGACTCCCTTAGTCCCAAAGGGTCCCAAAGGGCTGAACAAGGAGATTGAGCTACAGTCCGCCATGTAGACTAGGCAGGTCAGTGGCCGGCCCTCTCGTTTCTTCTTCCTGGTTTCCTCTCACTTCCCTGCTCTCTCCTTGCCCTGTTGTCCCTGTAACATATACCCCCTATAGAAGTGTCAGCCTGCCAGCGGCAGCTCCTGTACATGTGAATTTGGGTGTTAAGTTTAGACTATTACATCCCTCATGCCCACACGCTACTAGTTAGCAGGGGTTTTGTGTGTAGTCATAGATCTGGGGCTACACCCATATATGACAAGGGTGATGTACCACACTGGTAGTGCCCAGAATGTCTGCACAGTCCCATCTGACCCCCTTTGGTTTATCCCCATTTACTATTAGTCACCAGTCACCACCTTTCTTCTTTTTTTTTGTTTTGTTTTCCCCTCCCCTCCTTCAAAGTCCTTCCAAGCGCTTTTGTAGTATGACTGCCTTTATTTTTTATTTTTTTTCTCAATAATTTTTTATTAGTTATATGCAGAAAGTACAAATTGAATACAGTAATAAATGTTGTAGACTAGTAACGTAGAATGCACTGATACATACAATAGGTTACAGGTTGATAGTATACACTGTTGATACACATAGACTCTGACCAATTTATCTGATCAAGTTATCTGATCGCACGGGTTAGTTGAGTGACTTGACAGTCAGACCATGCAGCCTGTTCGCCCCTGCCACCCCATTGGGAACTTACTGTGACAGGGGGGAACAGGGATTGGGATATTAGTGGATCCTTGCATGCTCAGTTGTTAAAGAGGTTTACAAACTGAAGATAGGAACAACAAAGGAAAAGAAACAAAGTACACATTATCAAGATAGAGAACTTGTAATTGTTTGGTAATATCAGGAAGGGTTAAATTTGCTAATTTTGGATGACCAGTTGTACCATTGTTTGTCAAAGTTGTTAACTGTCAGTGAGTTAATAGCCAGCGCTCTTTCCAATGTGTGGTTAGCTTGTACAGTGTGGTATATTTCACTTATGTTTGGGATGTCTTGGGATTTCCATTTTGTTAGGATTGAGTTACGTGCAGCAAGTAGGATATGTACAATTGTTGGTCTTGATAAGGTAGGGAATCTGTCTATGCCTAGGTTGAGAATCGCCAGGCCTGGGTCTGGTTTACATACGATATCTGAGGTTTCGGATATAAGGGCGAACACTTGTTTCCAGAAATTTGAGAGTTTAGGGCACTCTCATATAATATGAAGTAAATTCCCTACTCTTCCGCAGTCTCTCCAGCAATTTGGGGAGAGGCTGGGGAAGAGCCTTGATAGTTTGAAGGGGGTGTAGTACCACCTATGTAGCAGTTTCATCATCATCTCCCAGTGGTTGCAGCATTTGGAGTATTTATAGGTGGCTTGAATCGCTAGGTGCCATTGAGGTGTGGTGAAGGTTCTTGTAAGTTCTGTTTCCCATTTGATCATGGGTGTCCGTTTATATGGAGCTAGTTTACTTTTTAGTGTGTTGTAGAAAAGCGTAATTCCTTTCTTCCTAGGTGAGGGGTGTGTTAGAAATTCCCATATTTCTGGGGTGAGCTTCAAGGATGGTATAGGGTGTTTAGTTAGAAAGGAGGATATTCTCATGCAGGAGAATTGTATGTGTTCGGGTAGGGCAAACTCTTTCTTTAATGTTTTCCATTTTTTAACTGTAGAATCTTGAGTAAAGTCCTGGATATTAAGCATGCCATGCTCTCTAAGTGGTGTGGTATATACAAATGGTATTAAGGTCTTCATTATGTTGATGGGTAATTTGGGGGTATTAATTGTGGGTGCCTGTGGTTTAATAGCTTTCACCATGCCAGAATGGATGCGGTTATAGTGGGGGAGAGGGATTTGATGTCCCATTTTTTACAGCTGTCTAATAATAGCATGGACTTTAAGTCTTTAGTGGGTGTTAGGGATGTTTCTATATCTGTCCATAGAGGCCGGTTATTGGGGCTGAACCAACACTTTAGTTGGTCTAAAATAGCCGCCTGTTGTCGTAAATGTCTGCTAGTCCCATGCCTCCTACTGAGTTATGTTTTATTAAGTTGGTACGTGGGCATCTGGGTCTCTTGTTGTTCCATATGAATTTGTTTCAGGATTAGAGTTGAGCGAACCCGGACTGTAAAGTTCGGGTCCGTACCGAACTTTGGGGTGTCCGGGACCCGGACCCGAACCCGGACTTTTCAAAAAAAGTCCGGGTTCGGGTCTGGGGTTCTAAATTTCTTAAAAGTACTTTTAATGGTCTTGGGGTCTGGGCTTGGGCCTGAAAAAAACTTTTCAGGCCCAAGCCCAGGCCCAGGGCCTGTGGGGTT
>BLSH010266953.1:437879-449640 GCA_018402905.1 Glandirana rugosa | reverse complement strand
TTACGCGGCCTGGTATGGTCCAGGAGGGAGGGGGCCGCTCGCTCGTCCCCAACCCCTTTCCTGGCCTGCCGGGTTGCGTGCTCGGATAAGGGTCTGGTATGGATTTTGGGGGGACCCCACGCTGTTTTTTTCGGCGTGGGGTTCCCCTTAAAATCCGTACCAGACCAAAGGGCCTGGTATGCTCCTGGAGGGGGACCCCATGCCAGTTTTTTTTTTTTTATTTGGTGTGGAGTTCCCCTTCAAGATCCCCAGAGCACAAAGTGCCTGGCATTGTCGGGATCAAAGTCAGATCCCTGTTCACAGACAAACGGTCCGACTTTGACCCTATGTAGGACCGTAAATCGCACAGCAGTGTAGGATCAAAGTAGGACCGTTTCTTTGTTGGATAGTGTGAACCCAGCCTTAGCAATACAGTTATCTGGCATTAAATTATAAGTGTTTACAAGTAATTTTAACTGTTTACACAAAGTCTATTGAATCATCAAACAATAATTAAACATAATTAAAGCTTACTCATGCCAATCCTGTCTGATTTGTTGCTACATATTATCATGGTGTGTTTATACGTATTGATATTCTGAGATTTTTGGTAATTTCCCTCACGGTTTATTGGTTTGTTATATAATGGTCATTCGAGTCTGAAGGACTCCTATAAATGTGTTCTCGTTAAGAGTTGGTTATTTTGTTTCTCACACTGTTCTATATAAGGCAGTATAATCTTCTGAGAGTTTAAATGTGTACCATGGATTCCATAATTTATGAAATTGGGTGGAATTTTCTTTTTTGATTGCGATCAATTCCTCCATCTCATATATCTCATTTATTTTTGTTAGCCAGTCCTTGATGGAGGGTGTTCGTGTGGAGCTCCAATTGAGAGGTATGAGTGTTTTGGCTGCGTTAAGCATATGTCTTGACAGTGATAGTTTATATTTTCTATATGAAAGGTTGTTTACATTTATTAAGCAAAAGGGGGGCGTTTAGCTTTGCTTTCGTTCCTGTGATGGATTTGATCCAATCTGTGACCTCATTCCAGAATATTTGGATTTTGCTGCAGGACCACCAAATATGAATGAACGACCCTACATCCTTATGGCATCTCCAGCACCTGTCTGATTCATTTGGTAGCCAGCTCTTTATTTTAACTGGTGTAATATACCATTGGGAATATATTTTGTAGGATGTCTCTTGCATACGGGAGCTTAACGAGCATTTATGGTTAAATACACAAGCCTTCTCCCATTGTTCTTCTGTGATTTGGATATTTAAATCCTGTTCCCAAATGAGTTTATACTTATCGTTAGTTTCGGTGCTTAGGTTGGAGATCCATTTGTATGCCATGGAAGTGGCTCCTTGAATTGGGGTTTGATCTAGACATATTTTTTCTAGGGTTGTAAGAGATCTTGTCAGTAGTTTTTTTTGTTTGTTATTCTGGATGAAATCACATATTTGGATGTATGTCCAGTAATTTAGATTGTGATTTGCTATGATTTTGTTGAGAAGTGGGAAAGATAAAATGTTGTCTTTGTTTAAACAATCAGTAGCCAATAATGGTTTAAGTTTGCTAGTGCGAAGAAGATTCACGTAATCTTTCCCTGGTGGGAATTCTGGGTTACCGGTGATCAGTGTTAGGGGACTGGTGATCGATGAAAGTTTGTGAATTTCAGCCATTTTCTGGCAGATTTTTAATGTGGTATTAATTAGTGGGTGTGATCTTATTTTTCTAGGATAATTTTGTGGTGCGACCCATGGGAGGAATTGAGTAAGTATGCCTGATATTATTTGTTCTAATTTAACCCAATCTTTGTTATCGGCGTGGCAATGCCAATCGATGAGTCTGGTAATGTGTGTTGCATAGTAATATTTATTAAAGTCGGGGACTCCCATACCTCCTTTGTGTTTAGGGTAGGTGAGTTGTTTTAATTGAATTCCGGGTTTCTTATGCGCCCAAATAAAATTCCTCTTAGACTTGGTTAATCTTTTGAAGAAATCTGCGGGGATGTCAATAGGGAATGCATGAAAAAGGTATAGAAGTCTGGGCAAGACCGTCATTTTTAGTATGGTTGCTCTTCCGAACCATAATAATTGTTTTGTGTTCCATGTTTTGAGGTCTGATTCAATTTTTTTGAGAAGAAGGAGAAAGTTGTGGTTATATAGGTTTTTTAAGTTGGGTGTCAGTTTAATTCCTAAGTATTTGAGGTTTGTATTCTCCCATTTGTATGGACAGTTACGTTTGGTGTTTTGTTCTGTGTCTGTTGAGAGTGTTAGATTAGGCGCTTCTGACTTACTGCTGTTTATCTTAAAGTTGGAGATATATTTAAATAGATGTAGTATCTTGTTTAGGTTAGGGATTGAGATTTGTGGTTGGGTGATAAAGAACAGTAAGTCATCTGCGTATGCTGCTAATTTATATTCTTTTTTGTCGAAATTGAATCCGTGAATATTTGTGTTGATGTTGATGGTTCTTATTAAAGGTTCGAGAGTCACTATGAATAATAATGGAGAGAGTGGGCATCCCTGTCTTGTTCCATTTTTTATATGGATGGGGTCTGAGAGAAAGTTATTGATTTTTATTCTCGCTGTTAGGTTTTCATATAGGGATTTGATCCACAGCATCATTTTGTTGCCTAAGCCAATATATGTGCAGGTGTTGAACATGTAGTCCCACGCTACCCTATCAAAGGCCTTCTCCACATCTGTTGACAGGAGAAGGCCTTCTGATTTTTCGTCTTGTAGTCTATGAACCAGGTTAAGCGCTTTGATAATGTTATCTTTCGCTTTGCGGCCTCGCATAAAGCCGACTTGTTCTGGGCCAATTATTTTTTTCGAGTAGAGGTCTCAGCCTGCTGGCTAAAATCCCTGCTAGCAATTTAAGGTCCACATTTAGAAGTGATATTGGCCTATAGTTTGAGCATTTTCTGTGGTCTTTGTCTGGTTTCGGTAAAACCGTTATTTGTGCTGCTAGAAATTCTTTTGAGGATTTTGCCCCCTTATTTAAGGAGTTAAGGGCATCAGTTAGGGGTTTAATGAGTAAGGGTTCGAATGTTTTATAATAAATTGAGGTGAGACCATCTGGTCCTGGGCTTTTGCCATTTTTTAGGTTCTTTATAGCATTTGAAATTTCTGTTGTCGTTATATCTTTCTCTAAATTTTTGGTGTCTGCCTGTGGTAGTTTGGGTAATTTACTTTTAAGGAGAAAGTCTCTGATAATTGTTTCCCTTGAGTCTGAATGTTTGTTATTTTAATTTTGTGGGGGTATATTGTATAGTTCAGTATAATAATCATGGAAAATCTTTGATATTTTTGTGGTGTCAAGTATTTCTGTGCCTTTCTTATCATGGATGCAGTGTATGTTGTTTGCAGTCTTTGTATCTTTCAGAGCTCTGGTTAAGTATTTACTTCCTTTATCTCCGTGTTCGTAGTATATGTTTTTTTTAAGGAATAAGGATCTTTATGTTCTTTTGTCTATAAGAGATTGGAGTTCTTTCCTAGGTTCAAGTAATCTGTGTTCACTCTTAATCGTTATGGATTGTTTGTGAGTGTTTTCTAATTGGGTTATTCTTGAGGTTATTGATAAGGGATTCTTTTACTCTTTTCTTTTTTGCTCCCCATCTGATGAGATCACCTCTGATAATGCACTTGTGTGCTTCCCAGACTGCTAAATGTGAGGTATCGTGTGGGTTGTTAATTTGAAAGTATTTGGAAATGTCTTGTCTCATACATGTTTGGATTTCGAGGTCTATTATTAGTGAGGGGTTTTATCTCCAATTAAATGTTTTCGGTTCTTTGGACTTGGGTTTTAGTTGTATTGAAATTGGGACATGATCTATAAGAAGAATGTTACCAATTTCAGCGTTTTGTAATTCTGGTATATCTCTTTGTGTAATGAATAGGTAATCAATCCTTGTATATCTTTTGTGTGGATTTGAATATAATGTAAAGTCTCTTTCTTTTGGATTCATTAATCTCCAAGTGTCTATCAGAGTTAGAGAGTGGAGGAGTGATTTGATTTTTTTCAGTAATACTGGTTTTGCCTGAGGAAGTGTCTTGATGTGGGTTCAGTGGGATATTGAAATCCCCTCCAAGTACTATACAACCTTCGGCAAAACATTTCAGTTCATCTATCACTAGTTGACAAAAATGAATGTGTGCCTTGTTTGGAAAATAAACGTTCGCCAAAGTGGTAGGTGTACCTGCTAATGTGCCTTTTACAAATATATATCTACCATCTGGATTGGTAAGAATTTTTTCGGTCATGAATGTGGAATGTTTGCTTACTAGGATTGACACCCCTTTAGTTTTTGCATGTGGGTTAGTAGAGTGGTATGCCCTGTTGAAAAAGTTATCAGTTATTTTGGGGATTTGTGTTCCCTTAAAATGTGTTTCCTGGAGGAAAACTGTGGGTTATGTTTTTTGAGTTCCTTAAGTATTTTTTGCCTTTTTTCTGGCGTGCTGAGTCCGTTTACATTATGTGAGATAACCGTGGGGTTTTTCCCTAGGTTTGAGTAGGTCATGATAATGTCGTATTCTATGTAGATTTATAAGTATATCTATTGCTGGAGGGGTGAGTAAGAGTGGATTGTGGTTCAAATTTGAATTTACTCAGTTAATGCTACCTCTGACTCTGTCCTGCAGTGTCAGATGGTGCCTAATGGCTTTAGAATTCAGAATTTGTTCAGAAAGGGTTCTTTTAATATTGTGAAGCTTTCTATTGGGGGTGGTGGAAGTAGTTTCTTTGGTGGATATGAATATTTTGTTATAGTCTTATAGTGTGGTTTGGTGAGGTTTAAGTGGCTGGTCAGTATGTTAATGTATCACTACAATACCCATAAAGTATTGTTTGGAGTTAACTAGAAGATTTTTAACAAGGTGTGGCTTCTACAGGTCTATTGAAGAGATTTAAAGTCAAGAAGAAAATTGAAAACTGCATTCAAAGAACAACTAGTGTTCTCTATCTTCTAATGAACAAACATCTTAGTGAATAGGTAAAGTGAAGTGGGGATCGGGGGGGGCACACCCATCAGGGAACCAGAACGCCCCCCCGCCCCCCACTGCCCGCATCGGAACAGCAAAAAACAAAGGCTATTGTCTGTGCCCAATACAAAATGATTCAGAGGATTGAGAGTATGCATCACATTCATCCCCGCAGATCAGCTAGGTTTCTCAGTAGGATTGATGTTATATAATTATAAGTTGCATGTCCCTTATTGTCTTTGTAAATTTACCGTGTTCGATTAAGGTTAGGGGTACAACTTGCAGACCAGATGCAGGGATGGATGCAGTGTTCGATAACTTTGGACTGGTGTCTAACATTTCAAGAATCTTGTATGAACTTTAACTGTTACTGGTAGCTATAATGCACTTTTTTTATATTAACTCAGTGCAAACTTAGAACTATAAAAGTGATAGATAGAGTCTCTTTCTCTTTCTTTTCCCCTAATCTTCTTGGTCAGCTCAAAGAGTTTTGGGTAAGCGTGTTTCAGACCCTAGTAAGAATGTGTTTGTTGTGCCCCAGATACCTTTCGATGGGACATTAACTGTCCAACTTGATCTTTTCTTCTTCTTCTTCGTATCTCTAGCAAATTCTTGAGATAGTTCTATGCAACAAACAAAAGGGTCAGTGATCAATGTTAACATTAATGAGCATTTTGTGATCTTCCTTTTATAGGGGGAGTGTGTAAACCTTCTCAGTTCTAGTGATCCAGTCAGTTTTCTATGCTTTGAGATTCCATGGGCGGATCAAGTTAAATCCCTGTGATCGTATCTCAGTCTTACTTGAAATTGTTTGGAATCTGTGCGTTGCCTGCTATCTTATCGGTGGAATATATAAGAAAAATTATTTATGTGTTAGGCCTGAGATTTGAGCTGTCGTAAGTTGTTTGTTTCTGTGTTTCTTCTGAATGAAATTCTAAATAATTGTCTGGTGCTACCTTCCATTGGATGTATTTTATAGTGAAGTAGATCAGAGTTTTATTGGGTTATCAACTATTGATGTGTTGAATTTTGTAGCTGTGTGTGCCGAATTTCCCCGTTCACTCATGGTTCAAAGTTATAGCTCAGATTTGTAGAATGTAGTGTTCCTAGTTTCGGTTAATGTGAAATTTGTGTTGTGGAGTTTAATTCTGATTCAGGATCTGTTTCAGTAACGGTTGTCTCTGACTCTCTGGGTCTTAGAGGCTGGTGTACCGGCATTCTGGCCATGGTGTTGTTTTTGTTTCTTCCCTTTTTTGAAGGGAGATTTATGTAGGGTGGTAACCATTGATGTTACCATTGATGAGGGTTGTGGAGGGTCCCGAAATTCTTGGTACCATTCTGGTAATTCAATTGTTTCACATTGTATTGCTTCGCAGAAAAGTGGTATGTCTTCCAGTGTGCGAAGTAGTACCTGTTTGCCATCAACTGTGATCTGTACAGCAAAAAGGAATTTCCGTCTGTATGGTATCTTTTTTTCCTTTAGAATTTCGAGCATAGGTTTTACAACCCTTCTGTTTTTTAGGGTGATGGGGGACAAATCCTGGAATAGTAGTATGGTCGCTCCGTTGAATAGGATTTGGTCGTTTTGTCTTGCTTTCATCAGGATTTCTTCCTTCAGAGGGAAGTTGTTGAGGCAGCAAATTATGTCTCTGGGAGGTGCTGTATCTGGGCCTTTGGGTCTTAGTGCTCTATGTGCTCTTTCAAAATCGATCGTTGAGGCTATTGGTCTCTCCAACAGATTGTTGAAAATGGATATGAGGACAGGTTTTATTTCTTCTGCATTTATTGTTTTGGGTATGCCTCTCACTATAATGTTCTTTCTTCTTCCTCTGTTATCCAAGTCCTCCATTTGTCTATTCAGAGTGATTAGGTGTTGAGAGTGTGAGTAGGCGATTTTATCTAATCTTTTTATTGCTTTGTCCCTCTGTGTACCGCTTTTCTCAAAAAATGACATTTGTTTGGTTAAGGCCTGAATGTCTGTTTTGAGTTCTGTTATTGCTGCTGAGAATGATTTTTTTATGTCTGCAGCAATTTCAGTCATGTCCCCATAGGTTAAGGGATGGTCCAGGTTTGCGGCATTTCCTGTGGGAACATCAGAGGCAGCTAATGATTCATCATCAAAGTCCTCTTCGTCTGTATAATCTTGTGCTTGTGGGGTCTTTGATCCTGCCATGTTTCTATTTTTCTGGGATTGGTTTTTGAAAATGTCTGCTATGTCAGGACATGATGAGCCTGTGAGTGAACGTTGGTACCTGGTTTGTGATCCTTATTGTAGACCTGTTTTTTGGGGTTTACCCATCTTGTTGTATAATGGGTTAATGTGGTGATTCCTTGTGCTAAATCAGCAGTGTGCCAGCATAGCTGTGCTCTCCATTCTTGCAACTGGGTGTACCAATATGGCCGCCGCTAGGTGTAATGGAAGGCCTGCCAGTGAATTAGTTCTGTTATCCCTCCTGATCAGTACCGCTGGTGGGGGTAAGTGATTATGCCGAAAATGTAGTCGCTGGGTTAAGTGTGTGTATTTTTATCCCCAGTACTCGTTCCCCGATGGTTACAGTGGTGGAAGGGAGAAGGCCTGGAGGAGTTCGGGTGCAGGCTTCAAAGGCCGCGTTCGTGCCCGTGCCGTCACAGCCGTTCCCGAGGCCGCAATTAGCCACTCTGTGTGTCTGCCAGTAAAGAGTCTCAATCTGTTTGGCCTGGGCACGGATGGCTGTTAAATTTAGACCGGTGGTGTTGGATTTGGGCCTAGTGGTGCGGCGTGCCGCGGTCTGGCCAGGGATGTTTTTCCGAATCGGAGGGCGTATACCCACAATACTGGTATTGGGTTGTTGGCCGTGGTGTGGGTGATCTTTCTGGTGTGAAATTAAATCTCACCTGTCCTTAGTGTTTTCGGATTGCCTTGGGTAAGGTTTGTTGTGCCCGGAGCCTCTCCAAAAGAAGTCCGCCGCTAGTCACTGCAAGCCACGCCCCTCGACAGTATATCTTTTGGCTGCTGGCTCTTCATAATCTTAGAGCCCATACTCTCTGGTAAGCAGGATTGCCCCTTTTTGTGCACCAAGGTGATGAGTTGTTCCTTCATCCTCTCCACTCTAGATGGTGTCGGTTTCTTCACTCCTCTCTCTGCTGCCATGAATATGTACTTAGAACTATGATTAATGAACTTTTATATATGAACTAACGCTGCATTACTTTATTATTATTGACATTGGGGGTTCTATCAAGCTCATTTCTGTTGGCAGCTGTTTCCTTATCGCTTTTTGACCTTGTTTATGCACCAAGCGCAAATTTTATGTCATTTTCACCCCTTGTTAAAGGGGGCTACCAGATTCCAATAAGCCCCCCGCCTGCAGACCCTGACAACCACCCTGCAGGGTTGACGAGAAAAGGCCCTTGTCCCCATTAACATGGGGGCAAGGTGCTTTGGGGGAGACCCCAAAGCACCCTCCCGATGTTGAGGACATGTGGCCTGGTATTATTCAGGAGGGGGTGCTTGCTCATCCCCCCCATCCTGACCATCCAGTATTTCAACATGCCAAGCTCCCAACGCCACAAAATAGCCAACTTGCTACACTACTCTTAATCCAATAAACTCCTTACCCTTTTCATAGCACTCGACATATAAAAGGCATTTGATAGAATCTAGAGTTGAGCGAACCTCTGGAAGTTCGGGTTCTGCTGGTTCAGCCGAACTTCGGGACAAAGTCCGGGTTCGGATCCGGACAGAACCCGAACGTTCGCATGGACCCCGAACCCCATTGAAATCAATGGGGACCCGTACTTTAAGGCACAAAAATGGCTGTAACAATGTCCTGGCAAGTGCTAGAGGGCTGCAAAAGGAAGTAAAATGGGGGTAAGAATAGGGCAAGTGCCCTACAAAAAAATGGGGATAGGGAAAATAAATTAAAATCAAATAAAAAAATGGGAAGGGGGTGGATGTGGAGTAGGAGCCTAGAGGTTGACTAGGCCGTGACCATGGCAGTGTAGGTGGAAGTGGCGGTGGTCGAGGAGGAGAAGGAGGTTGCCAACATGGTATTTTTTTTTTGTTTGTTTATAATTGGTGTAGCCCCCAAAATATTGAGGCCTATTCAAAAAAACAAGTATATGAATGGCTGTGTGAGTCCGGTCTAAATGTTTATTATGCACAAGGTACAGACAAGTCTTGTGGGATCCATGCCTGATTCATTTTAATAAAGGTTAGCTTGTCCACGTTGGATGTGGACAAATGGCTCCGCTTGTCCGTGATAACGCCCCCTGCCATGCTAAACACACGTTCCGACAATACACTGGCTGCAGGGCAGGCCAGCACCTCCAAGGCAAAGCTTTGCCACATTTCGGCCATGCTAACCCTGCCTTCTGAGGTGCTGGCGGTGGCACAGCTGCGTTGGTGGCCTCTTCCTCCTCCTCCTCTGCCTTCGCCTTGTGCTTCCGCTGAGCTCCCGGTGTCATTTGGGAATGCCCTCAGCAGCGCCTCTACCAGTGTGCGCTTGTAGTTGCGCATCTTCCTCTCACGCTCCAGTGAGGGAATTAAGGATGGCACGTTGTCCTTGTAACGGGGATCCAGCAGGGTGGCCACCCAGTAATCAGAAGAAGTTACAATGTGGGCGACTCGTCTGTCGTTGCGCAGGCACTGCAGCATGAAGTCGGCCATGTGTGCCAGGCTGTCCACAGGCAAAGACAAGCTGTCCTCTGTGGGAGGTATATCATCTGTGTCCTCTGTATCTCCCTAGCCACGCTCCAGTGATGCCCATGAGCTGTGTTGGGTGCCACCCTGCTGCAATTCCTCCTCCTCCTCATCTTCCTCGTCCTCGTCCTCCAGAACTGTGCCCTGGCTTGAATATTTTTGACCTGGCCTATGCTGGTGCAGGAACCCACCCTCCGAGCCACTTGCGAATGACTGGCCTGATAACCATGGAAATGACCCCTCTTCCTCCTCCTCCTCCTCATCCTCCTGTGCCACATCCTCTTCCATCATGGCCCGAAGTGTTTTTTCAAGGAGACATAGAAGTGGTATAGTAACGCTGAGAACAGCGTCATCGGCACTGGCCATGTTGGTGGAGTACTCAAAATACTGTAATACGCTACACAGGTCTCGCATGGAGGCCCACTCGTTGGTGGTGAAGTGTTGCTGTTACGCAGAGCGACTGACCCATGCGTGCTGCAGCTGAAACTCCACTATTGCCTGCTGCTGCTCGCACAGTCTCTCCAGCATGTGCAAGGTGGAGTTCCACCTTGTGGGCACGTCACATATGAGGCGGTGAGCGGGAAGGCCGAAGTTCCGCTGCAGCGCAGACAGGCGAGCAGAAGCAGGGTGAGAACACCGAAAGTGTGCACAGACGGCCCGCACTTTATGCAGCAGCTCTGACATATCTGACATGGTGCCAGAGCCTTCCAGAAAGCAGGGAAAGGCTGCTAATTGCTGCTGCGTGAGTGTGGACGTATTCCGCGACCATCGCTATCCTTGTAACAAGACATTTGTATCTATGTGGGATCATTGTTCATATCTGCATATTCTTAACAAACCGCCATTAGCTATGCACTTGGCTGCAGTGCGTTTTTTGTGAGTATGTTTTATACATTTTAATAAAGTAAATTGATTTTACTAAATGGAGAGCACTAGATGTGGTCCTTCTTTCTTCTATGTGGTCAATGACTGAGCTCTTGTTGGAGAATTCATTGGACCGATTCATTGGAGATATATGTTTGGATTGATTTTTCCACCTGGAACTTTCATCTGTCCTAAGTTTATGACAACAGGCGTTATCTGGCTCCTGTAATAAGAGCCTGATATTGGAGGTGAGCTGCTAGAGTTAACGGTGAAGGTGGAGTGGCACTGAAGCACTTTATATCAATTATTGCACTATTTTTCACTGGGTGCCTGCTATCTAAGGATTTCAACTGACAGCGCTGCACTTTTTTCTTGATTGGACTTTTTGTAGGATTTGGATAAATTACCTATAGTGTACAGGTGCTTATTGTGCTTATGACTGCGCTGACTGCATTTCTTATTTTTGAGCTCTGACATATCCGGGTAGTTTTTTAGAAAATTCTGTACCACCAAATTTAGCACATGCGCCAGGCAAGGGATGTGCCTCAAACCGGCTCGGCCCAAAGCCGCTACGAGATTTCGGCCATTGTTGCACACCACCAGGCCGGGCTTGAGGCTCAGTGGCAACAACCACTCATTGGTCTGTTGTTCAATACCCGTCCACAGCTCCTGCGCAGTGTGGGGTTTATCCCCGAAACATATCAGTTTTAAAACAGCCTGCTGTCGTTTCCCCCTGGATGTGCTGATGTTGGTGGTGAAGGTGTTACGCTGAGCGGATGAGTGGGTGGTTGAGGAGGAGGAAGCACAGTAGGAGGAGGAGGAGGCAACAGGAGGCAAAGAGAAATGCCCTGCAATACTCAGTGGTGGAAGGACATGCGCCAAATGGCTAGCCGGCTCAGGCCCACCCACCACTACATTTGCCCAAAGTTTTTGGACTACCGCCACCGACAGGGTGTCATGCACCATGGGTCGGCGGTGATGAAAAGGTCCACTCGGTAGGGAAGGGACGTGTTTGTTCAGCCCCTGTTCTAGTTCACACGTGACGCGTTACGGTAGTCACCGTTCCAGGTGTATTGGTGACTATGTACCTGGTCATTCGTGCCCGTCCCTGCGATATAGAGTGATTGACGTGTGACCCGTTTACATCACCACCCACCCGGACTCGGCCGATCGGTAAACCGCGTACAGGAAGGTGGTGACTCATAACGTCCCGTAAAGAGAAACGGAGGACAACGGAGGAGGAGG
>BLSH010266953.1:387213-398182 GCA_018402905.1 Glandirana rugosa | reverse complement strand
CATACAACACAGAAAAAAGCTCCTTACAGTTACCAAGGCGCTAAGGAACCACGACATTAGATATCAATGGGGTACCCCCTCTAAACTGATCGTCACACACCATGACAAGACGTGTAATATCTTTTCACTTGAAGCAGGATTAAAATACCTAAAAGCCTGGGGCATACTACCAGCGGAACCCTTACGTGAAAACCGGCAGGGCCATTGAAGCTCAGACAAGACTGGTCCACCTGAAGAAAAATCTCACTCTTCCTTAAGCAACAACATACGTCCCCGGCCAAAATCCATCAGGCCTATGTGGTTACCCTCATTCTATAAACTCAGATCTATACCACAAAACCCTCACTCACAGAATATGCAGGTTGCCCTGCTACTGGTTCCTGTGACCTCTCCCAGGTTCTTTTTTATGTTCTCTTTGTTTTCCCTGTTCTCAGTTCTTTTTTCTCTTGTTATGCCAGGTGACTCAATTAAGGTTCATGCCAAACATCCCAACCACGTCATCCAGGATTACTTCACCTCAAAGCCACAAGTCTCGAAACTTCCTCAACCAACAGTCAACTCGGGCGACCCAAGCCAAGAATGGACATTCACCCAAAACAACATAAAAAGATGCTCATCTACAGAGGTAGGTGGTAAAGCCCAGCTCACATTTTCACCACAAACTCTGAATTTGTATATCAATCCTACATCAGCAACGCCAAAGGCCCATCATGCCTATTAAATTCGTCTCTATGAACGTGAAAGGCCTTAACAGCCCCTTCAAGCGTAGCCTCATGTGGACTGAAGCTGAAAGCCTTAAAGGAGAAGTCCTCAGCATACAAGAGACCCATTTCTCAATGAACAATCCGCCAAAATGTTCCCATAAAAGATACCCACACACCTTTTTCGCCAACGCTCAGACGAAGCAAAACGGAGTCCTAATTGCAATACATGAAACTATTGCCTTCACACTACAAGACTCGATCACTGACCCCGATGGTCGTTTTATAATTTTAGTGTGCACCCTGAACAATATTCTTTTCACTATAGTCTCTCTATATGCACCCAACAAGGGCCAATTGGCATTTATGCAGAAACTGATGAAAAAAATCAACAAAATACGCCAAGGTAGACTACTTCTGCTTGGTGACTTCAACCTGATCCCTGACTCCTCACTAGACCGATCCAAACCAACATGCAAAAAGAACCCAACTCTCCAAAACTTTTTACACACTGAATCACTATATGATACGTGAAGATGCACCCACGCTGGAGAAAGAGATTATACCTTTTTCTCCTCCCCCCATAAATTATACACAAGAATTGATTTGGCTATCACAGACCTTCCTACATTACACCTAATCCAAGCATCATCAATTGAGCACATCACATGGTCAGACCATGCCCCAATTACTTTAACCCTAACCGATCAACACAATGTGAGACCTACCTTTCTATGGTGAAATAATACACAAATTTTTCAAAAGGAGTCACATCGGGTTCAGGTCGCCAAGCATCTCCAGGAATTTTTTCATTTTAACAAAAATAATGACTGTGATATTAGCAATGTATGGTGTACACACAAAGCCTATATAAGAGGCATTCTCCTGCAGACAGCTGCTAGAGAGAAAAAACAGAGAACAAGCAAAATAAATTCCCTATTAACACAAATTGCGACACTAGGCACGCAAAATAAGCAATCACCCTCCCAAACCAATCTAAGCAAACTTCAACAGCTTAGATCAGAACTTAAACAAACTCTACTCTATGAACATGAAAAGCAACTTAAATACCTCAAAACCTCCTTTTACTTATATGGCAACAAGGCAGGCAAGAAACTAGCGAGACAGATACAAATTAAACAAGCCAAAAGGAGAATAGCATACATGACTGACCCTAACACAGGCAATCAAGTACAACACCCTAAAGAGATAGGGGCAACCCTACCATGAAGCTCAATCCATCAGACCGGCAGTAGACAACCGGAAAGTTTTTCCCACTACTGTGAAGCGTCACATCAACCTGGAGGAGAGTTGCTGGGAAAGGAAATCAATACGAGGAGCCTGACACAGAGGATCACCACCCGAGCTGACCGGGGTAAAGATTCAGCATAGGCGAGCTACCCCTGCAGGGGTACCTAGCTCTGGTGAGTGGGGGTGCAAGAGGGGAGCACCGGATTGAAGCACTGGATCACTTTACATGTTTTGAGGATTAGTCACCAAAGTCACTGAACACTTTCTATTGCATCTGGAATTTCAAAGAGACTATTATATAATTATTATTTTCTGCTGATTAACCACTTCAGATCCGCGCTATAGCCAAAGTACGGCTCCAGCGCGGATCTGAAATGCCCGGAGGACGTCCATGGACGTCCTCCACTGCGCATGCTCCCGCGCGCCCCCTGGCGGCAGCGGCGGCGCGCGTGTGCGCCACACGCTGCGCGAGCGTGCCCGTGGGTCGGGCGGACTCGATGTCCGCCCGGACCCGCCGATCACCTTTAGGAGCCTCAGAACGGGGAACCGCCGTTGTAAACACGGCGGTTCCCCGTTCTGTGACAGGGGACATGCCAGATCTACTGATCCCTGTCACTGGGATCAGTGAGATCTGTCATGTCCCGGCCAGCCCCACCCCCCCACAGTTAGAACACACCCAGGGAACATATTTAACCCCTTCACTGCCCCCTGCTGGTTAACCCCTTCACTGCCAATGACATTTATACAGTAATCAGTGGACATTTAAATTTCTGATCGCTGTATAAATGTCATTGGTCCCAAAAATGTGTAAAAAATGTCCGACATTTCCGCCCCGATATCGCAGTACCAATAAAAATCGCAGATCGCCGCCATTACTAGTAAAAAAAAAAAAAATAATAAAAACGCCATAAATCAATTCCCAGTTTGTAGACGCGATAACTTTTGCGCAAACCAATCAATATACGCCGATTGCGATTTTTTTTTTTACCAAAAATATGTAGAAGAATATATATCGGCCAAAACTGATGAATAATTTTTTTAATGGATTTGTACTTTAGCAAAAAGTAAAAAATATTGTTCTTTTTTGCAAAATTGTCGCTCATGTTTTGTTTATAGCGGCGATCAGAAATGGCGCAGAGGGGATCAAATACCACCAAAAGAAAGCTCTATTTGTGGGAAAAAAAGGACGCAAATTTTATTTGGGTACAACGTCGCACGACCGCGCAATTGTCATTCAAAATGCGACAGTGCTGAAAGCCAAAAATTGGTTTGGGCAGGAGGGGGGTTTAAGTGCCGGGTAAGGAAGGGGTTAAGGACACTATACTCCAAGTCTCTTATAATATTTATCTGAGACGGTGTTATTCATATTATTTTTTGCACATTTGCACATTTTTGATGTACCTGTATGATATTTTATATTGATTATAATCAACACAGTAATATTGTAAATACGCATTTTTTTACGTTTTGCACAGCATTTATGGTGTTTAGATACAAGGGTCATATATTTAGGTGCAGCCTGAAATAAGACTAGCACCCAGAGGGTTAGCGCCATCTTCCTGACATACCATTCACATACCCTAAAGAGATAGCAAACATCTTCAAAACATATTACGAAAACCTATACAACTTAAAAAATGACCCACACACCACCCAACCAACCCAAGAAAATATCCATAATTTCTTAGCCTCAGTGCAACTCCCTCGAATCTCTCCGAACCAATTAGAACAACTAAATGCCCCCTTCAAAATTGAGGAGCTAACAGAAGCCTTAAATAAACTAGCATCAAACAAATCACCAGGCCCAGACGGCCTTTCGACTGAATACTATCGCACATTTAAAGATTTACTAATTCCCCACATGCTAGAACTATATAACAATATAGCCTCATCCGGGACTCCCCCTAAAGAATTGCTTAAAGCCATAATAGTGACGCTCTCCAAGCCTGGGAAAAAAACAGACTCCCCTCAAAATTTCAGGCCAATTTCCCTTTTAAATGTGGACATCAAATTATACGCCAAATTAATAGCCAACCGACTAGCTAAAATGACCCCATACTTAATAAACCCCGACCAAGTAGGCTTTGTCCTAAATAGACAAGCCCCCGACGGCACTAGAAGGATGCTAAACTTGCAAAAATTAGTGGAAAAACGTAAAACACCATCTGCCTTTATAGCCTTGGATGCCGAAAAGGCTTTTGATAGAGTACACTGGGGATATATGCTAGAGACCCTATCAAAATTTGGACTAATTGGGTTCATCAAAACAGCTATTTCAGCGCTCTACACACTCCCTTCGGCACAAGTCTACACAGCATCGGTCTTATCAGATGCTCTGTCTATTACTAACGGCACACGACAAGGCTGCCCACTCTCCCCAATTGTCTTCACGTTAGTAATGGAACCCTTAGCAGCAGCTATAAGAAACTCCCCAAATATTTTTGGTATTGAGATAGGTGAGAAACAATATACCATAGGACTCTTTGCTGGTGACGTTATTCTTACCCTAACCAACCTTGAGAGATCAGTCCCAGCTGTACACAACCTTATACAAAGATTTGGCGGTATATCTTATTACAAAATTAACATAACTAAATGTCAGGCCTTACCGATTAACTTGAACCATAAAATAAAAGTGAAGATGAAAAATCTCTTCCCCTGCCACTGGGATGCCACTTCAATCCAATAACTGGGCATACAAATCACATCCACATCACGAGATCTCTATGAAGCTAATTATAAACCCTTATTAATCTCCATTCAGAATGAATTATCCAAGCTAAACAAACAATACCTGTCCTGGCTAGGTAGAATAGCCACATTTAAGATGGCACTCCTACCCAAAATATTATATATCTTTAGAACGGTGCCGATCTTACTACCCACCAATCTTCTTTAACACAATTAACTCCTACTTAAAGCAATTTATATGGAAGGGTAAAAAAGCATGCATGGCCTTCTCCACCATGACCAAACACAAGCGCAAGGGGGGGATGGGAGTCCCTTCACTCGTAGATTACAATAGGGCATCATTGCTGGACCAAATTAAATCTTGGCTAGTCCCTCATACTCCTAAACCATGGGTCATGGTGGAGAAGCACATGATACATGGCAAATGCCTTAAGAGCCTTCTTTTAGCAGTTGCATCCAAATTACCATTAACACACAAATTTAATGACTACCCATCCATTCAGGCCTCCATAGAGGCATGGCAACACTCATTGAAATTAAACAGAGGGATTACCCAAATCCCCATCTCCAAAGCCCCTCTTCACATATTCGAACACCTAATCCCTGACTTTTCCGTCTCATCTTGGACAGACCTAGGACACATATCCTGGGACACAGTCCCAGAAGAATTAAGGAAGAAAGACGCATATAAATGTTCCCAAATAAAACACTTACTGGATAAGTCCCGGATAACCACTATAAGCGTAAATCAAAACATTTGGGATTTCTACCATAATTATACACAGACAAAAGCAGGCATATCACATATGTATGCATCACTGCAAACAGACATCCCATTTAAACAGACCCGTGCTATCCTAAATTGGGAAAGAGACCTCGGGAAATCATATACTGAACAACAATGGGAAACATCACTACGAAACTCCATAAAAGCAACACATTGCGTGCTCCACAGGGAAAATTGTTTTAAGCTAACTTACAGATGGTATTTAACCCCTGTACGCCTGGGTCGAATGTACCCAGATTCCCCTACGGACTGCTGGCGCAATTGCGGCCAGAAAGGCCACCTATTACACATCTTATGGCAATGTCCATCGATAACCAGTTTCTGGAACTGCATATTCAAGATAATCTCCAAAATCGCGAACAAAAACATTCCCCCTACCCCCGACCTAGCTATCCTAAATCTAACAATAGAACAATTCCCAACCCAAACCAGACAAGTAATCATACATACCTTATACGCAGCTAGGTTGACTCTCACCAATAATTGGAAGAAGGAACTAGCCCCTAATGTATCAGAAGCCATCACCAAAACAAACCTACAATATTCATATGAGCTTGCCTTTGCAAGAACAAACAATACAGCCGACAAATTCCTGCATGCTTGGCAAAGTTGGACTGAGCTCTTGTAATCAGCATCCTGTCCACACTACGAGGAAAACACCCCCCGAGACCCCCAGAAATAGCTGATCCACTCACACACACTTATTGGCGTGAACTGACCACCCTAGTAGCCTCGGCTACAATGTACCACTCCTTCATCCTGGTTAGTTAGTTAGAAATCTTATTGTATTTACAAGCATACTACTTATGCATAACTATTCATACCCTCCAACCATCTTTATTGACACACTACTTCAATGCAATATATCCACCACCAAGCTGTCTACTTATTAGCCTGTCCACAGTAAGTGCCCGTTGGGGTGGCAGGCTCTTCCCGGTGAGAGTGGGAAGGTACACTTAAGAAGGTTTAAAGATATTAAAATATGACTGCACTTGGTGATCCTATTGTACCATTTTGTATGTTGGAATGGTTGTAATCCATTGATATGCATAACTGCTTGTACTAAACTTTCAATATTCAATAAAAACTATTGTTAAAAAAAGAAAATTATCTCCTGGAACGTGAAGGGTCTCCGCTCACCAAATAAACGTATGGCCATTCTCCGACATCTTAAGTAACTGAAAGCAGATGTAGCACTCATATAAGAGTCCCACCTCTCTCCGGCGGAATTTCCCTGACTACGCAAGCTATGGGTGGGCGAAGTAGTGGCTCATCGGCAGTCAAGGGCAAAGCAGGGACTCTCATATTGTTCAAGAAAACCTTCCCGGGCAAGATCAAATCGGTCCATACGGACATCGCTGGCCAGCTAGTCTCAGTGTTCATAGACTCCCCCAATAGACCCTGGGCCATAACGAATGTCTATGCACCTAATTCCCCGACAACCACCTTTTTTCAGGACCTATATGCCCACATAGCCCCATTTCTTCATCTTCCTCTCATGGTAGCAGGGGATTTCAATCAGGCAATGGACCTCCGGGAAGACAAATCTTCCTCAAGGCCCTCTCCCAAGGGAAAACCAGATCCTTCCCCCACTCCCCTGAGCAAATTTGTGCATAGCGCGAATCTAGAGGACTTTTGGAGGTTGACAAATCCAGACACCAGAAGCTTCACCTTTTTCTCCCCCCCATGACTCTCTGTCGCGGATTGACCATACATTTCTGAACCACTCAATGTTATCACTAGCATCTAACCGTCAAATTGAGACAATGGTCATCTCTGACCATTCTCCAATCTCAATAAAACATGCCAGGACTAACGCTTCAGACCAGGGCTCCCATATGGCTGTTCCCGAACTATCTAGCCAAAGACCAGTCACTACGGCAGGTGATTAAATACTCTTGGGACGAATATGCCACCTCAAACCAGGCCCACAGCAATGACCCTAATCTCCTGTGGGAAGCAGGAAAAGCAGTCCTCAGAGGCCGGATAATATCCTATGCAGCAGGGTACAAAAGACAGCGAACCAAAAATTATGCGGACACTAGTAAAGCTTTGAGGCAAGCCCAGATCGCTTTAGCTCAAAACAATATGAAGGCTCACAGGGACACCTGGACACTGGCCAAATGACAGTTTGACCTTTGGGTCGAGGCCCGCGAGCGGCTCCACAAATCTGAGCAGGACCTGAAATACCACAAATTTGGCAACAAGCCGGGCTGACTTCTGGCCTCTCTCTGCAAAGGAGCATACTCCCCTACGCACATAACAGCCCTAAAAAACACAGAGGGGAATTTGGTAACCTCCCCAAAGGACATTAATCTAGTGCTAGAGCAATTCTATACCGCATTATATGGTCCAGACCCAATAGACGAGCGAGTGGAGTTCCTGGGTTCTTTACCTCTCCCCAAAAGTAATGCCGATTCACTCTCCCAACTAAATGCTCCCATCACTGAGGAGGAACTCCGGGCAGCCATCAGATCTCTTCCCACAGGCAAAGCCAATGGGCTAACCCCTGAATTCTACAAATTAGCTATAGATACGGTGACCTCCCCACTACTAGCGGTATACCAGAACATTCTGAAAGGGCACGGTTATCTTCCCACGGGCTTCCAAGCATACATTAAGCTGATTCATAAAAAAGGGAAGGATCCGACTGACCCAGGGGCCTACCGCCCCATTTCCCTCCTAAACCTCGATTCTAAACTGCTCTCCAAAATCCTAGCAAATAGGCTGGCCCCCATAATGCCATCCCTGATCCACCCCGCACAGTCAGGTTTTACGCAGGGAAGGTCTGCGGCATCCAATATCCGAAAGGTACTGATGGTGCTCGAGAGGGCTAGGGACCAACTGGCGGAGGAATCTGCGATTATCACCCTAGATGCCAAAAAGGCCTCCGATAATGTCAGCTTCCGTTGGTTGGACCTGGTTCTGGAAAAGATGGGGTTCTCAGGTTTGTTCTTACACCTGATATGGGAAATGTATTCAGCCCCGAAGGCCACCGTGGTCGCCGCTGACATCCTCTCTGGCCCCTTCAGCCTACACAAAGGGTCCAGACAGGGGTGCCCTCTATCCCCCCTGCTGTTCAACATAGCGTTAGAACCCCTTTCCCGATATCTAATCTCCCATCAAGGGCTGCATGGAGTGCGGGTGGGGACCCAGGAGGTCCGCACAACCCTCTTTGCAGAAGACATATTAATTTTCTCCTCACAACCACGATATGACATACTCCTGATCAAAGACATTTTCACTGCCTTTAGGTCCTGCTCGGGCCTCCACATCAACTTTGCAAAGAGCGAAGTACTCCCCCTCCTTCACTCGCGCGTCCCGGTCTGGGCTCAGCACATTCCATTCACTATAGCATGGACCAGCATCACCTACCTAGGGATAAAAATTGGGAAAACACCTGCTTCGCTATACCAATTGAATATTATACCGGCAATCCAAAGAATTGTTGCGGAATTAGGCAACTGGTCTGACCTCCCTTTGTCCCTATTCGGGAGATGTCACCTCTATAAGATGTGTAGCTTCCCCAAATTGCTCTACCCACTGCAGACATTACCCATCCTTCTCAAACATAAAGACGTCCAGAAATTACACAGAGAGGTCTCCAATTTCATATGGCGTAAACGCAAACTGCGTATATTCCTTCAAAAATTGTTTCTGCCCAAACACCTTGGAGGGTTAAACCTCCCCAATACCAGGCTTTACAATATAGCCTGCCTAGTGAGAGTTGGGTTGGACTGGACCACACAAACCTCTAAGTATACAAACTATGAGCTAGAATCCTAATTGGTTCACCCACTGAACTTAACTGCCTTACTCCATTGCTGCCCGAAGGATCTCCCCGTACACATCAAAAATAATATTCTGTTCAGGGATACAATTGTAGCATGGAGAGAGACCCATAAACTTTCAAGATCGTGCCCACGCTACTCGAGATCACTGCCGATAGACGGCCACCAAATATTCCCGCAGCCAATGATCCTTTCATCCGCACAGAATGGTGCTCTAAAGGACTCTTCAAATTTGCCCAACTCTTTGATGGAGGAGGTCTGCTCGACTTTCAACCTGCCCAAACATCACTGCCTCTTCATAAACCAGGCTATCAGCTTCGCTGCAAGTCTATGCCCATCAAGCAGCCTCCGCTTGCAAGACTCTGCAATTGATCACTTCCTATCACACAATAGTCATAGAATCTGGACACTCTATAAACCCCTATTGACCCTGGTGAAGCAATCACCAAACTACAGATTAGGGAAAACATGGAACTTAGACTTGGACTCTTCAGAGGTTTATGACCTTGTACTCCAGGGCTATAACATAACCTGCACGTATGTGCATAACAAATTCTGGAGGGAGCAACAGTACAAAATACTGCATAGGGCCTATATTCCATACCTGCGCACCAAGGATAACACTGGAGAATCATTGTGCCCTCACTGTAAAGCAAGGAAATCTGCTCTCCTCCACATGCTTTGGGGGTGTCTAGCAATAAGGCAGTTCTGGGCAAAGTTGGAACTACTGGCAGCCAGCACTACCGGCCCACCACCCCATGACAACATATACCCATTACTCTTTGGATCCTTTGAACCTTTACTACCCACGTTGGATAAACCGAGCTTAAGTATCCTACGAGCAAACAAACCATGGCTCACCACTTGCTACATGGCGGGCAGGAGAGCAATTCTGAGAGCATGACTATCTCCCACCCCCCAACAGTGAAAGATGTATGCAAAGACTTGGACAAACTTTATAATCTGGAGTGGCTGGACCTGAACCCACCGGATCCTCTAAAGCACACACGATTTACATGGAAATGAGTAGAGTTGAGCAAACTTCTAGAAGTCCGGGTTCTGTTGGTTCGGCCGAACTTCGGGACAAAGTCCGAATTCGGGTCCGGACAGAACCCGAACTTTGTCCCGGACCCCGAACCCCATTGAAATCAATGGGGACCCAAACTTTTAGGCACAAAAATGGCTGTAAAATAGTCCTGGAAAGTCCTAGAGGTCTGCAAATGGAAGGAAATGGGGTAAGGGTGGGACAAGTGCCCTACAAAGAAATGGGGACAGGGAAATAACTAAAAGCATTTTTAAAAAAAATAAAAACATAAAAAAACAAAAATGGAGGTGGATGTGGACCATCTTCAAAATGGGTCTGAAAAGTATTAATTAACGATAGAAGCCATATAACTGTTCTAAAATCATCTTCAAACTGTGTCAAAAAAGTATAAATAAGCCGGGAGAACCCATATCACTGTTCTGCAAACATCTGGAAACTGTGTGTGTCACTTTAAATAAAACCGGGACTAACTGAACTACTGTTCTGCAAACATCTGGAAACTGTGTGTAAAACTTTAACTAAAACAGGGAGAAACCATACTACTGTTCTGCAAACATCTGGAAAGTCCGTGTGTCACTTTAAATGAAACCGGGACTAACTGAACTACTGTTCTGCAAACATCTGGAAACTGTGTGTGTCAATTTCACTGTGTGTGTCAAAGGTCTACAAACGTCTTGTCATCAAGTCAATCAGGGCCAAAGTA
>BLSH010266953.1:375624-386466 GCA_018402905.1 Glandirana rugosa | reverse complement strand
ACAGCAATTTTCAGAACTTTTGGTAAAATTACCAGAACCCCGGACCCGAACCCGGACTTTTTTTGAAAAGTCCGGGTTCGGGTCCGGGTCCCGGACACCCCAAAGTTTGGTTTGGACCCGAACTTTATAGTCCGGGTTCACTCAACTCTAGAAATGAGCTTACAGGGTGCCATCATAACACAAAGGATGGAACAGGAGCCGAGAAGGTGCCTCCTGTGGGTTGAGGGTGTTCACTAGATAGATGAACTGGGTGAGAGCTTGTTAGTACCTTAACATATTTGTTCTATAATGCCATCTCTACAGATACACCTTTGGGTATCTGAGATGAGATACGAGATGTGCAGCACCTGAAACTACGGATACTGGAAGCCTGTGCTAGCATTTCTCCTGCGGTGTTGCTATCAGTGTGTGAAGAGTGGGAGAAGAGGGTTGCATTGACAATCCAACACAATGGGCAGCACATTGAACACATTTTATAAGTGGTCAGAAACTTGTAAATAACTCATGAAAGAATAAAGTAACGTTAAAACCAAGCACACCATTGTTTTTCTTGTGAAATTCCCAATAAATTTGATGTGTCACATGACCCTCTTCCTATTGAAAAAACAAAAGTTGGATTCAAAATGGCCGACTTCAAAATGGCCACCATGGTCACCACCCATCTTGAAAAGTTTCCCCCCTCACATATACTAATTTGCCACAAACAGGAAGTTAATATCACCAATCATTCCCATTTTATTAAGGTGTATCCATATAAATGGCCCACTGTCACGTACCTGGTGGTGGAGTCTGCAGTAGCCGAGGACAGCCTCTCTTACAATCCTGACTCAGGAGCCCCTGATATGGTGGACAGGAAGCTCAAGAGTGCAGAATGGCACGAGTGCTTAACTGGAACACAGGTGCGATGGTTGCAGGCAGGGCTGGAGATGCAGCGAGCTGGAGCAGAGGAGAAACTCCAGAGAACAGCTGACAAATAACTCTGTAGGGCTGGACCAAGCAGGTGATGCTGGATGAGAAGGCTGGAAGCAGACCGGAACAGACAGCAGCCAGGCAGATCTGGAAGCGAGGAGTAGGCAGAAGAATGGTCGGACACGAGCCGGGTTGTCAACAGGCGGGCAGCGAGGTACCAAGGAGCAGGCAGAAGAGTCATCAGGAGAAGCCAAAGGTCAGGGCAGGCAGATAGCAGTGGTGTCAGGATCAAGCCAGTAAATCAAGGAACAGGTATAGCTGATGAACAGGTAACAGGATACTCAGGAACGCTGTAGACCAAACGTCATTGGTCTCATGTCACTGTTCCATTTAAATAGTCCCTTTGGCGCCAAGAATGATCACGAATGGGAGTGCGCGCTTCCCGGTCGCGCGTGCGCACGAACATTCGTGCCGTCCGTTCCTTCGTGCACGCGCCTGCGCACTGTGTTCCTTCATATGGAAATATGAGTTCTTCTTCTTTCCTGACACCCACCCTGTAGTTTTGTGCATTACTGCCAGTTTAACTCCATATAGTTGTGTGCGTTACTGCAAGTTTAATGCCATATAGTTGTGTGTGCTTTACTGCCAGTTTAACGCCATATCATTTTGTGCATTACTGCAACTTTAATGCCATTTACTTGTCTACGTACAGATTTCTACTTCTTCTTTACATTTTCTAATAAGCACAGCCCCCTCCCTCCCAATAATGTCTGGGAGGACAACAAGGAGAGGCAAATGTTCCCTTGGCACTGTAAGGGGGCCAGCAATAAATGTGTCCACAGGCAAAGGTGGATATGGTGGTCAGTCCTCAGGCAGGGCATCATTTCCTCTGTTCAGTGAGTTTCCCGTGCTATCCAGCTACAGCATGCAGAAGAAGTGGTGCACTGGCTCACAAAACTTTCCTCATCCTCTCTCACTCAAGCACAGACAAGAGTGCAGTCCCCTGCAGTTGCCAGAGTGGATAAACCTGCCTCCTTGTCCACATCTATTCCTGCCATAGCCCCAACATCAGCCATGGAGGAGTCAGCTGAGTTATTTGACCACAGCATCAGCCACATGATCCTTGATGATGCCCAACCATTACTGGATTCAGATGCTGGTTCTGAGGTTGAGGATGACAGGAAAATGAGCCTAGAGAGAGGGGAGAACAGCGGTAGACAAATTGGCATTCATGTTCCCCCAGCCGCAGTGAAGATGGAGGAGATGGAGATGATGATGATGATGAGGTCACTGATGCGACTTGTGTGGCAGATAGGACAGAGGATGAAACTGAAAGTGAGGTGGCACAACCCCAAGGAGGCCGACATCAATAAAGAGTAGAGAGCAGCCACCCTATTCCATCACTTTCTGCAGCTGTTATCTCCTGGCCCACTTCCCAAAGCTCAGCTGTCTGGGCCTATTTCAGCACATCTGCAGCTGATCGCACTGTTGATATCTGCAAATTGTGTCTCAGGCACATCAAACATGGCAAAAACACCAGCTATTTGGGTACCACATGCTTAACAAGGCCTTTAACTACCAACCACCCAGCCCATTGGCAAGAGCACCTAAAAGCCACACACAAGGGGCACAAATCAGTCCCTCCTCCTCCTTATTAACTTCAGTCTGCTCCTGCTATACTGAGTCATTACCTCTCAGCAGCCTCCACTGACAGGCATGATGGTATAGCACAAGGTGTCCCAGGTTCTAGCAGCACATCTTCCAGCAGCACAACACCAGCTGTAGACTGTAGCTGGCAAATGTCCCTGCCCCATCTGCTGCAGCGAAAAAAAAATACAGTCCCTGCCACCCACATGCCCAGCATCTAAATGCAAGCTTGTCAAAGCTGTTGGCTATCCAACTTCTGCCTTTCAGCTTGGTGGATTCTGCCCCCTTCCATGAATTCACACAATGTGCTGTACCACAATGGCAGGTTCCCAGTTGCTACTACTTTTCACGTAAGGCCGTTTCATCTCTCTACCATCACATGGAAGGGAATGTTCTGGCATTGTTGGGCAAGGCAGTCAGCCGTAAAATCCACCTTACTGCTGACACATGGTCCAGCAAGCATGTATATTTCAATCACAAAACACTGGGTAACGCTGCTTGCAACTCAGAAGGATGCAGGACCGGGCTCGGTGCTGCAGCTTGTTGTACCTCCACATCTATATACAGCTGGTGGTGATGATGCCAGACCTGTGAGCTCTACCCCCTCCTCCTCCATCACCTCCATGCCCTCCTCTGCAGAATTGTCCTATGATCATTAGGTACCCCCTAAGTGTTCAAAGAGATATTCCATGAGTCAGGCTAAAAAGTGCCATGCAGTGCTTCAGCTGGTGTGTCTAGGGGACAGGAACCACAACGGAGCAGAGATTCTTGAAGCTCTGCAGGGACAGGCCCAGAGGTGGTTCACACCACGCCAGCTGAAGCCAGGAATGGTGGTGTGTGATAATAGCTCAAACCTCCTGTCCGCCCTTAGACATGGAAAGTTGACACATGCCATGCCTGGCACATGTCCTCAATTTGGTAGTGCAGCATTTCCTAAATACGTACCCAGGGTTGCAAGATGTGATAAAGATGGCCAGAAGAGTCTGTAACCAATTCAGGCGGTCATACACAGCCAATGCTCGGTTGGCTGAAATTCAGCAGGAATTCCACCTTTCTGTAAACCGCCTGATTTGTGACATGCCCACCAGGTGGAACTTGACTTTGGCAATGCTGCAGCAGCTATACATGCAGCAGAGGGCCGTCAATGATACCTGTGCGAGTATGGCACAACAACAGGCTCAGGCCGCCTCAGCTTTTTTTCCCTGCGCCAATGTCTGATCATTAAGGATGCATGCAGTTTACTGTCACCATTTGAGGAGGCCACAAGGATGGTGAGCCGTGACAGTGCATGCATCAGTGACACAATCCATGTTGTGTTCCTACTGGAGCAGACTCTGTGTGGCATTATGGACAGTGCACTGGAGGCAGCGCAGCAGGAGGAAGAGGAGGACTTCCTTTCCTCTCAAGGCCCATTTTATCCAGACACCATCATTCCTATGTCACAGAACACACAGGAGGAGAGAGGGAAGGAGGATGAGGAGGAGGATTCTGGCACTTTCGTAGGCTTCAAAGAAGAGGAAGACATGCGTCAATCTGTAAGCGATGGCTTTCCAACCCCAGGACCCTTGGGAGTAGTATGTGGCTGGGAGGAAAAAGTTCCAGAAGCTGTCATCCCGAGTGACCCTGAAGAGTCTGCTTCTCAAGCCTTGGAAAATTTGAAGCACCTGGGCAACCTCATGCTTCAAAGCCTGCGAAAGGACCCAAGAATTTGTGGCATAAAGGAGACTGATCATTACTGTTTGGCAACCCTCCTTGACCACTGCTATAAGGGGAAGGTCTCAGAACTCATCCCGTCGCCACAGAAAGTGCAGAAGATAAAATCTCTTGAGGACACGTTAAAGAGGATTTTATTGAACATTTTTCCCGACTCCAGTAGGTTACAGTGTTGTGGAAAACATTGTTTTTAGTCTTCTGTTGGTCAATAGAGGAGCGTTGGAGAAGACGTCCGCCTAAGTGATGCATTTCAGAATTTGTTTAGTCCTCGTCACACCCAGGGCTGTCAGCTTCCTCATCCCATCGGCAGTGTGTGCATCACATGGTGGACGATTACGTCAGGGCCAAAGCAGAGATGGAGAGCTTTCCAGTTGATCCACTGGCTTACTGGGTCATGAGAATAGACCACTGGCCAGAACTTGCCCAGTATGCTATTGAGTTGTTGGGCTGCCCTGCATCCAGCGTGCTTTCAGAACGGGCATTCAGTGCTGCAGAAGGTTTCATTAGTGATCATAGAAAGCGTCTGTCCATAGACTACGTAGACCATTTGACTTTTATAAAAATGAATTAGTCCTGCATTACCAACTATGAAGCCCCTGATTCCGATGTCACTGATTAAGTATTTTTGGGATGTGGAATCTCTGCAGGACTTAGAGGCTGCCTAGCTATGAGGGTGTTCAATCATTTCATCTGGAAGAATGTTATTGATATAGGTTTCATGGGCACAATTAACACCCAAAGACCAATTTTCAGCACCTGTTTGACAGGTGCTTATCATTTAAATTTATAGGGGGTGTGGCTACCAAGCCCTGAGGTGGCTGCCTAATCTCGGAGCTCTGCCATACAGCCGGGAAGTAAACGGCTTCTAACAGGACACAAACAGCTCTCCCAGTGCAGGATCCCTCTCCCACACTCCGGAGTACCACAGGAGCCCAAGATGGAGAAAAGACGCAAGGAGCCACCGCCGCAGCCGAAGAAAATGACCGACTTCTTTCCCACACAGGCTGTCACATCAAGATGGTGCCCTGGAGCGAGTGGAGCACGGCAGAGTGAACAGACCATGGCCATAATTTCGGATGCTCAACACCGACAACTGGCCACATCCTCGCAGCTCCCACCTAGCTCTCACTCCTCCACAGCCTCCACTCCAACAACAAGGAGTCTGACAAGTCCAGGCAGGGGACAACCTCCCCGGAGAAGATGCTGGGGGCCTACGCCATGGAGGTGAGTGACACTAGGCCGCAAAACATGCACAGCGCTGTACCAGATCCATTCACAGGGTTCCCCACATCAGGGCAGCTGATATCGGACATACTGCTGAAGGACATGCTAATGTCCCTTAAAACATCCCTACAACAGGATCTAATCAGCTCTGTACAAAAATGCCAAGCAGATGTGCAAGCTCTAGGAGACAGGGTGGATTGTGTGTAACAGTAAATGGGGGACTACACCTCATGCCATTACACACTAGTGGATGCATACAATGCTCAGAAGGAGGAATTTGTGTGGATAAAAGACAAATTGGCTGACTTAGAGGACAGAAACCGAAGAAACAATCTTAAATTAAGGGGGGTCCCCAAATCAGTACAGCCTGTCCAACTCCAACAATATGCTCAAGACATGTTCTCCGCCATGGTGCCCTTGCTCTCAGCCCTTGAAACCACCATACAATGAATCCACAGGGTACCGAAACCCTCCTTCATATCAGAAGAAGCACCCAGGGTTGTAGTTCTGAGGCTACATTTCTACCATGCCAAAGAGCTCATTCTGGCTGCATCACGCAACACAGACAACCGCCCGGCTCAATACGTTTCAACTCTCATCCTCCCTGGCCTTTCCAGGCACCCAGTGCAGACAAAATTTGGCTATGATAAACAAAGCCCTACAGAACCACCAGATCCTGCATAAATGGAAGTATCTGGCACAACTGTCAGTCTCCCACAATGGGTCCACCATCACTATATCCTCCCTTGAAGAGGGCCTCTCAGCCCTTCGCCAGCGGGGTATCCTACCAGAACCCGTGCTAGATCCTAACCCTATGCCTACTTTGATACCCACAACCCAAGATTGGCAAGTAGTGTCGCATAAGAAATCCTCAAAAAAACAAAGACTCTAAAACAGTGCCTGACAACACCTCAAACACCAACTCAAACCCAAGCCCTCCCAGCCATGGATAAACATGCTTCATGTTGATATACCCCTCCAAGTACTTCACACATTGCAATGCGACCATGGGTCCCACCGATGACCGTTATAACCTGTTTGTTATAACACTGACAAGAACATGGCACTCAGACCAGCAGGACTACACCACCACCGAACCCTGGCAGACTGCTCATCCACCTCAACAGCTAAACAGGAGCACTCAGGCCACTCTCCGAGAAAAGTAAGTGACTCACCTTTCATCAGACCAACACACAAACCATGAATAATGCCCCTCAAATGTGTCTCACTGAATGTTAAAAGACTGAACCACCCAGCTAAGAGACACTTCATGTGGTCCCCACCTGAACAAGGTATTCGATAACGCTGTACACACCTCTCAATTTCCCAAAGAAATGCTCAAGGCCTATGTGGTGACGATTTCCAAACCAGGGAAGGACCCCAATACCCCAGCCAATTTCTGTCCCATCTCATTATTCAATACTGACATAAAGGTGTATGCAAAATTATTAGCCCATCGCCTGACTACTATTATATCACTCCTAACGACCAGATGGGTTTTGTAAGGGGTAGACAGCCCTCTGACGCCACTAGGCATGTCCTGAATGTTATTCACCAAGCTGGCTCTGCTCAAACGCCTTCTCTTCTACTATCCATAGATGCGGAGAAGGCATTCGACAGAGTCCACTGGCAGTACATGTTACAAGTGTTACACAAATTTGGCTTTCAGGGACCCATCTTACAGGCCATCCTTGCCCTTTACTCCAATCCCTCTGCCCAATTTCTCACATCTGGCCTATTATCGAAACTGTTTCCAATATCCAATGGTACCCGCTAGGGCTGCCCACTTTCACCCACTATTTTCAACCTCATTATAGAACCACTAGCTGAAACAATCCGCTCAGACCCCCTAGACCAAGAGGGAATCGCTGCTCCAGGTGTATCGGCTCACGCGCTAAGTGGACCCCTGGAGTGCCTGCCACGGTTCGCCTCGCACGAATCCAGAAAATGAAAATGAAGGCAGCACATACCGAGAATCAAAGGCTTTATTTGGGTCAAGAGGCACTACAGGTACCAGCAAGCAGTCATGTCCGTGGACGCGTTTTACACACCCTCCGTGTGCTTAATCAACTTAATAGCACAGACCCCCTCATCACAGGGTACCATTTCGGACAAAGACAAAACACCATTAATCTGTTCGCAGATGACATCATCCTGTCGTTATCCAATCCTCAAACATCTCTCCCCCCGTGCCAACCAAATCTTCTTGGATTTCACTAACGCATCCTATTACAAGATCAGTTTCTCAAAATCCCTTATTCTCTACTTAAACACCAGATCTCACCTGCAAAATACTTTACCCTACAAATGGAACTATAAAAGTATTCCTTACCTTGGAATCTCCATCACCCCATCAGCAACTTCCTTAGCCAAAGCCAACCTACAGCCACTTATCGAGAGAATAAAACCCCAACTCAAACACCTGGAGCACTGCGACCTATCCTGGGTCAGTAGATCTGCAGCCCTCAAAATTGTAATCCTCCCCCAAATCCTGTACACCTTCAGGACCCTTCTCATTTCCTTTCCAAAACAATACCTAAATACGCTGTCAATCCTCCTGCACGCCTTTATTTAGAATAAGAAAAAAACAAGATGTGCCAAAAGACTTCTCACCAAACACAAGTCGGCAGGTAGCATGGGAACAATAAATATCCGGTATTACTACTGGGCAACCAAATTAGCCCAACTTAAACACTGGTGCAACAGCATAAATGCCCCAACATGGGTCAGTATAGAAAAGACCTTAACCCCCACAAATGATCTCATAGCCTTACTGATATGCAACTCGTGGAAACCCTGGGACCTATCCAAACTCCCCCACATTATAGCTGACACCCTCAAATCATGGAGACACCTCCTAAATCTGCAAGACGATACTATCCAGATTGCCACTCCTACCCTCAAAACGCAGATCCTGGAAGCAATGATCCTCAAGTTGGATACAACCAACATAGTAGCACAGGGACTAACAGAAGTCCAGAACTTCTTCAGCAGTCCAGCAATAAAAGCATGGGATTCCCTAAAATTGGAATATAACCTTTCCCTGAATGCACATTACACATATCTCCGTATTAAACATTTCATCTCAAGGAACCTGATACTCACCATAAAAATCCCCTTAAAAGCGTGGAATTTTCTTAACTATCCAAACCCCCACCTAAAGGGCATTGCCTTATCCACTTTAAGACTGAGCCTGTTTTTTGGGTTCGGCGTTCACGAGTTAAAACCAGGTTTTTTTGCTATAAATTTACTTAGAACCCTCAAACATTAGTGCATCCACGTGCATGCAGTTCGTGCACGCACCCGGGGGTGCGCAGTGCGGTGATCGGGGTTGAGGCTTGTCCCTCGGACAAAGCCCAACCCCAATCAGGGTAAAGAGCCAATGAAATTTGCTCTTTACCATGTGACCGGCTGTGTCCAATCACAGCCGTTCACAGAATGTCAACAAACCACGGTAACAAGCTGTTACCGGGTTCTTCTCCTTACACACCGATCGTGTGTGAGAATGAGATTGCGGTAAAAGCTCGTTACTACTTACAGTTCACATTAAGCACACTGATTGCCCCTTCCCAGTAATAAAGAGTAGCTGTCACCACCCCATCAAAGTGCCTGTCACAGCCCATCAGATTACGTGTCATCAGACCATCAAAGTACCTAAGTACCTGTCACCAGCCCATCAAAGTACCTGAGTGCCTGTCACCAGCCCATCAAAGTACCTGAGTACCTGTCACCAGCCCATCAGAGTACCCCGAGTACTTGTCACCAGCCTATCAGAATACCCGAGTACCTGTCACCAGCTCATCTGAGTACCTGTCACCAGCCCATCAAAGTATCTGAGTACCCGGGCACCTGTCACCAACCCATCAGAGTACTCGAGTATCTGTCACCAGCCCATCAGAGTACCTGAGTACCTGTCAATGAAAACATATTTTTTTACACAAAGCTCTCAATTTATATGATATTTCTAACACATATCATGTACATAGCAAAAATTACCCCTCAAAATACATTCTACTACTCTTCCCGAGTATGAGGATGCCACATGTGTGAGACTTTTACTGAGTACTCAAGTACCTGTCACCAGCCCATCTGAGTACCCAAGTACCCGAGTACCTGTCACCAGCCACATAGCATCTACCCAAGTACCTGCCACCAGTACATAGCATGTACATAGCAAAAATTACCCCAAAATACATTCTGCTACTCGTCCTAAGTATGGTGATACCACATGTGTGAGATATTTTCTGAGTACCCAAATACCTGTCACCAGCCCATCTGAGTACCCAAGTACCCGAGTACCTGCCACCAGCCACATAGCATCTACCCAAGTACCTGCTACCAGTACATAGCATGTACATAGTAAATATTACCCCAAAAATGCATTCTGCTACTCATCCTGAGTATGGTGATACCACATGTGTGAGACTTTTTCTGAGTACCCAAATACCTGTCACCAGCCCATCTGAGTACCTGAGTACCTGTCACCAGCCCATCTGAGTACTCGAGTACCTGTCATCAACCCATATGAGTACCGAGTACCTGTCACCAACCCATATGAGTACCCGAGTATCTGTCACCAGCCCATCTGAATACCTGAGCACCCGAATACCTGTCACCAACCCATATGAGTACCCAAGTACCTGTCACCAGCCCATCTGAGTACCTGAGTACCTGTAACCAGCCCATCAGAGTACCCGATTACCTGTCACCAGCCCATCTGAGTACTCGAGAACCTGTCACCAACCCATATGAGTACCGAGTACCTGTCACCAACCCATATGAGTACCCGAGTACCTGTCACCAGCCCATCTCAATACCCGAGTACCTGTCACCAACCCTTCTGAGCACCCAAATGCCTGTCACCAACCCATATGAGTACCCGAGTACCTGTCACCAGCCCATCTGAGTACTCGAGTACCTGTCACCAGCCCATGAGAGTGCCTAAGTACCTATCTGCAGCCCATCAGAGTACCCAAGTACCTGTCTTCAGCCCATCACAGTAACCATCTGCAGCCCATCAGAGTACCCGAGTACCTATCTGCAGCCCATGCCTCATAGAATATACCTTGGGGTGTTTGCTTTTCAAAATGGGATCATTTTGTGGGTAATTCCACTGTCCTGGTGCTCCAGGGCCTTCAGAAGTGTAATAGGTAGAAATGAAATTAGATGTGTAATTTATGCTCCTAGAACGCCTGAAGGTACTACTTCAATGTTGAACCTCTCTATGTGGCCAGGCTGTGTAAAAGTCTCACATATGTGGTATTGCCATACTCGGGATGAGTAGCAAAATATATTTTGGGGGGTAATTTTTGCTATGTACATGCTATGTGTTAGAAATATCTTATAAAT
>BLSH010266953.1:334505-345962 GCA_018402905.1 Glandirana rugosa | reverse complement strand
CCTAACTGGTCGAGTCCGTACTGGTCGCATTCGGATGCACGGTTCTAAAACCGCATATTGAAATGCAAACTCAACTCGTCCCTTTAGCCAGATATTAACCTTCCACATGACCCCAGAAACGGTCCAAAGCCCTATCATTGTTACATACGCAATTCGTAAAGACTTCCCTTACTAAGACTTCAGTACCGAACACTTTTGCATAAATAATCACACCCCCAGTCCTGACACGTCTTTCAGAATATCATAAGCAACCCTTCCGGTAGACCAGGCCCCCTAAATAAAACACCGTCCCTGGTCTATCGCAAATCCTGGTACTCCTCACTATATAACCTCAGCGAGGACCCCACACTAGAACAACCCTCTAATGTCTTGATTCAAGACTTCCTTCATTCAATCAAGCTCCCAACCGTATCGGAAACACAGTTATCCCACTTAAACGCACCCATTACTCCTTCTGAGGTCCTAAACGCTATCTGGTCCCTGCCACAAAATAAATCCCCCGGACCAGATGGCCTTCCCAACGAATACTATAAGACTTTCTGCACAGTCCTGACCCCCACACTAATAAATACGTTTTCACAAGCCATGACTTCAGAATCATTCCCTTCAGAAATGCTTAACGCATACATTGTTACTATCCCGAAACCTGGCAAAGACCCCAGTACACCTTCCAATTATAGACCGATTTCCCTGCTCAACTCAAACGTAAAGTTATACGCCAAAATCTTGGCACGTAGGCTTACGCTGGTCATGCCTGAGCTGGTCAATCCTGACCAATCGGGCTTCACGGCTGGAAGACAGCCCTGTGATGCTACCAGGAGGGTCTTGGGGGTGATTCAACAAGCATGATCCTGTCGGACTCCTTCTCTGCTCCTTTCATTGGATGCGGAGAAGGCGTTAAACAGGGTCCAGTGGGGCTACATGGGACAGGTGCTGGCGAAGTTTGGCCTCGAGGGACCCATAGTATCGGCAATACTGGCGCTATACTCGTCCACTTGTGCGCAGGTGTTCACTTCTAACGCCCTATCTAAACAGTTTAAAATCACTAATGGGACTAGGCAGGGATGCCCCCTTTCCCCCTATATCTTTAATCTTCTCATCGAGCCTCTAGCAGGAAAGATATATTTCTGGAATCACGTTGAAAGACAAAACCTCCCACCACATCAATCTATTCGCAGATGATATTATCCTTTTCATATCTGCCCCTGAAATCTCCATGCCACATGTTCACAACACCCTTAAAATATTTAGCCAAATATCTTACTAAAAAGTCAATTTTTCTAAATCTTTGATCCTAAACATAGGAACACCACCTCCAGTCCGGGCCAAACTAAAGTCATCATTCCCCTATGCGTGGGCTAACAATAGCATCCCTTACTTGGGTATTAAAATCACAGATGACCCTACCAAACTGGCAGACGCCAACTATCTCCCTCTAATTGAAAAGATTACTAATGACATAAAGAAATACGCCAAAACAGAGCTCTCCTGGATGGGGAGACTGGCTTCTTACAAGATGCTGGTGCTTCCTCAGATCCTATATCTACTTTGTACCTTGCCCGTACCGCTTAAACCATCACATCTGAGAGCCCTAGAGACCATCTTAAAACAATACATTTGGCAATCTAAACGCCCTATATGTGCTAAAGAACTATTAATCAAACACAGAACTGCAGGAGGTATGGGCTACACAGAGTTACAAGACTACTACCACGCATCGATACTTACACAACTTCGCTCGTGGTTTGAAACGAACAAAATGATTCCCTGGAGAGCCGTGGAGCGAGATATGATTCCCTCTAGGAACCTTGTCGCCTTCCTCCTAGCGGACACGTGGAGGCCTCACTCGCTCCATCGGCTCCCCCTAACCATCCAAGCCACTGTCTTAGCTTGGAGCAGACTTCTCAAACTTCAACCCCCTCCAAACCAGCTAGTTGATATTCCTATACCTCTGGAAATCCTCCCAGAGCTAATACCCAACCTAAACGTCACAAGATGTACCTCTAGAGGAATCACACTAATCTCCCAGATATATGTCGGTCCAAAGCTGAAGCCCTTTTGCGAACTATCCAAAGAGTTTGATCTCCCACAGTCAGACTACTTTATGCATAATCAAGTTTCCCATCTCATCCGCTCCTTCACAACTCATAAAATCCAACTGCACAAGTCAGCATGGGAATTCCTTATTGACACTGAACAAAAGAAAAGGGGAATTTCCCTTTTTTACAACCTTCCCCATCAAAAACTGCTGTTCTCTAAATCCACCCACCATCTAAAATGGGAATCCGAACTTAATCGATCTTTCACATCCCAACAATGGCGTAAAGCAGCCCTAATAACCTATAGATCTTCCAAATGTATAAACCACTGGGAATCCTATCAGAAATTAACCCTGCGGTGGTACCTCACCCCTCTTAGAATATCTAAATTCTCAAATACCTGTTCCCCACTTTGCTGGAGAGGTTGCGGAGAGATCGGAAACATTATGCATATCTTCTGGAGTTGCAAGAGCCTCACCAGTTTTTGGAGGGGGGTATTCAGGAAAATTTCCTCAATCATGGGGTGTCTCACACGACCGGACCCGGCCCTGGCCCTATTGGGACTAGGAGTGGAGAACTTCCCCCCAGACTTCCGAGCGGTTATCACACATATTCTTCACATATTCTTCTTGCAGCAAAATCCTTAATTACTAGAAACTGGAAATCTGATAAAGTCCTTAATCCTTCAGAAATCCTACCTTTAGTTCATACTCATTACACATACGAATCCCTTCTAATCAACAACCTGAAAAAACGTGAACTTTTCAACAAACACTGGGAAGTCTGGAGGGAACAGCTCAATGATTCTTGATGTATTCTCAATCAAGTAGAGGTGGTCTGACAAAAATAGCATTACTTTATTTTGCTGAGCGGACCCTTGCACTATTTATATGGCGTACATGTTCCTATTATTCTTCCTCTTCTCTATCCCCTTCTTCTACCCTTACCCCTTACCCCTTCTATTAGTTACAATAATTTGTTGCTAAACTGGAACTGTAAAGTTACTGCCTATTTTGTTCGTTATCTCATACTTCCTTATCTTATGCGAAGTTGTCAACCAAGTGTATAGTATTGATGACCTTAGAATCAAAGTACCTCCTAAATGATGTTATTTTTTAACAAACCATGTGTTACTTTGCATAATCGGAACTTGCACGTTCCTTTATACCCTTCTTCTAATTTTCATCCATTTTCTACTGCTTACCTATGCATTGTTGGAAAAATTCAATAAAAAAACAATGTTTTAAAGAACAAGATACCAAGTATGTGCATAAGATATATTTAACAAGCATTAATAAGTATTAATACCCATAGAAGTATTATTGACTTGCAAAATTGTCAGAGGCCATAATCACTACATAACGGTCAGTGGTCTTTAATTCTAACCAGCATGCCCAAATTTTGATAAAGGTGGACCGAGAGTTAAGAAATTCATATGTGAGGTCTTCCATTTTGTAGATATGGTCTATAGTTTGGAACCAAAGTTTTAAAGATGGTACTTGTTGCTTTTCCAATATGAGGGGATCAAAGAATTTGCTGCATTAAGTAGATCAAGGGTAATGAAAGGTATATAGAGGCCTATAGATTCAGAAGAGCAGTGAAAAAGAACTAGCCAGGGATCATCTGGCATAGATTAGCCTTGTATAGATGATATGAAAGACCTGATGGAAGACCAATGGGGTGTATGAGAGGGCAGGTCCACCATATATGAGCATGTGTGGTTTCCAAGCCACACCAGCAGAGAGATGGATAATCAGGTAATAGCTGACATAACCAAGCTGGAGAATTATGCCAACATGACAGCAATTTAAGATTCATCTCAGCCGTTTTGGAGGATAGTGTAGAGATATTTGCAAGGTGTAATATTTTATCCTGTTTTGCATCTGTGAGTGATTGCTGAATGTCCCTCTCCCACGAGGATAAGTAAGTGGGATATTCAGTGTACTCCACACCCTGAAGCACCAGATAGAACTGCAATATTCTCCTTGATTAGAGATGTGCCAAACACCCCCCCCCCCTGTTCAGTTCACAGCAGAACTCCAGAAACAGAGGAAAAGTTCTGTCCCAAACTGATAACTCCATTGAAGTCTATGGGAGCTAAACATGAGAAATCAAAACATTTTTTTAAAAACAATTGTTTTTAAGGGAGCAGTGATTTTAATAATGCTTAAAGTGAAACTAATAAAATGAAGAATTCATTTAAATATAGTGCCTGGGGGGTCCCTTTAGTCTGCCTGTAAAGTGGCAAAATTGTAGCATGTACTAAACATGTTGCAGCAAAAAATGACATTTCCAAAGAAAAAAACAAGTCAAAACCACATTTAAATAGACTCACGCTTGCAATTGCAACAGAGTGGGGTCCCCCTCAGTCCATACCATATGGATTTTAAGGGTAACCCCACACCAAAATCAAAAAAACAGCATGAGGTCCCCTGCAAAATCCATATCAGTCCCTTATCCGAGCACATAGCCTGGCAGAGTATTAAAGGGTGGTGCTCGCTCATCCTCCTACTTTCCTGGCCTGCCAGGCTGTGTGTCATACCATACCAGGCCACATGTCCTCAACATGGGGGGTGGGTGCTTTGGGGCAAGGGGGGCCCTCACCCCAAAGCACCCACCCCCCATGTTGATGGGGACAAGGGTCTCTTCCCCACAACCCTGGGCTGTGGTTATGGGGGTCTGTGGGCAAGAGGCTTATCAGAATCCAGAAGCCCCCTTTAACAAGAGGGTACTCAGATCCCACTCCCCATGTGAATGGGGGGCCACTGCCAATGCAGCATGCACTGGTCAGTAATGTCAGAAGGGGCGAAGAAATCAGGTGATGTCACCAGGTGGCTCCACCCCTATACCTATATAAGAACTGTCAAACAGGGGAGCTTGCAGTAGGTGGTCAGCCTTCACTGACGGCGGAGCATTTTCTTTTTTTTTTTCAGCCCAGCGGTGGTGGAGGGTGGCAGATCTACATCAGGTCTTCCTAACTTTTCCTCGGTTCGAACCATTCGCCCAACTCTACCCTTGATATGCTTTGCTTTGAAGCAAATAAATGCTCTATGGCATTTAAATCTTTGTATTATCTTAGAGGTTTTGGCAATGATCATATGCTTTTAGAAAGTTCATCCATTCCACCATTGTGGAACACTTGGTGCCATAGTAACTGTGGAGAGTCAGTCCACAAATAAAAACCAGTGTCCATTTGGCCCAGAGGAAAATAGGCATGACCCAATAGGGGCATTAGAGGTGAATTATAATTCCAGTGGGATTTTTTAAGGATAGAGTCCCAAATAGCTAGAGATGAGAAAATTAATGGGGAAGCAGTAGTGGAGAGGTCTTGAAATTGTCTTGGTATCCATAGGAGCAGATGAAGCAAGGCTTGACTCAACTAACATTCCAATTGGACCCATAGTTTACTGCATTGGTGAAAGGTTGATTCAGCAATCCTATTTAAAACCACAGCTTCAAAATATTATTTAGGTCTGGTAAGGCAAGACCCCCTCAGTGTTTAGATCTGCAAAGGACTAGTCTGGATAGGTGAGGTGGGGATCGCTTACAAACATATTTTCTGATAATAGAGTCATCTGAAACAAAAATAACAATCTTGGCGATATGTTATTGTTGATGACATTTATTTTACCTAACCAAGTTTGTGAAAGTGGGTTTCAATGGTTAAGGTCTTGTTTGATGGTGTTAAGAAGGGGCATGTAGTTTGCCTGAAAAAGTCTGGAAAGGAACAGGGTAAGTGAGATCCCAAGGTATTTTTGTGAGGATACTTGCCACACAAACGGGAACAACATTTTTTATTATTGGGCTTCTGTATGTGGTTCATTAAGGATAAGGATCTTTGATTTAGTGAGATTGATTTTGAAATGTGATATTTTGCCAAAGGTATCGAAAGCCAGCATCAAATTGGGTAAAGTGATCCTATTGTCCTATTACTATGCCATGAATGTTAGGATCCTGTCTAATGATTGAGAGGAAGGGCTCAAGGCAAAGGGAAAATGTAAGGGAGGATAGTGGGCAGCCCTGTTTTCTTCCATTATTTAACCACTTCAATACCAAACACTTACCCCCCTTCCCGCCCAGACCAATGTTCAGCTTTCAGCACTGTTGCATTTTGAATGACAATTGTGTAGTCATGCGACACTGTACCCAAACAAACTTTGTTTCTGTCACAAAACGTTGTAAATAAGTACATTTTCCCATCTCTGATGGGCACTGACGAGGCTACACTGACGGGGACTGCTGAGGCAGTACTTATTGGCACTGATGAGGTGGCACTGATGAGGTGACACTGATGGGCACTGATGATGAAGCACATATATGCAGCACTGATAGGCGGCACTGATAAGCAGCACTGACGGGCACCGATAGGTGGCACTGATAAGTGGCAATGATGGGCACTGATATGCGGCAATGATGGGCACTGATAGGTGGCACTGATGAGCACTGATAGGTGGCACTGGTGGGCACTGATATGTGGCACTGGTAGGCACTGATAGGTGGCAATGATAGATGGCACTTTTTTGGAGGCATTCCGTGGTGGTCCTGGGTGGCATCCAAGATGGGCACTGAGTGCCATCCATGTTGGTCATTGTGCTCCTCATCTGGTGGTCTAGGGTGGGCTCCCTGGTGGTCAGGGTGGGCTTCCCTGGTGGTCTCCCTGGTGGTCACTCGGTGGGCATTCCCTGGTGGTCCTGGCGGGCTCCCTGTTGGTCCTGGGTGGCGATCCTAGGGGGGCTGCACTGATAAACAATCGGAGCAGACTCCCCCCTGACCGGAGAGCCACCAATCAGCTCTCCTCTACTCGCATCTGCAGACCACAGCTCTTCCTGTTTACACTGGGACCAGCCATGATTAGTCATTGCTGATCACATGGTAAAGAGCTTCCGATGATCGGTAATGCGATGGGTCACGAACACACCATTGTTGGTTATCCTGAAAGATGTCATATGACATCTGGTCAGGATAATTGAACCAAATGATGGCCAGGCGGGCAGTGGTTAAAGTATATTAATCACTAAGGTTACTGTTGACCCTGATTTGTGCCGTAGGGTAACTATAAAGTGCCGTGATTTGACAATGCATCCAAGGAACTAATCCTAAGTTGATTAATACAGATAGGAGACCACCCTGTCAAATGCTTTTTTTTAAATTTTTTGCTAGGTACATGCAGCATGTTAGAAATATTGTATAAATGGACAACATTGTGTAAAAAAAATGCATTTTCATTTTCTTTCCACATTTTCCAAAAACTTGTGGAAAAAATGACATGTTCAAAAGACTCATTATGCCTCCTAGAATATATGTTGGGGTGTTTACTTTCCAAAATGGGGTCATTTTTTGGGCGTCTCCATTGTCCTGGTGCTCCAGGACCTTCAAAAGTGCAAGAGGTAGTCAGGAAATTATATGTGTAATTTATTTCCCTAGAACACCTGATGGCGCTCCCTGCATGTTGGGCCTTTGTATGTGGCCAAGCTGTGTAAAAGTCTCACACATGGGGTATTGCTATACTCAGGAGGAGTAGTTTAATGTGTTTTGGGGTGTAATTTGTGGTATGCTTATGCTGGGTGTGAGAAATAACCTGTTAATATGACAATTTTGTAAAAAAAAAAAAAAAACAGAAAAAAAAATCTTAATATTGCAAAGAATTGTGGGAAAAAATTACAACTTCAAAAAACTCGCCAATGGCTCTTACTAAATACTTTGGACTGTCTACTTTACAAAAAGGGGTCATTTGGGGGGTATTTGTACTTTTCTGGCTTGTTAGGTTCTCAAGAAATGAAATAGGCCGTCAGTACATCAGGTATGATCAATAGAGTTGAGCGAACACCTGGATGTTCGGGTTTGGTGGGTTTGGGTTCGGTACTGAACTTGACCCGAACCTTACCCCGAACCCCATTGAAGTCAATGGGAACCCAAACTTTTCGGCACAAAAATGACTTTAAAAAAGTCCTGGAAAATGCTAGAGGGCTGCAAAAGGAAGTAAACTGAACAATAATCTGTCCCTTACAGCAACAGCAGGAACCTGACCCTATAGGAGTAGGCGATGATTTTAGAACAATAATCTGTCCCTTACAGCAACAGCAGGAACCTGACCCTATAGAACTAGAAGATGATTTTAGAAATTAATCTGTCCCTCTAAGCAGTAGACTCTACCTAGTCCAGTCAGATCGTTCTGTAATGCAGGATGAGATGTTATTAGATCTGCAATCTGTCCCTAAAAGCAGTAGTAGTAGTAATCTCTACCTAATCCACAATCAGATTGTTCTGTAATGCAGGATGAGATGTTATTATATTTTCAATCTGTCCCTCACAGCGCTGGCAGCATCCTCTCCCTACACTAGCCAGAGAGCATGTGACATGCAGCACTAAGTAACTCCAGCTTATAAAGAGGCTGGGTCAAATGATGCACTGGCCAATCACAGCCATGCCATTAGTAGGCATGGCTGTGATGGCTTCTAAGAGCAAACCAGTGAAACGCTTGTTGATTGGCTGCCCTGCAGCTATTCAACATACGTGATCAACTACCAGAACCCAGAACCCGAACCCAAACGTTTTTTGAAATGTTCGTGTTCAGGTCCGGGTCCCAGACACCCCAAAGTTCGGTACGGACCCGAACGTTACAGTCCGGGTTCGCTCAACACTAATCACGATTTTTGGACATTTGTATACTGTGTGATGATAAGGTAGCTATAAAAAGACAGTAATATTGATTTTGATCAAATAGGAGCACAGCACCATTTGTTTATATAAGAAAACAAATGCAACCACCACATCCAGGAATTGGTAAACTGCTATATATTAATTTATTGGTTTTGGGTTTATTACTGCTTTAAAATAGTATTTAACCCTCATGTATTTCTCAGAATCAGATCTATATAGCACAGCTGAACAGAGGACAATGCATGTTTAGTGTAGAAGAGTGCAGAAAGACTTCCCCAAACTTACGGTTGAGGCGTGCACAATAGGGACAGGATAGAACATCCAATGATCTCCCTCCTCAAGACTGCATGTCACATAATTCTGATTGCCACTGCCCATGCATGCCCCATCTAGTCCTTCCTCCTGCCTGTGCATGTCAATGTAGGCAGTGTCCTAAATCCAACTTGTGGCCTCTCCTTAGAACCCTGCAAAGCAACAGAGTTACCCCAGACCTTTGGACTGGTTCAACGAAGATGAAAGGCAAGCTTATAAAGAGGAAAATGGAGTGGAAAAGGTAGGTGCCGAGGTAAGCTGCTATAATTGCTATTAAAATGTTAGGGTTTAATAATACATTAATACTTTTGTTTATTGTTTGTCAAGCCACATGATTTTGCAGAGCAGGTATCCTGTGCTCCAAAGTCATTATTTAGAAAATAAATTGCAAATTAAAATATTATTAAATAATAGGAATAACATTATTATTAATAATAATAACTATTATTACTATTATTCAAAATATGATCATATTTTCTATCAAATATGAAGTGGATGGTAAAAAGACTATTTCAGAGTAGTGACGCAGTGAAACAGATTGCACTGATTTAACCTTAAAAAAAAGCATGCTGAATTCTACACCCAAAAAGTATATGCACCAGGAGTACCCTAACACCACTGTCACAAATGGAATCTTACAGAAATGGACTTCAGTTTTGGCTGGGTTGCAGTGGAACCAACATGCTTCATGTACACTACAGCTCCTAAATTTGAGTTAATTACCTTTTGGAGTTTTTGTTTCCAAAGCTCCTAAACTCAACTCCATAAAAGCCTGTATGTCAATGTACACATAGGCTTTTAGGATAGTTTAGGACAGGGATATGCAATTAGCGGACCTCCAGCTGTTGCAAAACTACAAATCCCATCATGCCTCTGGGTGTCATGCTTGTGGCTGTCAGAGTCTTGCTATGCCTCATGGGACTTGTGGTTCTGAAACATCTGGAGGTCCGCTAATTTCATATCTGTTAGGAAATGGGCGCTATTTTTGGCATCTGTGCGCTTTGCGCGCTCCTGTGCGCGATCGCGCATGTCTGCGCACGCTTGTGCGTGTGCGTCTGCGCGTGCCAACGCCGCCAAAACTGCCTATTTGAGCAGCAACACCCTGCAGCGGATGCTGTCTGTTCTACAGCGTTACCCGTGCCTACAGCAGTGTGTTTCCTGAAGTTTCCTGTTCCTGTGACCCCGGCTTGTCTCCTGTTCCGGTTGTCTTCTGCCTGCACTGGCCCCGGCTTGTCTATGACCATTCTTCTGTCTCATCCTTGTGTGCCTCACTGCCTGCCTGTTGACGATTAAAGATTCACCCTGTATTTCATGTAACCCTGCTAAAACCTGCAACCCCAGACCATTTTCCAGGCAGAAGGACTAAACCACCGGAGCCAGTCCTAGTGAATGGAGAGGAGGAATATGAGGTGGAAGCTATTATGGACTGCAGGAAGAGGGGTAACCGCATCCAATATTTAATCAAATGGAAGGGTTACAGCCCTGAAGAAAATTCTTGGGAGTCGGAGAATAATGTACATGCTGAAAGACTGGTCAGGATTTTCAAGAGGGATCATCCAGAGAAGATGGCCCGTCTGGGTATCCGGAGGCTGCCCCTTGGGGGGGGGGGGCAATGTTAGGAAATGGACGCTATTTTTCTGCATCTGTGCACTTTGTGCGTACCAATGGTGCCAAAACGGCCTATTTGAGCAGGCAACACCCTGCAGTGGATGCTGTCCATTCTACAGCGTTACCCTGCCTACAGCAGTGTGTTTCCTGAAGTTTCCTGTTCTTGTGACCCCGGCTTGTCTCCTGTTCCCGTTGTCTTCTGCCTGCACTGGCCCCGGCTTGTCTATGACCATTCTCCTGTCTCATCCCTGTGTGCCTCGCTGTCGGCCTGTTGACGACCCAGCCTGCACCCGACCGCTCTCTTGCCTGCTCCACTTGTACCGCACTGCCCGCCTGTTGCGAACCTGGACTGAACCACTATGCTACCTTCCAAGCACGAGCTCCAGAGGAACCCTCCACGCTTGCACCACTACTCATCCAAGCCCTCATGCTTCCCTGTACTCTTGTGCTCCCTGTTTGCACTACCAGGGGTTCTGGAATCAGGGTCATAAGAGAGGTTGCTCCCTGCATAAGCCAGACTCCACCACCAGGTGCGTGACAATATCCCTGGTTTAGGAGCTGCTGTGGTTAGGGGAAGTTCAACCTCCCTCTCCTTAACACTGAAGAATCGCGTTCAGGATAGGAATGTTTTGACCGCCGGCTGCGTTTTGCTTTTTACCACGGCCGGCGGTCATAGTAGGCTATGTGTACATGAAGCCTTAGGCTCCTTTTACACATGTGGCCTGTTTGTCCATTTTTCATCCATCCGTTAATGGAGATCAATGCATCTCTATGCAAAAACAGATGTAAATGGACGATCATGCATTTACATGAGTTCACGTCTTCATCCTTCAACATC
>BLSH010266953.1:299638-334242 GCA_018402905.1 Glandirana rugosa | reverse complement strand
AATATTGTAAAACGTTTAATCATCAAAAATAAGTATTTATGACGATGTATAGGAACCATTTTTATTGGGTTTATTCACATATAATAAACCAGAAACACTTTCAATGTCTCAGATGTTAGATACCACGGTTAGTGACTTTTAACTAGTAATCTCAACTCGCTTGGGCTTGACATTTCAAACCCAGGCATGACTTGAAACCCCACAGGCACTGGGCCTTGGTTTGGGCCTGTAAACTTTTTTTCAAACCCAAGCCCCAAGCCCATAAACTAGTGCGTACAACTTATCGACGTCACAGCCATGCCATTAGTAGGCATGGCTGTGATGGCTTCTAAGAGCAAACCAGTGAAACGCTTGTTGATTGGCTGCCCTGCAGCTATTCAACATGCGTGATCAAATACCCGAACCCCGAACCCAAACTTTTTTTCAAATGTCCGGGTTTGGTTCCGGGTCACGGACACCCCAAAGTTCAGTACGGACCCAAACTTTACAGTTCGGGTTCGCTCAACTCTAATGATCAATTTTCAGTGATTGGCACCATAGATTGTAGACTCTGTAACTTTCACAAAGACCAAATAATATACACTTATTTGGGTTATTTTTACCAAGGATATGTAGCAGTATTTATGAATAAAAACTACTAATTTGCAAAATGTTATAACAGAAACAAAGAAAAAGATATGTAGCAAAATGTATGAAGAAAAACTACTAATTTGCATAATTTTATAACAGAAACAAATAAAAATGCAGTTTTTTTTTACAAAATTTTCAGTCTTTTTCCATTTATAGATCAAAAAATAAAAACCCCAATGGTGATAAAATACCACCAAAAGAAAGCTCTGTTTGTGTGGAAAAAAGGACAAAAATGTCAAATGGGTACAATGTAATATGACTGAGTAAGTGTCATTCAAAATGTGAAAGCACTGAAAGCTGAAAATTGGTCTGGTTAGCAAGGGGGTTTAAGTGCCCTGTGGTCATGTGGTTAAAGATGTTATGTAATGGCTAAAATACTGTGTCTGTGTAGTTTGTTTAAACTTTAATACCATAAAGCCAAAGGGCCTGGTATGGATTAGGGACCCTACACTATTTTTTTCTGAATTTTCTATTGCCAGCATTTTTTGTTTACATTTCAGCTGTCAGTGGGGAAACCCCCAGAGAGCCCCAGAAGTCTCCACATTGGCTCTGTTTTTTCAAGCCATGGCTCGACTTTATGATGACCCCCACCAGGCTGCCACAGCGGAGGCTACCTTACATGCCCTCCAACAAGGCCACCACACTGCAGAGGACTATGTTGCGGAGTTCCGGCGCTGAAGTGCAGATACGGCCTGGAACAATGCCGCACTTTGTTATCAGTTTCGCCTGGGTCTATCAGAGCCTCTTAAAGATGAGCTTGCCTGAGTGGGGGTGCCTTAAACCCTTGATGCACTCATCAACCTGACCATCCAAATTAACCAGCATCTCTGGGAACGCCGCACCAAAAGATCTTTGGGACCCCTGCATCCCACCTGGATGCTCCCACGGGTTCCCAGCTACCCGAATCCTGCTTCATTTGCTCCAGTGACCTCCTCCTCCTCTCCCCCGGATCACTCCGAGCCTATGCAGATATGGCTCCTACATCAGTCTCTCATCCCTGAAGAAAGACAACAATGCTTCTCCCAGAACTTGTGTCTCTACTGTAGGGAACCGGGACATGTAGTCAGATTCTGCTCTGCCAAGCGTGTTAAGTGTCCTCCGACTACCAGGGTTGAAATGCTTGTCATGCCAAGTCATGCTTCTCACCTTGTTTTCTCCCTCTTTCTGCAGCTTCCCAGAGGGACTATCAGGGTCCCAGCAATTGTTGATTCCGGCACTTGCAGTTGCTTTGTGGGTCAAGCCTTTGCAGTCCTGCACCAAATCACTCTGCATCCAAAATGATCATCCGCCTGGCCGATGGATCCATCATTAAATCTGGAATGGTCACCCACGAGACTGCTCCCCTACCTGCCAAGACCCTGGACGACCATAGGAACTACATCTTTTGGATGCCATTGGACTATTTAGACCTCTTTGTCATAATTTATCTGGATGACATTTTGATCTTCTCTTCCTCCCTTGAGGAGCACCGCAGGCACATTACCAAAGTCTTAAGCCACCTTCGGCAATATGGGCTATACACCAAGGCAGAGAAATGTGCCCTTGAACAACCCAACATCCAATTCCTTGGACTTGTTATTTCAGTCACAGGCATCCACATGGATCCTCAAAAAGTTTCCACCATTCTGGATTGGCCAGCACCAACAGAAAGGAAAGGGGTCCAACGATTCGTGGGCTTTGCTAATTTTTACAGAGAGTTTATTAAAGGCTTTTCTGCCATCATCACCCTGATCACACAGCTGACGAAGCAAAACTCCCAGTTCTGTTGGTCCACCGAAGCCCAAACTGCTTTCCAGACACTCAAAACCCTGTTCACTTCAGCACCCATTCTGAAGCATCCTAACCCAGCCTTGTCCTACATCCTGGAAGTGGATGCTTCAGAGACTGCTGTGGGAGCTGTTCTCTCCCAAAGACAAGGCTCCAAGGCCTTGCTCCACCCTGTAGCTTTATTCTCTCACAAGTTGTTCACACCAGAGAAGAATTATGATGGGGGAGACAGGGAGCTGTTGGCCATCAAATCGGTCTTGGAAGAATGGCGGTACTTGCTTGAAGGGGCCACGCACCCCATCCTTATATATACTGATCACAAAAACCTGGAATACTTGAGGACAGCCAAGAGGTTGAGACCCCGGCAGGCCTGCTGGTTGCTCTTCTTTTCCAGGTTTAAGTTCCCTCTGACATACAGGCCGGGATTGAAGAACATAAACCGGATGTTCTTTCCCGGATGCTCTTGGAGTCTGGAAAAACCATTCTGTCAGATGCGATACTTCCCCCCGAGGAATTTTCTGCTCACCAAGGAAGATTTGTTGTCGCAGATCAGACGGGCCCTGGCCGGCTCCTCCGGACAATCTGATTCTCGACTACTGGTGAATAGAGTTGAGCGGACACCTGGATGTTTGGGTTCGTCTGGTTCAGCCTAACTTTGCGGAAAAGTTTGGGTTCGGTACCGAACTTGACCCAAACTTGACCCCGGACCCCGAACCCCATTGAAGTCAATGTTGACCCGAACTTTTGGGCACAAAAATGGCTGTAAAAAAGTCCTGGAAAGGGCTAGAGGGCTGCAAATGGAAGCAAAATTGGGGTAAGGAGTAGGACAAGTGCCCTACAAACAAATGTGGATAGGGAAATAACTTAAAATCACATAAAAAAAATAAAAAGAAGTGGCGGTGGTGGAGGAGGAGGAGGAGGAGGAGGCAGCCAACGCTGTTATTTGTTTGTTTGTTTTTTTTTTCTAATTGTTACTATACAAAGAAATTCCCCCACAGAAAGGGACTTTAAATAGATTGAGCAACCACTGTTTTGTATAAAAACAAAAGTTTATTACAACAAAAGGTCCACAAATCAAGACAACAAAAACAAATGCAAAATAGTAGTTGCATAAAAGCATTAGCATTAAAAATGTTCACATTAGTATTGCACCAGTGTTGCCTTAGAAAGGTGTTGATTGAGGGGACACAGTTGATGGGCCGCAAAGAGCGCGGTTTACCCTCCGCGATGGAATGCGGTTACCCGACATATATTTTTCGAAGCCTTCACGCCCTTCATCGGGGTAACTGTGCAACAGATTGTGGCAACCGAATATATGTTGTAGTAGGACACTAATGGTCTTCACTGGTTGATAATGATCACAGATATACCCCACATCTGTGGGGGGAGATGGGTAATGCTACAGATGGACGGACGGATCTTTGTCAGTGGGGCACATATGAGTGCATTCAAAAATATCGGTGAAGAACCTCCAATAGATCATTTACAGATCCATATAAAAAAAATATATGCAGATGTCCAGAAGGGTAGGGAGAGAAATGAGGTCAAAACAGGAGAGACGAATCAATCATGTCCTTTTTTGGTGGGGCCGAGGGGATCTGCCCGCGGTCCCAAGTATATGCGTCTCTCTATCTCTGCCGACCCTCTATTGTCAGCCACCACGTGTGTCCGTCCGCCACTCAGATTGTTGATTATTGAACTGGTGCAATACTAATATGAACATTTTTAATGCTAATGCTTTTATGTTTTATTACTCTGACAATTTTGCATTTGTTTGTGTTGTCTTGATTTATTGACCTTTTGTTGTAATAAACTTTTGTTTTTATACAAAACAGTGGTTGCTCAACCTATTTAAAGTCCCTTTATGTGGGGGAATTTCTTTGTATAGTAACATATGATGGGATGAGGTTGCAACCATCAATTATCCTAGAGACTGTATGGTATATTAACTTTTTTTCTAATTGGGGTAGCCCCCAAAATATTGAGACATATTAAAAAAAAACAAGTATACCAATGGCTGTTCTGCACAAGGTACAGACAAGTCTTATGGGGTCCATGCCTGGTTCATTTTAATAAACGTTAGCTTGTCCACGTTGGCTGTGGACAGGCGGCTGCGCTTGTCTGTGATAATGCCCCCTGCTGTGCTAAACACACGTTCAGACAATACACTGGCTGAAGGGCAGGCCAGCACCTCCAAGGCATAAAGGGCAAGCTCAGGCCATGTGCCCAATTTGGAGACCCAGAAGTTGAATAAGGGAAAACCCATCAGTCAGTACGTGTAGGCGTGTGCACACATACTGTTCCACCATGTTGCTGAAATGCTGCCTCCTGCTAAGACGTTGCCTATCAGCTGGTGGTGCTGTTTGCTGTGGCGTGCTGCTGAAAAAGCTTTTCCACAATTTGACCATGCTAACCCTGCCTTCTGAGGTGCTGGCGGTGCCACAGCTGTGTTGGCATACTCTTCCTCCTCCTCCTCCATCGCCTTGTGCTTCCACAGAGCCCCCTGTGTCATTTGGGAATGCCCTCAGCAGCGCATCTACCAGCATGCGCTGGTAGTCGCGCATCTTCCGATCATGCTCCAGTGAGGGAATTTAGGACGGCACGTTGTCCTTGTAACGGGGATACAGCAGGGTGGCCACCCAGTAATCAGCACGAGTTACAATATGGGCAACTCGGCTGTCCTTGCGCAGGCACTGCAGCATGTAGTCGCCAGGCTGCCCAGAGGCAAAGACAAGCTGTCCTCTGTGGGAGGTGTATCATCTGTGTCCTCCGTATCCCCCAGCCACGCTCCAGTGATGCCCACAACTTGCGTTGGGTGCCACCCTGCTGTGAACACGGTACCTCCTCCTCCTCATCATCCTCGTGCTCCTCATCCTCCAGAACTGTGCCCTGGCTTGAAAATTTTTTACCTGGCCTATGCTGGTGCAGGAACCCACCCTCCGAGCCACTTGTGAATGACTGGCCTGATAACCGTGGAAATGACCCCTCTTCCTCCTCCTCTTCCTCATGTGCCACATCCTCTTCCATCATCGTCCGAAGTGTTTTTTCAAGGAGACATAGAAGTGGGATAGCAACGCTGAGAACAGCGTCATCGGCACTGGCCATGTTGGTGGAGTACTCGAAACACCGCAATATGCTATACAGGTCTCACATGGAGGCCCACTCATTGGTGGTGAAGTGGTGCTGTTCCGCAGAGCAACTGACCCGTGCGTGCTGCAGCTGAAACTCCACTATTGCCTGCTGCTGCTCGCACAGTCTATTCAGCATGTGCAAGGTGGAGTTCCACCTTGTGGGCACGTCGCATAGGAGGTGGTGAGCAGAAAGTTCTGCTGCAGCACAGACAGGCGAGCAGCAGCAGGGTGGGAACTCTGAAAGCACGCATAGGCGGCCCGTACTTTCTGCAGCAGCTCTGACATATCCGGGTAGTTTTTTAAAAATGTATGCACCACCAAATTCAGCACATGCGCCAGGCAAGTGATGTGCATCAAACCGGTTAGGCCCAGAGCTGCTACGAGATTTCGCCCACTATTGCACACCACCAGGCCGGGCTCATTGGTCTGTTGTTCAATGCCCGTCCCCAGCTCCTGCGCAGTGTGGAGTTTATCCCCCACACATATCAGTTTTAAAACAGCCTGCTGTCATTTCCCCCTGGATGTGTTGAAGTTGTTGGTGAAGGTGCTACACTGACCGGATGAGGAAGTAGTAGAGGAGGAGGAATCGGAGTAGGAGGAGGAGGCAACAGGAGGCAAAGAGAAATGCTCTGCAATCCTCAGTGGCAGAAGGACATGCACCAAACTGTTATCCGCCTCAGGCCCACCCACCACTATATTTGCCCAGTGTGCAGTTAGCGAGCCCATGCTTACTGGTCCACGTCCACGTATCAGTGGTTATGTGGACCTTGCCACAGATGGCCTTGCGCAGTGCACACTTGATCTTGTCCCCGACTTGTTTGTGCAGGGAAGGGATGGCTCGCCTGGAAAAGTAGTGGCGGTTGGGAACCACCAATCAGGTTTTTAAAACTGTCCGTGTCCATCAGACGGAATGACAGCATTTCAAAGGCCAGGAATTTTGAAATGCTAGCATTCAGGGCCAGGGATCATGGGTGGGTAGGGAGGTACTTCCTCTTTCTCTCCAGTGTTTGGGAGATGGACAGCTGTAAGCTTCCATGGGACCATGTGGAAATGCTTGGGGACGGTGGCGGACATGGTGGCGTTGCTGTCACATCGTCTGTTTGCTGGGTGGCAGGTGACACTGGCACTGTAGAGGTGGAGGAAGAGGTCAAGGCAGCAGCAGAAGAGGAAGCAGGAGGAGCCCGAGACCTTTCTTGGATTTTGAGGTGCTTATTCCACTGCATATTGTGCTTTGCATGTAGATGCCTGGTCATGCAGGTTGTGCTCATGTTTAGAACATTCATGCCTCGCTTCAGGCTCTGATTGCATAGCGTGCAAACCACTCGTGTCTTGTCATCAGCACATTGTCTGAAGAACTACCAAGATAGGGAACTCCTTTGAGCTGCCTTTGGTGTGCTAGGTCCCTGGGTGTGGTGGGTAGTAGCAGGCATACTTCCTCTTTTGCTGTGCTGGTGCCTCTGTGAGACCACCACCTCTTCCTCCAAACTGCACTCGTCACTCGCATGTCCTTCATTCCATGTGGGGTCTAGGACCTCATCATCCTCCACATCATCTTCCCCCCACTCTTCACCTCTGCCCTCCTTGTCAGTCTGCACACTGTAGAAAGCCGCAGCAGTTTGCACCTGTGTTTCGTCCTCATCCTGAAACAGAAGTGGTTGGGCATCGGTGCACTCAATGTCTTCCACTTCTCTGACAGGGCTATGTGGATGGCCCACGGAAAGCACACCAGCAGAGTCACCAAAAAGCATAAGAGACTGCTGCATGACTTGGGAGGTGAAAGACAGATGGCCATGGGGTTCAGGTGCCAACTCTAAGCTTTCAGCAAGGGACTGAGTGGGAGACAATGTGAAGGAACTGGAGGCATTGTCAGCCACCCAATCTAGTTATCGCCTGTACTTGTTCTGGCCTCGCCATTCGTTGAGCAGCATTTGGGCCTACCATATAACGTTGAAGGTTCTGTCGGCTACTCGCACCTGAGGAAGGTGTTTCACTTGTGTGTGTAGCTGGCACAGATCGACCACGTCCTCTCCTTGCAACAGGAGCTTCACCAACACCAGCAGCACCAGCAGCACCACGACCATGACCACGTCCCTTATTTGACGATCTCCTCATTCTGGACGCGAATGTACTATTTAGCACAAATTTATATTATTTTTTTAAATCGGCAAGAAATGCACAGCAAGGTGCAAATGTACTATGTAGCACTATTTATTATTCTTTTTTTTTTAAACCAGCAATGTAGACGCACTTTTTAATTTTGTGTAAGAAATGCACAGCAAGGTGAAAATGTACTATGTAGCACTATTTATTAATAATAAAAAAAAGTATAATAAATTATTATTCTTTTTTTTTTAAAAACCAGCAATGTAGACGCATTTTTTATTTTTGTGCAAGAAATGCACCGCTGGCCGCAAATGTAGTATTTAGAATATTTTTTTTTTACGTTCATTGGTTTTTATTGAAAATTTCAGTGATACAAAGTGCTTAGAGAATAAGCATTGACTGTCATAAATCACATATATTCATAGATGACATCCCATGTATACATACCATTCTCAATACTGTCAGAATAACCATTGTAAACAAACAAATTAGCTGTTCTCGTGTGGTACATATTGGATGAGAAGAATTGTCTAACCCCCCCAGGCACCCCATCTGGGATCAATCTGTGCGCTGAGGAAGGGACAACTCCGTTGACCCTTAACTTTTATTGTCCAATAATTTTTATTGAAAAGTGTACATCTATACAACAGTGGGAACTGATACATGACGTTTATCATGTCATATGAATATCAACGAATAGAAAATGACCTTGAGAGACGATCTGATACATATCTCTACTCTTACAATGCTACGAGCCGCTTCTCATACTAATCTCAAAAGGACATTATCCATTGTCAGTATAAATAAGTTGCCTACTCATTCTGGTGCTATTGATAAGAGGACAAAAAGAGACAAAAAGAAAACAAAAACCTTGAAAAGCAGAAAGAACATAAAGACAATAAGAATAACAAGAGGCTAACAGTGAAAGGATTTCTGTGACTAGGTCTGAAGAACAATGAGAACTAGTCAGGATTAAGCTCTACAACACCTTATCATATTGCCAACTGGACCATCTTTCGTTAAACACCTTCATGGTATCATTTTTTAAAGCAATCATTCTTTCATATACATAGTGGGTATTTACCCTATGAATTACCTTGTTTACCGCTGGAACCTCTGTGGTTTTCCATCTCTTAGTTATGGTAAGTCTTGCCGCTATTAGGATGTGAGCAATAATTGTTCTATATTTTTTATGAAAGGAGTCTAAATTGAGGTTTAGCAAAGCTAGTTGCGGGGAAGCTTTACTGCATTTCCCTGTTAATTTTGCAATCAAGGAGAATATTGCATTCAAGAAGCTCCTAATAGATTTACAGCCCCAAAGTATGTGATATAGATTTCCTACCTCCCCACAGTGTCGCCAGCACAGTGGAGAGTGGTCTTTATAGATTTTAGATAATTTGTACTGGGTAAAGTAGCCCCTATAAAAGATTTTTAAGGTATTATCCCAATGATCTACACAGTGGGACATAATAAGAGGTACCCTACATGCCAGATTCCATTCCGTAGTTGAGAATTTTTTCCCTAACTCCTTTTCCCACGTAAGGTGATACGTAGCTTTGGACGGGACACCCACATTAACGCAATGCCTATAGAACCATGAAATACCTCCTTTCTTGTGGTGGCTAGAATTATAATAGTTCCATATGCTGGTTGGTATCAAAATATGATTTACCCTCTGCTTCTTATTAAAGGAGCTTATCTGAGCCAAAGTGAGAAGGTCTGCCTGTTTAAGTTCCTCAGTCACTTCTTTTATGGTGGAGCACCCCCTTAAATCCCACATACTGGTGTTGAGGTTAGGGATTAAGAAGTGGTATGTTTGTAATGGAATATCTATTTTTGCTGTGATGGAGGGTGAGTATTACTTTGTATTGTTGATGACCATATCTGTATTGCAAGTTGAATTGCTGGAAGGTCCAGATATTTAGTTAGAATCCCATATTGTGCGGCAAACAATAATGCGGTTAACTCCAAATTACCTATATAAGCCCTTTCTATTTCCACCCATCTTTGGTCTGTGTGCGGGTTAAACCAGGCCTTTAGTTGGTCTAGAACTGCTGCATGAAAATAGGACTGCAGTTGGGATGCACCCACTCCCCCTTCACGCCTGTGCCTAGCCAGAATATGGAATGGAATCCTGGTACCCCCCCCTTCCATATAAATTTATTGAGAGCTGCTTGAATCTGCATGAAAAATGATTTAGGTATGGGGACCGGTATAGTTCTAAACAGATACATCAGCTTAGGCAGGACTAGCATTTTAAATGCTGCAATACGCCCCAGCCATGAGATCTCAAATCTGTTTATTTGTGACATGTCTTTACTTAAGGTCTGCAGGGTACTTGGGTAATTATAATCAAACGTTTTGGAGGTCGGGGATACCAATTTAACCCCTAAATGGGTTAAGGAATGCGCTTCCCATATAAATTTACACCTATCCTTGAGAATATTTAGACGTTTTTTTTAAATAGATACCGGTAGGGCTGAGGATTTTGACATATTAAGTTTATAGTATGAAGCCTCGCTAAAAGCTGAAATGATTCTGGTCACCGCTGGGATAGACGTCTCAGGCCGTGTTAGTGTAAGTATGACGTCGTCAACAAATAGCCCTATTTTATGTAAACTCTGACCCACTGCTATTCCGTGAACATCTGGGTTAGATCTTATTGATTCCGCCAGAGGTTCCATGATCAATGTGAGAATAATAGGGGACAAAAGGCACCCTTGGCGGGGGCCGTTGGAGATCTTAAATGGATCCTATACCGTTTTGGAATTGTACACTATAGCAGATGGTTGAGAGTACAAGGCCAAGATAGCTGACTGGATAGGACCTACTATGCCCACTTTACCCAGGACTCCCCGCAGAAAACCCCAGTGCACCCTGTCAAATGCTTTTTCAGCATCCAGAGTTATAAAGACAGAGGGTGCACCGCGCTTCTCTGCAATTCGGAGGAGATCAAACATCCTCCTAGTGCCATCAGGGGCTTGACGCCCTTTCACAAACCCTACCTGATCCGGTTTAATAAGCAATGGTGTTACTTTGGCTACTCTATTCGCTAATGCTTTAGTGTATATTTTCACATCTGTGTTGATAAGAGATATAGGGTGGAAATTTTTTGGATGGTCAGGTTCCTTCCCGGGTTTCGGGAGCGTAATCACCACCGCCCGAAGCATCTCCTCAGGAAAGGAGCTGGATTCAACCGCCGCATTGCACACTGCTGTCAGGTGGGGTATTAGAATATCGCTAAAAAAATTTTAATACTCTGCGGAAAATCCATCATTCCCTGGGGATTTGTTTTGTGCCAATGCTTTCACTACTGTGAGTATTTCTTGCGCTGAGAAAGGCTCATTCAGTATTTCCGCTAAGGCACTATCCAACTTGGGTAGATTAACAGAGTTTAAAAACTCAGAAATGATGGCATCATTTGATTGCGGTGTGGCAGGGTCTTTATTTAGGTTGTAGAGGGATTCATAGTACTTTTGAAATGCATTAGCAATCTCTTTCGGGTGGTATACTAGTTTATCTTAAGTGGGATCTTTAATGCATGACAGATGGATTTTATCCACCCTGGTTTTCAAATGGGAAGCTAGTAATTTGCCTGCTCTATATCCTTGCAAATAGTATTTAGCTCTCGATTTTTGCATCAATTGCGATTGCCGAAACATAAGAATCATACGTAATTCCTGTCAGCATTGCAATAGAGTTTGAGATAAGCCTGCAGAGGGATCAGATTTATTTTTATCTTCTATATCTTTTATTTTTTTGAGCAGTGTGTCAATCGTACACGTTCTCCATTTCCTTTCCCTTGAAGCTAATTAAATTAACAAGCCTCTACTAAATGCCTTATGGGCACACCACACATTAAATACATTAGTATCGGAACATGGATTCATGGTAAAAAACTCTTTAAGGTGAGATGTCATTTGTTCTTATGTGGACTTAAGCGACAGTAAGTAGGTATTATTTCGCAACATTCTCACATCACTCTGAGTGCTCCTATCGTGGAGCGTGATAGATATTGGAGCTTGGTCCGACCAACTTATTGTATAGATTTCTGCTGCTGACAATTTGTAAAGAACGGGAGTATCAATCAAACACATATCAACACAATCAAACACATATCAATGCGCGAGTAGGTACGATGAGCTGATGTGAAGTCTCTATCTTGTGGATGTGTATACCTCCATGCATCGTGTAGTTCCGTGTCCCGTAGTATAGGAAGAATGGAGATCCTTTTCTGTTTAGGCAGAGGGGATGATACGTCTTGCTCTGGAAAAAGAGTAGCATTGAAGTCGCCGCAAACTATAAGGCCTCCTGTTCTCTTTTGCGAAGGAAACAAACCTGATGGGTATTGGGAGTGTATATGTTCGCAATGGTGTAATTAGTATCATTTATAGAACAGTTGAGTATTAGGTATCTCCCCAAGGGGTCTTGTGTCACAACATGGCATTTCAAATTTACTGAGTCCTTAATAGCGATTAGAACTCCCTTCTTCTTTTCTTCTGCATTGGCACAATAAAGATGCGGGAAGTGTCTATGGGAGCATCTAGGGGCTTTCTGGTTGATGAAATGTGTCTCTTGGACACACAGGACATCGGCTTGTAACTCTATAGCCTCATTCCATAAACCAGTTCTTTTATATGGGCTGTTCAATCCGTGGGCATTTAAAGATACTATTTTCAGCGGCATGGTAATGGTGTCAGACATGCAAAGGTTTGCTGTGATCTTAGATTTACTGGAGCATTATTACCTTGATGAAGGTGTTGTAGAGACTGTCTACGAGAGGTTGATCTCCTTCCTGTGAGTGATCTCCACATTGTTGCCTCAGCTTCTTTTACACCACCATTGGCGTTCACATGTACCATCAGACCTCGGTATAGAAAACAATAATTCACAAAAACAGAAATAAACATGTAGAAGGATTAGAAACTGTCAATCACTGAGCAGCTTCTGCTGCGCTCAACAGTTGGGGGTATAGGAGCTAGGGCAGTATCCACTGAATTTTATTACACCTGGACAAAAGGTCAAGTTTTTTCCCAGCCTGGTGATACTCGGCCGCTTGTGGATTTCCCTTTAGGGGATGGGTCCTCTGGTGGAAGTAATTCCCATTTCCGGGCTAAGAGGAGGCCACCTTCTATTGAGGTAACTGTATAGGTCTTTCCATTTTTTGTGATAAGCAACTTGGCTGGATATCTCCATTGGTACAGTATTTGGTGATTCCTGAGGAGCTTGATGACAGAAACTAGCTTCTTCCTCGCTTGTATTGTGTATTGGGAAAGATCAGTATATAGTGAAATGCTTGCGTATGGATCCGGGAGAGGGTTGTGCTTTCTGGCAAATTGCATCAATTCCTCCTTAACATGGAAAAAGTGAATCTTTGCGATTACGTCCCTAGGGATGCCCTCTGACAGATGGGGGGGGGGTTTAGGTAGGCAGTGAGCCCTGTCTATCACCAGCTCCCTCTCTGGCACATTTGGGAGGAAGGTGGCGATAAGCTGGCGGACATAACCACTCAAGTCTGCTGGTGACACTGACTCCGCCACTCCAAGTTTTACATTGCACCTGCGGGACCTATCTTCTAGGTCTGCGATTTTGGCTTTTAGGGCTGACAGTTCCTCCTCCTGGTCGTTATGAGCACCCACAAGCTCATTGTGTGCAATGGCAAAGTCCCCCATTTTGTCTTCCAAATGCTGCACTCTCTCTCCTAAATCGTCTGTCTCCTTCCTCATCTGGGACATAAAAACAATCATATCCCTATGTAAGTTACCTTTCAGGGAGATCATCATCTTCTTCAGAACAGTGTCTGAGAGGGGTTTATCCTGGGTAGGGAAGTTCTCAATGTTGTCTACAATCTCATTAGTGTCATCATGAGAATTGCAGTCCTCCTCAGGCATGTCACCCTCCCTACTGTCATCTGCCTGTTTAAATTTGGACTTAACAGGGCTTGTGCTTGGGGAGCTGTGTGTAGTTGCAGAGCCGTTACCTTTCCCAGTGTTCGTACTGGCTGAACGTTCCCGCTCCGAACGTTCCCCACACTTCCTCGCTCCAGACTGTACGGCCTCGTTGTCGGCGCCATCTTGGTTAGGAGGGGACCCGGCAGCCGGGAAGAACTCGGTCAGCTTGCACGGCCCTCCGTACTGCTTTCTTTTTCCCATGCTGATCGGGGGAGTCCCTCCTGCGTCCCCACTTTCTGGTGTCTTTTATCCAGGTATCCGTCGCTTGGGAGTCGCTCGTTAGTGGCTGCCTTTACAGAGCTCCTCTGTTATGCGGCCATCCTGGTCGGCAGTTGGCTCCGCCCCCGAATGTTTTTTTTTATATATTTTTTAAATTTGTCTAACTGCAATGTAAAAGCAGTATTTAAATATGCCAAAATGTTGCCAAATGAACTAACAGAACATGATTAAAGTAGTGTCCCTGACCCACAAGCAGTTGCAATTGCACTGCACTTGCAAAAATGGCTGCAAATGCTCACCTAACAAATAGAAAAATTGCTTAGGTTTTATATGAGGCACTTTGCTTAGCAAACAAAAAACTCCACTAGCACCCACCCACCAATAAATCGCTGTTTTTAACAGATTTTCTAAAGCTAATCTGTCCCTCACACCAGCAGCAGCATCCTCTCCCTATACTAGTATGAGATGATTTTCGAAAGCAAATCTGTCCCTCACACCAGCAGCAGAATCCTCTCCCTATACTAGTATGAGATGATTTTTGAAAGCTAATCTGTCCCTCACATCAGCAGTAGCAGCATCCTCTCTCTATACTAGTATGAGATGATTTTTGAAAGCTAATCTGTCCCTCATGGTAGCAGCAGGATCCTCTCCCTATACTAGTATGAGATGATGTGACATGCAGCACTACGTGACTCCAGCTTATATAGAGGCTGGGTCACATGATGCACTGGCCAATCACAGCCATGGCATTAGTAGGCATGGCTGTGATGGCTTCTAAGGGCAAATGAATGAAACGCTTGTTGATTGGCTGCCCTGCAGCTATTCAAAAGGCGCGATAAAATACCCGAACCCGGACTTTTTCTCAAATGTTCGGGTTCGGGACACCCTAAAGTCCGGTACGAACCTGAACTTTACAGTTCGGGTTCGCTCAACTCTACTTAGAACCCCCAAACATTATATATTTTTTTCAAACACCCTAGAGAATAAAATGGCACAGCGGTTTTTCAAGCGCTTTTTTTTTTTTAAAAAATCACTTTTTTGAGTTAAAAAATAAGACAACAGTAAAGTTATCCCAATTTTTTGTATATTGTGAAAGAGGATGTTACGCCGAGTAAATAGATACCATACATGGCACGGTTAAAAATTGTGAACACCTGCGGAATGGCGACAAACTCCGGTACTTAAAAATCTCCATAGGCAACCCTTTAAAAAAAATTTTAATGGTTACCAGGTTAGAGGTGAAGAGGAGTTCTTTTGCTAGAATTATTGCTCACACTCTGGTGATTGTGGCGATACCTCACATGTATGGTTTGAACACCGTTTTCATATGCGGGCACGACATACGTATGTGTTTTCTTTGCTGCACGAGCTGGCGGGGACGGTGGCGCTTTCATTTTTTTTTCCCTATTTTTTTATTTATTTTATTATATTTTTTCTTTTAACACTGTTTCTTTAAAAAAAAATTCTGATCACTTTTTAATTGCTATCACAAGAAATGTAAACATCCCTTGTGATAGTAATATATGGTGACTGGTACTCTTTATGGAAGTATGGGGATTCTAAAAGACCCCCCCATCCCTCCTTTACACTTCACAGTATTCAGATCGCCAAAAATGGCAATTCTGAATACTGTCATTTTTTTAAAACCGACACCGTTAGCCGCTGAGTAAACCGGAAGTGACGTTGTAACGTTGCTTCCAGAAATGTAATAAGGAGTCCTGATCAAAGCCAATTCCGGCTTCCACAGGGACTCCACACAGCCGGCGGACATGCTGGATCGGAGCTCCAGTCTCCTGGTGGGATAGGAGGCTGGAGAAGAGGGGGATGTCCTCTCCCGCTGCCTGGCATAATGACCAAATGGCCCCCGAGCCGAATCGGCTGTTATCAATGGATAGCCAGCTGCCTGCTCTAAAAAACGGTACCAGGGTATAGCCTGTAGCTGCTGACTATACCCCGATACTTCCACTGAAAGCAGCAACCATTTATAACGATTTGCGTTAAGTGGTTACACTAATTTACAACAGCAAGGCCTGTTCCTGCGCCCAACAAAAGTAACTGCAAGGGGTTACAGTGTTCTGGCACCGACAACACTCAAGGCCCAATTTTTCACCAGCTGTTTGACAGGGGCATGTCATCACAATTTGTAACCACTTAATGTGAATCATCTTTAAATGGATGTATCTGGGTATAGCCTGCAGCTACAGGCTATACCCCAGTACCTATTTTTAGAACAGGTGGCCGGCTATCCGGTGATAATGGCCGATCTGGCTCGGAAGCCACTCATTCTTTATCCCAGGGAAAGGGAGGAGCCATTCCCCCCTCCCGCTACCGTCCCCCACTCTTCTCCGGTCTTCCATCCCTCCAGGACCATCTAAAGTGTAATAGGTGGTTGAGAAATGAGATGTGTAATTTATGCTCGTAGAACCCCTGAAGGTACTAGTTCAATGTTGGGCCTCTGTATGTGGCCAGACTGTGTAAAAGTCTTACACATGTGGTATCGCCATACTAGTAGTAGAATGTATTTTGGGTTGCCATTTTTACTACGTACATGCTATGTGTTGGAAATATCATATAAATTGACAAATTTGTGTAAAAAAAAATGTGTTTTCATTTTTTTCCCACATTTTCCAAAAGCTACTGGAAAAAAATGATATGTTCAAAAGACTCATTATGCCTCATAGATTATATGTTGGGGTGTTTGCTTTCCAAAATGGGGTCATTTTGTAGGCGATTCCATTGTCCTGTTGCTCCAGGACCTTCAAAATTGTAATAGGTGGTTGAGAAATGAGATGTGTAATTTATGCTTGTAGAACGCCTGAAGGTGCTAGTTCAATGTTGGGCCTCTGTATGTGGCCAGGCTACTTACAAATCTCACACATGTGGTATCGCCATACTCAGGAGGAGTAGCAGAATGTATTTTGGGGTGTTATTTTTGCTATGTACATGCTTTGTGTTGGAAATATCATATAAATTGACAACTTTGTGTAATAAAAAAAAAATGCGTTTTCATTTTTTTCCCACATTTTCCAAAAATGACTGGAAAAAAAAATGAACCATTCAAAAGACTCATTATGCCTCATAGATTATATGGTGGGGTGTTAGCTTTCAAAAATGGGGTCATTTTGTTGGCAATTCTATTGTCCTGGTGCTCCAGGGCCTTCAAATATGTGATAGGTCTTCATGACATTAGATGTGTAATTTATGTCCCTAGAATACCTGATGGCGCTCCCTGCATGTATGTGGCCAGGCTGTGAAAAAGTCTCAGACATGTGATGTCGCCATACTCAGAAGGAGTAGCAGAATGTGTTTTGGGGTGTAATTTGTGGTATGCATATGCTGGGTGTTAGAAATAACCTGTTAATATATGACAATTTTGTGAAAAAAAATCTCCATTTTGCAAAGAATTGTGGGAAAAAATTACAACTTCAAAAAATTCACCATGTCTCTTACTAAATACATTGGACTATCTACTTTCCAAAAAGGGGTCATTTGTGGGGTATTTGTGCTTTCCTGGCTTGTTAGGGTCTCAAGAAATGAGATAGGCCATCAGTATATCAGGTGTGATCAGGTGTGATCAATTTTCAATGATTGGCACCATAGCTTGTAGACTCTCTAACTTACACAAGGACCAAGTAATATACACTTATTTGGGTTATTTTTACCAAAGATATGTAGCAGTATATATTTTGACCAAAATTTATGAAGAAAAATTACTAATTTGCTAAATTTTATGACAGAAACAAAGAAAATGCATTTTTTCACACAATTTTCAAATTTTTTTTTAATTTATAGCACAAAAAATAAAAAACCCACTAGTGATTAAACTCCACCAAAAGAAAGCTCTATTTGTGTTAAAAAAAGGACACAAATTTCATGTGGGTACAGTGTTGCATGACTGAGTAATTGTCATTCACAGTGTGATAGCACTGAAAGCTGAAAAATGGCCTGGACAGGAAGGGTTTTTTCGTGCCCTGTACTGAGGTGGTTAAGGACATCCCCCAGGCACAATATTTAAAGGAATTTTTCTTTTTTTCACTTTAAGCATTATTAAAACCACTGCTCCTGAAAAAACGATTGATTTAAAACTTTTTTTTTCATTCATACATGTCCCCTAGGGCAGGATCTGGGTCCCCATTCACTTTTTGGACAATAACTTTTCATGTTCGCGTCCCATAGACTTTAATGGTGTTCGGATGTTCGCCCTGAACTTTTTGTCTGTTTGCATGTTCTGGTGCGTACCGAGCCACGGGGGGTGTTCAGCCCATCCCTAATGATTATTAAATATTGTACAGTGGAACCTCGGATTTCAAATAACGTGGTTTACGAACATTTCACAATACAAGCTATTTTTTTAAAATCCTGACTTGCTTTGCGAGCGCTGTCTCGCAAGCCAAGCAAGATTCAAGTCTCTGGTGTATGCAATGTGGCTAGACGTCCGGGAGCGCTTCATGGAGAACTCGGAGATGCTCGGACACACTCGGAGACACTCCCAGCCGGGTGGGGCGGGCATAACGTGCGTCAGAGGACCCAAAAGTGTCAACAGTTTCAGAGTGTCTCTGAGAGTCTCTGAGTGTCTCCAGAGAGATGCATTTATTGAGTCCCAGCACAGAAAAAAGTTCACGAGATACTTGCAACAGATGACAAAATCCAACAGAGTAAATATTACAATGAACAGTAGACTTCAGAGTCCCATTTGTCCTAGCATATATTAGCAAGCATAGAGACACTACAATCCAGCATATGCCCCATCTATAATATGCACCTTTATAGCTCCCATCCATGCAATAATGTGTATTATAAACTAGACAATTGCTCTCATCTTGATGAAAAAAGAATGTGTGTAAGAATGAATGTTTAACAGCTAAAACTTCCCCTGAAATACTAGTCTGACAATGGAGGGGGGGTCAACCCAAAATACTTTTTGATCTTAATGTTAACCAAGGTGAAAATACTCTACTTGTAATTACTGGCAATAATCTTTTAAAAATCATATTATTGAGTGCGCATGCATCCCGCTCCATCCTTCTAGACGGCCAGCAGCTTCAGAAGGGACCTGTGCCCCCCCGACCGAGAGCCCCAGATTACGGAGGACCCCGGCTGGACCCCCTGAGGACCCGCGAGTCCGCCCAAACAACGCTGGAGACCCCGCCGCCAGGGCTGGAAATCAAGGCCGCGGCTGCAGCCTATAGTCACGCGGGGGCCCAGCCGCTCCACAAAGACAGTCCGGGAGACCTAGAGCTCCCTAGCATCTGCCACACAGCAGGAGATACCTCCGGAGCTTCCCTCCAGTGGGACCAACCCTGGCCATTGCTGGGGAGAGGGGTTTCATCAGCAGGGTGAGTCAGAGGCTGCGGCCTATACACCCCCTGGGGACTTTACAAAATCTAGCAGCAGCCGTGCTCACAGGGGAGCCCGCCTCCTTGAACTCTAGGACCTGGTGAAATTGGGAGATCCCCGATAGCTCGGCCCTTTGTGTTTGCTGTAGGAGATTGGTCGTGGGGTTTCTGGAGGCGGGGGTGGTCGGGACCTGGTCTCCATAAATAAAACCAGGATTTTACTGCCAGCCAGGTTGGCCCCTGGTGGGCTCCCGCTTGAAGGGGGTGAAGATTCTTTTGGAGCCCCATTTTAGCTGGCTCTCTCCCTGGTGCTCTGCTTGCTCCCCCCCCAGCCCCTGGACCCCATTTGACCTCTTCTTTATAACTGGGGGTCTGGCCTCTCCCCATCCCATTTCACACTGCGGGAACTACTCTTCACGAAACCTAATCATGTCTGCAGCAGCCGTCAGAAGGAACTTATCTAAACACCCGGGCTTTACGGATCTGCCCCCCAAAAACTCTTCAGGACCCCCTGGCACTCAACCTGTCCAAAGGGACATCACAGAGGACATGGAGGCTGTGGTGGAGGGGGCTCGCAGATTCTCCCTTGTCCAGGACCTCCTGTCCCAGAAGTTTTTAACCCCCAGGCTCCATCGTCAGCCTCTACTATCTCCCTCCTAGAGAGAACTCTGAATGAGATGTACCCTTCCCCGAATGGGCTTCTGCTCCAGACACACTGGGAGTCTTGGGGTTCCCTGCTCCGACTTTGCTTTCTCACTTAAGTTTATGATGGAAACCTTCTCCAAAATACTATCCAAAGGCCTTGCTCAGATGGCTTCCCACATAACGTCCACTATCCAAACGGACCTTCAGAACCTGGGCTTCAGAATAGACTCCATCAAACAAAGGACAGACCAAACAATAGCCAGAGCGAACCAAAATACAGCTCGAATCCAAGACCTACAAGACCAGCTGGACTCAGCCCTTTCCAAAATTGAGGACCTAGAAAACCGTTCTCGTAGGTATAATTTTAGAATCCAGGGGCTCCCAGAATCCATTACTGAGGTGCAAAGCACAGTCTGCTACTTTATTAAAGAAATAATTCCCAATATACCAGACCACAGGTTGGAATTGGACAGGGCCCATAGAGCTCTACAGGCCCCCCGCTCAGAAGGTTTGCCTAGGGACATTGTGGTCAAACCACATTTTTACGCAGTTAAGGAGGAGATCATGAAAATAACCAGGAACTCTCCCCAGCTGTCCTTTTTGGGGCACCAGATTCAAGTGTTCGGAGACATTTCCCCTGCCACCATTCAAAAATGGAGGGCCCTGAAGCCTCTGCTTGAGGTCCTAACTCAAAAATCCATCAAATATTGGTGGTCTTTCCCATTTTGTCTATCCTTTTCCCTCAAACACAAGAATTATGGTTTCAGCACTTTCCAGGAGGGTGAGCATCTACTGGTTAAATTGGGACTGATCTCGCTGGATCCAGCCTCTACCCTTCAAGCGAAGACTGCAGGCTCATCCAAGCGCCCCTCGCCTCAGCGCCCAATTCCTCCAGTTTGGCGAAACCAACAGTCTAAGAGATCAAAGGACTCACCCTCCTTGATCGGGTGACATCGATTTGGGGCCATTGCTCTTTGATTGACTTTCACAACCTATGTCGATTGTTTCCACCGTTCATGTTGAGTCATTGCTCTTTAACTTGAATATTTGTTTTTCACAGGTTGGACTCGGAGGACTCATGTGTCCTACTGGTCAAATATGGTTTCATGCTTTTCTTTTGTGAGGTTTGTCCAGGCCCCGGGAAGGTTCTCCCCTTGGCGGGACGCGCTGATCCGGTCCCCATTCCTCCTGGTCCCGTGCTAGAAGTGGGTTCCCCCAGGAGGAGGGAGCCGGGCCCTGAGCAGCTCAGCATTCTTTTTTGGGTGGTCCCTTCCTGACCCCTCAGATATGCGGGCACAGCCTGGCATTCTTGGTATTTGGAATGTTTTTTTTATATACATGTTATCTTGTTACTTCTATGATACTGGCAGGTGGGGGAGCTGGGGGTCCTGGGGGGGGCTGGTGGTTCCAGGCCATGTCATGATAGTCCGGGGGGGCGGGGAGGCAGGGGGACCACACTTTGGGGGTCCCCTCCCTTCCCGCGCCCTCCCACCCGGTCTTTCCTCCCCAGCTGGGGGGGATTTGGGGTTTCTGATGATCTAGTATTTAGTTGTGTTGTTTCTTTCAGAGGGGACTGTTTTCCCTACGTATGATATGCATTGGGCTATTACAGGGATGGGGTGGTAGACCTGCGCCTCCCTCTGCTCCTGGAGGCCACTTGATGGCTCATCCTGGAGTAGTAGTCACTCTGCTGGTAAGGCGGAGGTTTTTTGTTCACTTTGGGGGTGCGGGCGCCGGCTTTTTGGCTCCCGTCCCCTGGACGCGGAGGGGTCTGGCGGCAAAGCGCCACCCCCCGTTTCTTCTTTTTTTCCATGTCTCCAGTTTCAGTTCTCTTTTCCTCTTTCTCCATTTTCTTTTTTCTCTCTTTCCAGGCGTCAGGAAGGTGTCCCTTTGACGGATGCAGGAATTCGCAGATCCCCGCCTTTTGGGGAGGCTTTTCCAAATTCGTGTCTCTCCAGGATTCGGGAGAGTGGTCCCACAATGATGCATATTTCTCTCTCACTCAACAATGCCCTCTACATCTAAACCCCTCGATTTTCTGAAATTAGCGTCCCACAATGTACAGGGATTGAACTCCCCCTTGAAGCGCAGGAAGTATTTACACTCAGCTCACTCTCGGCACCTGGAGGTTCTCTTCCTACAAGAAATTCACTTCCCTGTCCAATTCAATCCTAAATTCATACATGAGAGGTTCCCTCAATTTTTCTTAGCGAATGTACTGGACAAGACTAGATGGGTGGGTATCTTTTTTGCTAAGTGAGTGGGTTTCCAGCCCAGATGGGAAATTAATGATCCAGAGGGAAGATTTATTCTCTTGTCAGGGGAGTTTAGAAGTCACAGGTTCACCATATTATGCTCCGAACCAGGGTCAGGTGCAGTTTTTTCGGTCCATGTTGGATTCCCTCTCCCCCCAGTTTGAGGGGACATTTTTTTTTAGGAGGGGACTCTAATACAGCTCTGGATCACATGTTGGACAAATTGGGGTCTACACAAGCACGCCTACTTCAACCCCCAAGGAGGAGTCTGAAGATTGCCAGGCTCCTTTTCTCGCTGGGGTTGGTAGATGTGTGGAGGGAGTTGAACCCAAAATCAAAGGATTTCACTCACTTCTCTGCCCCCCATGGCCAGAATTGATCACATTTTTATGGGGGCTCATTTGATCCCCTTGGTCTACAAATCTTTTATAAGGGAATTTCCTCACTCGGATCACTCAATGGTGGTCTTACTCATTAAGACCCAGCCGGCTGTCGGGACGCAATTGCAATGGCGTCTTAAGGAATTGATTTTAAATAACCCAGTTCACTGTACTTTGTTGGGGGAGGATCTTAAGGAATATTTTAGATTAAAGGCGGGAGAGGAAGTCACACACATGACATTGTAAGCAGCCTACAAAGCAGGGATCCGGGGTAAAATTATTCAACTATCAAGCAAATTTAAGAAAGAAAGACAGAAAGATCTTGTTAAGCGTGAGCAGGAATTCCACAAAATAGCTAAGGTGCACAAGAAAAATCCTTCCGCCCCAGTCCCGAGTCAACCTGGAAGCAAGTAGAGTGCTTCTTAACCTTGCCCTGACTACTCAAACAGAGAGGCAGAGCCAGTGGGTTAATGCCCATTTTTATCTTCAGAAGGACCGGATAGGCCCTAAATTAGCCTCAAAGCTTTCCCTGAAATTTCGATCTTTCACCTTCCCGAAAGTGAGGGACTCCTTGGGGGACCTCACGCAAAATCCGCAGAGAATAATGGACTTGTTTCACAAATTTTACTCTAACCTTTATAAATCAGAGGCCTCAGTCCCCTCCGTTGCCCATCACCACTTTCTAGACAATACTTCACTTCCTACACTAGACAGGGATCATAGACTTGCTTTAGAGGAGCCGATTACGGAAACTGAAATATTGGACGTTATTAAGCACCTCAAAAAGGGATCTGCCCCAGGACCTGATGGGTTCTCCTCAGGCTATTACAAACAGTTTGGCCTAATCTGGCACCCCATCTAGCGAACTCTTTCAACTCCCTGCAGAGGGGTATGATTGTTTAGGAGGACCTTAACACGGCCAATATTTCAAATATTTTTAAACCCGGTAAGGACCCCTTGGAAGTAAATAACTATAGGCCCATATCCTTAATCAACAATAACCTAAAAATTCAAACTAAAATCCTGGCGAACAGACTGTACTCTTTCATAGGGAAATATATCCACGGGGACCAAGTGGGATTCATCCCTGGGAGGCAGGGACCCGATCATATCCGAAAGGCAGTGGACCTCATCTCGCTCCTCAGATCAGCGTGGGATGGCGGACCGCCTCAGGAGGGGTTCCTACTCTCCGTTGACCTACAAAAAGCTTTTGATACAGTTGAATGGCCATATTTGTTTGAGGTCTTGGGACGTTGGGGCTTTGCAAAACTACTTCTCCGATCCGCTCTCTATGCACAGGGGCACTAGACAGGGGTGCTCGCTATCTCCGCTGATCTCTGCAATTGCTATAGAACCCTTAGCGATCGCAATTAGGAATCATCCTGGTATCTGGGGGGTGAGATGGGGTCCACATACGCATATGTGTGCCCTCTTTGCTGACGACCTACTCCTTTTCATCACCTCCCCCCTAGATTTAGTACCAAACATCGTTAGACTACTTGAGGATTTCGGTAAGGCCTCAGGTCTGAGAGTTAATATGTCTAAATCGGCGGCCCTCAATGTGAATATCCCTGAGAGGATTGTACAGCAAATTAAGGATCACTTCCCTTGGAACCCAGTCCAAATCCCATAACTAGGTATCAATTTGGCACCAAGCATTGACCTTCTATATAAGATTAATTATTCCCCCTTACTTAAACAACTCTCGGAAGATCTTGCCTCCTGGGGGAGAATGAGTATCTCCTGGTTAGGGAGGGTTAATTCAGTCAAGGTGACCCTCTTGCTGAGTATCCTTTACTTATTCAGGTCCCTCCCCATCCCTATCGTTAAGTCTCATCTGCTTAAATTCCAAGCCCGAATTAAAAAGTGCATATGGAGCGATAAGGGCTTTAGGTGTCCAGCGGAAGTCCCTATGAGACCAACCAAGGGGGTTTGGGGCTCCGAAACCTGTGGAGGTACTACCAGGCAGCACAACTGGCTCAGTTTTTTATCATTTATGCCCCTTACAATAGACGGGATTGGGCCAGGATAGAAAGACAGGCCATCCCTCTCAACACAATAGACTTTTTGGTCTGGGCTAACCCGAAATCAAGACCCTTGATTCTGTCACCTACATTGTCCCACTCGATCACCCTCTTTGACTTGCTCTTTAGGGCCTCTGGTTTGGTGTCTGGCATTCGTCCGATGAAACATGTTTTCAATAACCCCGGTTTCCCTCCGGGCCAGGACATTCGCGCATTTGCGTGGTGGACCAACAATGGGCTCTATAGAATAGGCCAAACTGGGAATTGATTTATGGCGTTTTTATTATTTTTTTTTTACTAGTAATGGCGGCGATCTGCGACTTTTATCGGGACTGCGATATTGGGGCGGAAATGTCGGACATTTTTTACACATTTTTGGGACCAATGACATTTATACAGCGATCAGAAATTTAAATGTCCACTGATTACTGTGTAAATGTCATTGGCAGTGAAGGGGTTAACCAGCAGGGGGCAGTGAAGGGGTTAAATATGTTCCCTGGCTGTGTTCTAACTGTGGGGGGGCAGGGCTGGCCGGGACATAACAGATCTAACTGATCCCAGTGACAGGGATCAGTAGATCTGTCATGTCCCCTGTCACAGAACGGGGAACCGCCGTGTTTACAACGGCAGTTCCCCGTTCTGAGGCTCCTGAAAGTGATCGGCGGGTCTCGGGCGGACATCGAGTCCGCCCGACCCACGGGCACGCTCGCGCAGCGTGCGGCACGCGCGCGCGCGCGCCGCCGCTGCCGCCAGGGGGCGTGCAGGAGCATGCGCAGTGGAGGACGTCCATGGACGTTCTCCCGGCATTTCAGGTCCGCGCTGGAGCCGTATTTCGGCAATAGCGCGGACCTGGAGTGGTTAATCTTCCTTCCTGAACCATTTCTACCTCCCGTGGGATTCAGAATTCCTGTCACCTTTCTCTCCTCTTCCTTTTCTTTTCTCTAGCTTTTCTTTCATTCCTTTCCTTTTTTGTTTAAGGTAAACCTTTTGTTGGTTCTTCATTGGTGTTATACGTGGTGGTGATATTACGGGCCGTCTGGTCCTTAGAAAGTTATGTGTCCTTATCTTTTACAGTTAGGATGAGGGAAGTCGGCACTGGGAGATGTCCTGGGTGTGGGCACGTGTCCCCCCCTCTGGATGCAGCTTGTTCCTGGATGGAGCGTCTGGGGGTGGGGATGGACTTGGCCCATATTTCTGTACCCCTGCTGTATTGTATTTCGACTGCCCTTGTGATTGTAATGTCTTGAATATCTGCAGTAAGGCCTTCCCTTACTCACTGGGTTTATTTCTGTTTCTGGTGCTACTGTATTTTTGAAAACCCAATAAAGTCTTTTCAAAATTAAAATTAAAAATCACATTAGTGTTTACTGAGTACCATATGCCATGAATACTATTCCTTTCAAGTCTGATCAGAAAAAATTACATTTTACAATCCCCTTTAGGTAACTGTTTTGGCCCTTTTGATATATAAACATGCAACTTATCTGCCAGCTGTGTTAAGCCTAGTCTACACCTATGTTCACGTTAAAAAAAAAACTGTGTGCATGTATATAGATATAAAATATCCTACATAAATTGGCCAACATGTAAGCCCACTTGGACCAGTTCTAACTACTAGAATTGACCCATAAAGCAAATAACAAACATATCATTGCAATTTGAGGTGCTAAATGTTCCACAATGGCTCATACAAAATATGTAATTGAAAACTGGTTACATCTCTCTTCACCAGCCTCTAAAATATCCCCATAAACATTTATTAGATAATATAACTTTAAACCATGAATGGAAAAGCATTTGGTAGACATCAGTAGCCCGTTTAGCTGCTAGGTCTTATTTCAAAGCTTGCAGTTTCTTCAGTTTATCACACCAAGATCTTCACATCAAGCTGACATCACAGTCCAGTCGTCAGTATGAATGTGTCACATCTCTCACGGAAAATAAAGCTTGGTCATGTTCTAGGAGCTTTAATCCACCTTAAATCGAGGATTCTTTCATCTCCAGGCTCAGGGGTTTCATTTTTAAAGATGAATTGTTCAGACTTCCAAACTTAAACTTCTGCCAGCCACAATTTGCTTTTGTAATTTTCTGTAGTCCGACCCCACATTGCCTTCAATAGAGCAATTACTTGGATTATTCAGTCCATAATTCCACTGAATGGGACCACAACATGGTTAAGATAGTATCAGCTTGACATCAATGTTTATTGGATCATCTGTCCAGGCAAAACAGCAGTGGAAATTCTTGCCAGTATCTTCACCATGAAAGGTAGAAAGTTCCTTACATCCATTTACAGTATGTCATAGCCTTCAGCATATTATAAACAAAAGATTCAACAAAGTTCAAATCATGACCAGAGTGATACATTTAACTCACCCTCTCATAAAGGCAGGGAAACACCACCCAACATCATATATTGTTCTACCTAGTCTAAGTGTGCAAATACTTAGACACCCAGTTGTTTATGTTTACAAAAGTTTTTATTTAAAAAACATATATATATAATGTTTTGTGGTACAAAACATTTTTCATGTGCAAAATGACATAATCCTCCAGTGAAACATCATATGACTGAGGTAGATCTACAATAATCTTGTCCAAGCATTAACACATATGGGGTATAGCATAGATCAGGGATCTCCAAGCTACGGCCCTCCAGCTGTTGCAGAACTACACATCCCATGAGGCATTATAAAACTCTGACATTCACAGACATGACAAGGCATGATAGGAATTGTAGTACCTGAACAACTAGAGGGCCATAGTTTGGAGACCCCTGGCATAGACGATTACCCCTATTCCGAAAGTCATCACTGTTATGGATATTTTTATTCATCACAGTCAGACTGGAGGAGGCAAGAGCTAATTAGGCTACAGAGGAATAGGATTAGAAAGAAGCAAAGTTAAAGCCCCTTTAATAGTTATTTATAGTGCAAAAATTTACAAACAGAATACCTTATGATTAGAGTTGAGCGAACAGGGACTGTAAAGATCAGGCCCGTACTGGACTTTAGGGTGTCCGTGCCCTGAACCCGGACATTTGAAAAAAAGTCTGGGTTCGGGTTCGATATTCGGGTATTTTTGGCTCCTTTTCCATAGCTGCTGGGCAGCCAATCAACAAGCTTTTCACTAGTTTGCCCTTAGAAGCCATCACAGCCATGCCTACTAATGGCATGGCTGTGATTGGCCAGTGCATCATGTGACCCAGCTTCTATATGAGGCTGGAGTCACGTAGCGCCGCATGTCAGATCGTCTCAGACTAGAGTAGGGAGAGCTTCATGCCGGTGCTGTGAGGGAAAGATTAGCGTTCACAACCATCTCAGACTGCATTGGGGAGACCTTCATTGCGGTCCTGTGAGGGAGACATTAGCGTTCAAAACCATCTTATAGTGCATTAGGGAGATGTTCCTGTCTGTGCTGTGAGGGAAACATTAGCATTCAGAACCATCTTCTAGTGCATTAGGGAGACATACCTGTTGGTGCTCTGAGGCAGAGATTATCATTCTAAAACCATCTACTACTGCATTAGGGAGAGGTTCCTGTTGGTGCTCTGAGGGAGAGATTATCATTCTAAAACCATCTACTACTCTATTAGGGAGAGGTTCCTGTTGGTGCTCTGAAGGAGAGTTTATCGTTCTAAAACCATCTAGTACTGCATTAGGGAGAGGTTCCTGTTGGTGCTCTGAGGGAGAGTTTATCGTTATAAAACCATCTACTACTGCATTAGGGAGAGGTTCCTGTTGGTGCTCTGAGGGAGAGTTTATCTTTATAAAACAATCTCCTACTGCATTAGGGAGAGGTTCCTGTTGGTGCTCTGAGGGAGAGTTTATCGTTCTAAAACCATCTCCTACTGCATTATGGAAAGGTTCCTGTTGGTGCTCTGAGGGAGAGTTTATCGTTCTAAAACCATCTACTACTGCATTAGGGAGAGGTTCCTGTTGGTGCTCTGAGGGAGAGTTTATCGTTATAAAACCATCTACTACTGTATTAGGGAGAGGTTCCTTTCGGTGCTGTGAGGGGGAGATTATTGTTCTGAAATCATCTCATACTGCAGTAGGGACAGGTTCCTGTCGGTGCTGTGAAAGACAGATTATCATTCTAAAATCATCTCATACTGGTGTAGGGAGAGGTTCCTGCTACTGGTGTGAGAGGTGGAGAGGTTCCTGCTGCTGGTGTGAGCAGTGCATTTCTTGCACAAAAATGAAAAGTGCATCTACAATTTTCTTTTTTTTTTTTAAAAAGTATAATAATTTATTATTCTTTTTTTTTAGTATTACTAAATAGTGCTACATAGTACATTTGTGTCCAGAATGAGGAGAGCGTCAAATAAGGGACGTGGTGCTGCTGGTGCTGCTGGTGTTGGTGGTGTTGCTGAAGCTAGTGTTGCAAGGAGAGGAAGTGGTCGATCTGTGCCAGCTACACGCAGAAGTGAAACACCTTCCTCAGGTAGCCGACAGAACCTTCAACTTAAAATGGTAGGCCCGAATGGCGCTCAATGAATTGTGAGGCCAGAACAAGTACAGGCGATAGTAGATTGGGTGGCTGACAATGCTTCCAGTTCCTTAACATTGTCTCCCACCCGGTCCCTTGATGAAAGCTCAGAGTTGACACCTGAAACCCATGGCCATCTGTCTTTCACTTCAGCCCCTTGTAAATCAGCCAAGCAGTCTGAGCCCCAAGCCATACAGCAGTCTCTTATGCTTTTTGATGACTCTGCAAGTGTGTTTTCCATGGGCCATCCACATAGTCCTGCCCCAGAAGATGAAGACATTGAGTGCACCGATGCCCAACCACTTCTGTTGCAGGATGAGGACATGTAAACACCACCGCAGCACGTCTCTGATGATGACGAAACACAGGTGCCAACTGCTGTGGCTTTCCTCAGTGTGCAGACTGACAAGGAGGGCAGTGGTGAAGGGTGGGTGGAAGATGATGTGGAGAATGATGAGGTCCTAGACCCCACATGGAATGAAGGTCATGCGAGTGACGTGTGCAGTTTGGAGGAAGAGGTGGTGGTCGCACAAAGGCACCAGCACAGCAAAAGAGGAAGCAGGTTGCAAAAGCAAAGCGAGCATCCCCTAGACAGTATGCCTGCTACTACCCACCACACCCAGGGACCTAGCACACCAAAGGCAGCTCAAAGGCGTTCCCCGGCGTGGCAGTTCTTCAGACAATGTGTCTGATGGACACGGACAGTCCTACTGCGCTTCCTCCTCCTCCTCCTCCTCATCCGCTCAGCGTAACACCTTCACCACCAACTTCAGCACATCCAGGGGGAAACAACAGCAGGCTATTTTAAAACTGATATGTTGGGGGGATAAACCCCACACTGCGCAGCAGCTGTGGACGGGCATTGAACAACAGACCGATGAGTGGTTGTTGCCACTGAGCCTCAAGCCTGGTGGTGTGCGATAATGGGCAAAATCTCGTAGCATCTCTGGGCCTAGCCGTTTTGACGCACATCCCTTGCCTGGTGCATGTGCTGAATTTGGTGGTGCAGAAATTTCTAAAAAACTACCCGGATATGTCAGAGCTGCTGCAGCAAGTGTGGTCTGTCTGCGCTGCAGCGGAACTTCGGCCTTCCTGCTCACCGCCTCCTATGCGACATGCCCACAAGGTGGAACTCCACCTTGCACATGCTGGAGAGACCGTGCGAGCAGCAGCAGGCAATAGTGGAGTTTCACTCCAGCACGCACGGGTCAGTAGCTCTGCGGAACAGCACCACTTCACCACCAATGAGTGGGCCTCTATGCGAGACCTGTGTACCATATTGCGGTGTTTCGAGTACTCCACCAACATGGCCAGTGCCAATGACGCTGTTCTCAGCGTTACTATCCCATTTCTATGTCTCCTTGAAAAAACACTTTGGGCGATGATGGAAGAGGATGTGGCACAAGAGGAAGAGGAGGAGGAAGAGGGGTCATTTCCACAGTTATCCGGCCAGTCATTCACAAGTGGCTCGGAGGGTGGGTTCCTGCACCAGCATAGACCAGGTAAAAAATTTTCAAGCCAGGGACAGTTCTGGAGGATGAGGAGGATGAGGAAGATGATGAGGAGGAGGAACCGTGTTCACAGCAGGGTGGTACCCAACGCAGCTCCTGGGCATCACTGGAGCATGGCTGGTGGGATACGGAGGACACAGATGATACACCTCCCACAGAGGACAGCTTGTCTTTGCCTCTGGGCAGCCTGGCATACATGAGCAACTACAAGCTACAGTGCCTGCTCAACGACAGCCGAGTTGCCCACATTTTAACTCGTGCCGATTACTGGGTGGCCACCCTGCTGGATCCCTGTTACAAGGACAACATGTCATTCTTAATTCCCTCACTGGAGCATGATCAGAAGATGCGCGACTACCAGCGCACGCTGGAAGACGCGCTGCTGAGGGCATTCCCAAATGACACAGGGGGCTCTGTGGAAGCACAGGGCGAAGGCGGAGGAGGAGGAAGAGGTCGCCAATGCAACTGTGGCACCGCCAGCACTTCAGAAGGCAGGGTTAGCATGGCCAAATCTGGAAAAGCTTTGTCAGCAGCCCGCCACAACAAACAGCAACACCATCTGATAGGCAACGTCTTAGCAGGAGGCAGCATTTCAGCAACATGGTGGAACAGTATGTGTGCACACGCCTACACGTACTGACTGATGGGTCTGCCCCATTCAAATTCTTGGTCTCCAAATTGGGCACATTGTCTGAGCTTGCCCTTTATGCCTCGGAGGTGCTGGCCTGGCCTGCAGCGAGTGTATTGTCTGGACGTGTGTTTAGCACGGCAGGGGGCTTTATCACAGACAAGCGCAGCCGCCTGTCCACAGCCAACGTGAACAAGCTAATGTTTATTAAAATGAACCAGGCATGGATCCCCGAAGACTTGTCTGTACCTTGTGCAGAATAGACATTTAGACCGGCCTCACACAGCCAATGGTATACTTGTTTTTTTTAATATGTCTCAATATTTTGGGGGCTACCCCAATTAGAAAAAAAAAAACAAACAAACAAATAACAGTGTTGTATAAAGGTCAGCGCCTTCCCTTAAACCAATCTGATTGACTGTCAGATTGTGCAATAGATATAAATATGTATCTCTGTGTGGGTAAAACAAAATTTATATGTGCGACATTTAACATGACATGTGTGCAACAAGGGGGCTGTTGTACTCAGGAAGTTCCTGCTATGAAATTGTTAAGTATAAATCAGCGCCTAGCCCTTTAGAAAGATTGCTAGTACAATGTGAATACCCAATTTACAGTGCTGATCAAAACTGAACATATATTGATGATAATAATACAATAACGTGCACAAAAAAGAGAGAGAAGAAACATATATCAGCTGGTTCAACACAACTGACAGCTGGGGGCAGCTATACTCAGGTAAAAACCTGCCGTAATATAGTAAACAAGATATAAGCGCCAAACCCAGAAATTTCATAACAATAAAAAATAGTCCATATAAAGTGATGTGTGCTTCAAATAAGGTGCAAATCCGTGCTCAAAATACTTCCAAGTGCAGTGAAGTGGCACACACTGATCGGTGACCCCCTTTGTGCCCGCACTCACCAGAAATCGTGGACCCACTGCTTTTCAGTCAGTGGGTCAAAAAGACAAGGTTCTGGTGGGGGCTCCAAATACCGGACGTCACTGGATAGTGTAGATCTTTTCCACTGGCTCAATATCCGAGGGCACTCAAAGGATAGATATAAAAGAGACCATAGTGTGTACTGTATATAGCAGATATTTATTGCGCAAAGATAAAATTCTACTTACAGAAAAGCACTAGGTCTTCAGCATAAAATATATAATATATAAAATCCCGTCAATGACGATGAATAGCAATGATGGCGTGCGTTCCACTCCAGACTACCGCAAACCGGAAATGGCGTTGTTGACTGTGACGGATTGGTAGTGACGTCAACGCGTTTCGCTCGTCAAATGAGCGTCATCACGGACGATACTGCGGTCCCTCACATGCAACTTAATATACTGTGTCTCAGGTCTGCCTACCGCGGATCAATCAAGACAACAAAGTCCTGAACCTCCTGGACGTCCCTCACAGTCAACAAACGTGAACCTCCGCCATCTAGTGGTCTAACAGTGAAAGGCATCCAAACAGAATAATAAGAACATATATAATGGACATAATAAAAATAGGACAATGTTTGGAAGACTTGATTGCCTACACTAAAAAATTATCAAATGGAGGAAATATGTTATTGTCAATAAAAAGGTGAAAGTGAAAAGTGTAAAAGTAAAAAGATGTATGCTTAAAAATATAGTTTATGCATATAATATAAAAAAAGGAAAAAGGGAAAATGGTGTAAAAATAGATGTGTGTAAAGCAATGGTACAAAACCAGATACATTTATAAAAGGAAGAATATGATTATAAGAAAAAAATATAAAAAATGATTTATATTTATGTGTCTCAATCAAAATATTTTGGGAACAAAAAATACCTTGATGTTGAGACCAGGGAACAGTTTTTGGGGTGTGGGGCAGTGATGTCAAAGAAAACAGGTGCAAGTGGTAATTAAACACCAGAATCAAAACCCTTACTGCTTCCTCATCTATGTTAAATGTTGCCATAGGTAAATACCCTAATTAAGAACGTGTATAGTGGAGGAAACTATTTGCTAAGGGTCAGAGAAAAATTCCTAATCATGGTTGAGGCAATATATGGGGAATACTCCACATAGGATATCACCAATTGGACAAGAAGCAATTGATATCCAGATCGATGTTCAAACCCGAGGGAGCCAAAGTGGCCATTCTGTGGATCCACTGGGTTTCGTTCTGGGAGATGCCTTGTGTTAGGTTACCACCCCTCCAATGGTTCTCTATCCTATCTATTCCACAAAAACTTAATTGGGTGGGGTCTCTGTTGTGAACTAATCTGAAATGATTCGACAAACTGTGATGTCTGAACCCTTTTATGATGTTCTGAACATGTTCTCTAAGTCTGATCCTAAGTTTGCGTGTTGTACGTCCTATGTACTGTAGGCCACAAGTACAGGATAAAAGGTAAGTGACATGTGTAGTGTCACAAGAAATTAATTTTTTAATGTTGTAGGGTTTTCCTGTAGCTGTGGAAGTGAAATTCAAGATGTTACGTTTTCTGAATTTAGAAATATTACATATTGTACATCTTCCACAGCTGAAAAAACCCACTCTGTCCAGAAAGGTACATGTTTTACGAGGAGGGTCTACAACATTGAGTGCCAGCTTTAATCTTAAAGAAGAGGGTTTTTTGTAGACAAACCGAGGTCTTGGTGGCAATAATTTCACTAGTTCTCTATCTCTCATAAGCAGGGGCCAATGGGTTTTTATAATTCGTTCGAATTGTCTATATTCCTTGAAAAAACAAGTCATGAATGAAATACTTGAGTCAAATGACTTTCTTTTTTGTTGCTGTAGAAGTATTTTCCTATCTAAACTTCTGACTTCATTTCTTACTTCTATAAGCTTGTTTTTATTATAACCCTTTTCTGCAAATCTTTGCAAGATGACTTCTGTTTGTTTGTCGTAATTAGAGTTGAGCGAACCTCTGGAAGTTCGGGTTCTGCTGGTCCGGCCGAACTTCGGGACAAAGTCCGGGTCCGGGTCCGGACGGAACCCGAACGATCGCACGGACAACGAACCCCATTGAAATCAATGGGGACCCGAACTTTTAGGCACAAAAATGGCTGTAACAAAGTCCTGGAAAGCCCTAGAGGGCTGCAAAAGGAAGTAAAATGGGGTGTAAGGGTAGGGCAAGTGCCCTACAAAAAATGGGGACAGGGAAATAACTTTAAATATTTTTAAAAAAATAAAAACATAAAAAAAGCAAAAATGGAGGTGAATGTGGATCATTTTCAAACTGTGTCTGAAAAGTATTAATTAACCGTAGAAGCCATATAACTGTTCTAAAATCATCTTCAAACTAGGGCAAGTGCCCTACAAATAAATGGGGATAGGGAAAATAAATTAAAATCAAATAAAAAAATGGGAAGGGGGGTGGATGGGAAGTAGGAGCCTAGAGGTTGACTAGGCCGTGACCGTGGCAGTGTAGGTGGAAGTGGCGGTGGTAGAGGAGTAGGAGGAGGTAGCCAACATGGGTTTTTTTTTGTATTGAGGCCTATTCAAAAAAAGAAGTATATGAATGGCTGTGTGAGTCCGGTCTAAATGTTTATT
>BLSH010266953.1:241318-255134 GCA_018402905.1 Glandirana rugosa | reverse complement strand
GCGTATAATCATCCACCGGAGCGGTTTCCAGATTTTAAAAAAAGTATCACTTGGAGTCTTTCTGGTAAACCACAACCAATCCACGTATATCACTTCGTTACCATATGTCTCTCAAAAGATAACACGTTAACTACTACTCCATATAAGGAAGACCCAGACATCACGTAACCACGTCAACCTTTCTATACCATAGAGACTTACGTTATGTATGAGGCGCGACAAAAAAACATTTCTAATCACAACTCGCTTGGGCCTGACATTGCAAGCCCAGGCATGGCTTGAAAGCCCACAGGCACCGTGCCTGGGCCTGGGCCTGTAAAGTTTTTAACCCGAACGATTTTTGAAATGTCCGGGTCCGGGTCCGTGCCACGGACACCCGAAAGTTCGGTACGGACCCGAACGTTACAGTCCGGGTTCGCTCAACACTAATCTTTACAAAAAAACAGCGCGGAGTATGTATTGCATTCAGAGATACCATATCTTTCCAACTGCACCAATGCACTACAGACCCAGAAGGAATATACCTCATCATCAATTGCACAATAGAAAACTCTCTGTATACCATTGCTTCACTATATGCACCTAACCAACACCAAATGGTCTTTCTGAGGTTCACTATGAAAAAAATTTTAGACCTTTGGCGAGGCCACCTACTAATATGCGGGGACTTTAATCTGGTACCTGATTATGACTTAGACTCCTCTTCTGGACCCAAAAGATTTAACTTGCCTCTAAATAAACTCATATCAGAATATGACCTTTACGATGTGTGGAGGTGTTGTCACGCGGAGGAGAGGGACTATACTTACCTCTCCCCACGCCACAACACGTACTCCCGAATTTACCTTTTTCTAACTGACAAATGGTTGTTACAAAATATCCAATCGGCAAAAATCCACTCAGTCACCTGGTCGGATCATGCACTCATAAGCATAAAAATCATGAATAAAGCTACACCTCACCAGACGTACATATGGAGAGTAAATAATACTCTTCTGCGAAACCCCACCAATATTGAATATTTATCCAAACGTTTGGAATAATTTTTCTCTTCCAATAAGGGCTCTGTATCCGACCCGGCGACTCTGTGGGCTGCCCATAAAGCCTATATCAGAGGTTTCTTTATACAATTGGCTCAAAAATGAAACAGAGGAGGCTGCAGCGCATAACAGAACTCACAGCAGCAATTGAAAAAGAAGATACCCAAAACAAACTGCACCCCTCTCAAACTTTACAAACAGAAATCTTTAAACTTCGTAGCGAACTCCGTATATTACTACTAGAAAATTTTGAAAATATGCAATGTAAACTTAAAGCCAAAACTTACACCACCGGAAACAAAGTCAGAAAGGCCATGGCCCTCCAAATTAAAGGATACCATTCTAAGAGCAAAATTGCATACCTGTTTCACCCCTCTACCCAAGAGAAATTACTGAATCCCCAATTGATTGCTGATGCCTTCAGCACATATTATAGTAGCTTGTACAACTTAACCGAAAACCAGACCACCCATAAACCTGCCCAAGAAGAAATACAATCCTTCCTTGACCAGATCAATCTCCCCAAACTATAAACAAAGCAATTGGAATCCCTGAACTTACCTTTCACTCCAGAAGAAATTAAAGAGGCAATAGAAAAGTTACCCAATCTAAAATCCCCAGGCCCCAATGGATTAACAGGAGAATATTTTAAAACGTTTCACAAATGTATTATCCCACACCTGTGTGAGCTATATAATGCTGCTGCATCCTCCTCCTCTTTTCCAAAAGAAATGCTCTCTGCACTAGTGGTGACCTTACCAAAGCCGGGCAAGGACCCAACAATACCACAAACTTTTCGCCCCATATCCTTCCTAAACTTAGACCTTAAAATCTATGCCAAAATAATAGCAAACAGATTAGTAAACATCATGCCAACACTAATCCATATGGATTAAACTGGTTTCACAAAAGGGAGTTCGGGCGCCACGAGAAGGTTAGTCAACATAATACACCACGCAAACACCACCAAAACGCCTTGTCTGCTTCTCTCCTTAGATGCAGAGAAGGCATTTGACAGGGTTAACTGGGACTACCTGGCCCTAGTCTTACAAAAATTTCGATTCATGGGACACATATTCAGAGCGATCCTAGCATTGTATACTAACCCATCAGCACAGGTCTTCACCTCCAACCTCCTATCCAAACCATTCCAAATCACAAATGGCACAAGGCAGGGATGCCCCCTATCCCCCTTGATTTTCAACCTAGTCATGGAACCCTTAGCTGAACACGTCAGATCCAATTCCAAAATAACGGGCTTAACTATCAATTCCCACCAACATAAAATCAGCCTCTTCGCGGATGACGTCATCCTAATTTTAACTAATCCGTCATCATCCCTTACAGAAGTACAAAAAATACTACAATAGTTTGGAGATGTGTCTTATTACAAGACAAATTAAACCAAATCAAATATCCTGGACATAGGAATTGACGCCATAACACGCATCCTCCTCCAACACCAGTTCCCCTATGCATGGGCAGACACTAGCATAACCTACTTTGGCATTCAGCTCGCTAGATCCACCAAGTCCCTATTCCAGCTTAACTACCTCCCTATCCGCACTAAGCTACAAGCCGAACTACAAAAAATAACCAAGCAAGAGTTCTCATGGTCAGGGAGACCTTTAAAATGGTGTACTTACCTCAAATAATCTACCTATTCAGGACCTTACTAATCCCAATCCCATCCAACTACTTTAAATGATTACTATCCATTCTATCCAAACTTGTCTGGAACGGCCAAAAAGCTAGATGTGCACACCATAAACGAATTAAACATAGATCACATGGGGGAACAGGATATATCGACTTCTCCGACTACCACATAGCAACTGCTCTGACCCAAGTTAAAGAATGGTTATCACCATCACCACAAACAACCTTGGGTAGGATAGAAGCCTCATATGACCCCCACTATCCATTGACTGAATGGTTATATAGATCACAACTAGGAGCACGTACTCCATCCTATCTGCCCCCCACCATGCTAGCGACAATCAAAGCGTGGAAACACTTAATACAAGAAGCTAAACAATTTCCAACAAACACCCCCCTACAAATCCCCCTAACCGCTTTGAACCCCCTCATAGGCCAAATATCCCTTACTGCATGGGTACACAATGGAATCGAATTTATCCACAAACTATACCAAAATAATATACTCAAAGATTTCCCATCACTCCAGAGAGAATTTAAACTCCCACCACAAGATCAATACAAATACATGCAAATCCGACACTGCCTCTCCCAAAGCAAATTTATAAAACAAGTCATACAAGCCCAAGCTTGGTCCTTCTTAACATCCAAAAACCCACACCTAAAGGGAATCACCATCTTTTACAATATATTCCAACAAAAAATGGTATTTCACAAATCGCTCCCATTTTTACAATGGGAAAAAGATCTAGGCCAATCTTTCACTGAAGAACAATGGTTGAAAGCATCCAGGGTAACTCAGAAAGCCACATGCTGTTCTACACTGAGAGAGCTCTCCACAAAAATCACATTAAGATGGTACTTAACCCCTGACGAACTTTCTCACTTCACTCCGCGGATCCCAAACAAATGTTGGAGAAACTGTGGAGGAAAGGGAGATCTCCTACACATACTATGGGGATGCCCAAAAATTCAAATATTCTGGCAAGATATCTTCTCATTGTCATTTCCAATATAGCCCAAGTAAAAATCCTATCAGACCCCGGCCTTGCTCTTCTATCTCTTGACACAGATACCCTCCCTCATTTCTCACAACATACAATTACCCACGTATTCTTAGCAGCTAGACTCACCATAACTAGAAACTGGAAAAATCCTCTACCCCCCTCCACAACAGAGGTGTTTACCTTAATCGACACACACCATTCATATGAGATGATGATGGCCTTCTCCGTAGAGCAATCACAAAAACTACTCAAGCAATGGTCACCCTGGCGTCTATGGTACTCTGACACCCAAACACGTAAAGACCTTAAAGTAGTATGGTTAACCAACTAATTTTACTCTGCTTTGATCTTCCCTAAATCCTTTGTGATATAGTGCATTAGATAACACTATGCAATGTATATTGAACACTTCTTTATGTCTGAAATAAGTTATAATGTTCATTGTTTGACTTATTTCTCAACACAATTACAAGCTCCAAAGGTGAGGGTAGGCGGGCAGGCTGCCTCGTCCCCCCAGCTACAGTTTGATCTCGCTGAGGTGGCTGGGGGCGCGAGGTGGAGTCTGTCTGGCTAAACCTAGCATTGATAATGATTCTGTAGTCTTTATCTCATAGGTGAATGTATCTTGTTCGACGTATATGCCCTCCTTCGGAGGCCCATATTCTTTAACCTTTACTCGACTAAAGTATGTCAAATTATCTATTCTACTATTGATGTACACGCTGAAAATTACTAATAAAAATTATTGAATGAAAAAAATAAACACTTTAGATATACTGGCAAAAAAAATAAATAAATGCCTCCTTTTCCCATTAAAGCCCAATTTACTAGGGATGTTAAGCAGAAACATAGATCTCTGTTTTCCTCCAGTCACAGCATTCCCCACACAGTTAAAAAGCACTCCCTAGGAGTACACTTAATCCTTTGATTGCACCCTGATGTTAACCCCTTCCCTGCCAGTGTCATTTATACATTGACAGTTCATTTTTTTAGCACTGATACTAGTGTCACTGGTCCCCAAAAAGTGTCCCTTAGTGTCAGATTTATCCGCCACAAATGTCGCAGTCCCACTAAAAATTGCTGATCGCCGCCATTAATAAAAACAATAAAAAAATAAAAAGCTCATAAATCTATCCCATAGCTATAACTTTTGCACAAACCAAACAATATATTCTCTTTGGGATTTATTTTTACCAAAAATATGTAGCAGAATACATATTGGTCTAAATTGATGCAGAAATTTGATTTTTTTCTTACATTTTTTTATTGGATGCTTTTTATTGCAGAAAGTAAAAAAATATTGTTTTTTTTAATTGCATGCTTTTTTTTTCTTTATAGCGCAAAAAAGTAAAATCACAGAGGTGATCAAATACCACCAAAAAAAAGCTCTATTTGTGCGACAAAAGGACGTCAGTTTTATTTGGGTACAGCGTGGCATTACTGCGGAATTGTCAGTTAAAGCAACGCAGTGCTGTATTGCAAAAAATGGCCTGGTCGGAAAGGGGTAAAACCTTCTGGAGCTGAAGTGGTTAAAAGAACAGCTTGTTCAGCTGAACAAATCAGTGCAACAGGTGTGTAATAATCACCCATTTATCAGGGCAAACTGAATTTAAAATATATTATACGACTTTTTTTAGTTTTGAAAAATTAAAGAATCGTCAGTTTGTTAAGCTTTCTTTCTGCATATCTCACTGAGGAAATTTGCAATTGAAACACCATGACAAATAAAATGAAATATTTTAATAGCAAGGCAAAATCCCCCTATAGAAAGTAGTCACTAGAGCAGGTGTCCTCATTTGAATAATTTGTCTCACTTGCTATTGCTGTAATGACAACTGTAAAATATGTAATATTATGAATGATCAACATTGGTCAACAAGGTGCATAAAGTGAATAAATCTCTATACTAGGGACAGGGCAATAATAAAAACCTGACAGGGGTTTCAATACTTCTCCATTCTTTCTAAAGCTTTAAGGTTGTATTGTCATTATTTTGAGGAAATCTGGACACGAAAATACTTTAAATATCTTAAGCCTGAAGTTACATAAGCACATAATCATCAATCAAATGTGTATCTTAGACGTTTATCAGATGAACCAAATGACACAGTCATATTCAGTCATAAATAATCAAAGTCCTAAAAAGCTCCTGGACAAAATCAACAACTATAAATTAATGCTCAATAAAGCAGTCTCAGAGCAATGGTATAAGCCCCTAGATGGGACTTTAGATGGTAACAACACCACTCAAGTATATAAAAAAATCAAATTTTATTGCATATCTTTAAAAACAAGTCACTCAGTGAGTATTTTAAAATACATAAAGCTTACATAAGTTTGTTAGTTTATCTTACAATCAAACAGTGCATAGATACAACAGTATACATAATTTACACTCCATAATCCGAAGACATATTTCAGTACCCACATTTTTTATATACTTGGGTGGTGTTGTTACCATCTAAAGTCCCATCTAGTTGGTTATACGATTGTTTTCAATACTCAGGGATGTGGTGACTGCCACTCAGTCTTGCAACTATGGAGAAATACCTAGATACAACAGCCCCAAAGTTTAAGTTGACTTTCATTTAATATATTTTTTTCATATATAAGTTTTTGTAGCTTTTTGTTGTTGCTCATATGCAACGTTGTTTCCTTTTTGTCGTCTGAAGACTCATGATTTGAGATTACATACTGGTGTTTTAATCCCAGTGAAATTGTTACATTTGCATAATTTTGTTTAATTTTCCTTAATGGTTAAAGCGGAGTTCCAGTCATATTTTTGTTTATTAGAAGTCAGCAGTAACAAAAACTGTAGCTGCTGACTTTTAATAAAGGGCCACTCACCTGTCCAAGGATTCAGCGGTGCACTCACCTGCACTGTGTTCTCCCTGTGTTCTCCCACGGTAGTGCCAGCATCTCTACTAAGGGCACCCGGCTGTGACAGCTTGTGGCTTTAAAGCCGGGTGCCCATTGCACATGAACAAGTGGCGCTGTGCTCTGTGACAAGTCCCAAAGTCTTCTAGGACCTCTCATGTGTCCCTGAAGACTTTGGGAGGGAGAACTTCCACTTCTGATCACCTAAGGTGACCGGAACGGAATTGGGAGCAGGTGCCTGTCATAATTGAGTACCTGCTCCTCCCCAAAAGCTCAGTTTAACAAACAGGAGTCGGGGAGGAGGCCTTAAAGTGGAAGTTCCACTTTTGGGTGGAACTCTGCTTTAAATTTGCTTTCATGTTCCATATTATTATACTGGCTACGTTTTGTAGGTATTATGACTCTATGTGATTGGTTGCTATGTGGTTAAGTCATTTCTGGAGGTAAAATAACTTTAGGATATGAGGGGAACATACACAGACACCCCCACCTACCACAATCCATTGACCTTTTGCCAGGCAGAAGCAATGTCATGTGATTAGTTAAACTATAATGCACTGGTTACAGAAGTAATGTGCAGTATACTGTATGTATATGCATTATTAGATGTCCTTATTTTATGAATTGCTGTAGAGAAACATAAAGAAATATACTGCTGTCTGTGTTACAAAATTCTGTATTATATTTACAAAAAAATAGCTTTGTGGACAAAGTAAGCTTTATTAACACAATTACCTGTAGGTGATAATGCAGCATTTTAGTTTAAAGCAGCACACTATGCTTAAGATATGTTAAACTAATTAGCTGTGTCTCTAAAAAAGCTTCATTATTAGGGGCATTGAATTTCCCGCAATACACCACTGTCCTGCTGTCCACACAAATGCTTTCCTTGTGAATCATGTCACAACAGAAAAGGATGGATGTCATCCTGTGGGGTTTGTTTGTTTGACTTTTTATAAATTAGAGAGCTAACACAAGCAATAGACTAATCGGGCTGCCAGAAACACTGTGCAAGAGCTAATCCATCTTCTTTAAAATGTGCTGACAGGGTAAGTACAGATTGCCTGGTTCTCCCATTACTATTTTCAGTGTGAAACTCTCTGCCAATCACACTTTATTGCATGGTGTACATACAGTGTGTTTTCTGTTTGTTCAATATACATATGTATCTATATTATCATTATGTATGTAAGTATATAACAAGCACCAAGGACCAAGTTTAGTTATAATTTTTTTATATTTTATTTAAATATTATTTTGTATCAGTGTAAACCCTCAGCAAAAAAAAAAAAACATTATTTAATTAAACAGGATGGTGTGTAGTGTGTCCAACTTATGACTAGGGAAGAGCTTCTGACTTGGTCCAATGTTCAGGTGTTCATGTTTCAGGCCATTTGTCAGCATTGAGTTTTTCTCCTACTACTATATATGAAAGATTCCTTTTCCGCTGTCATGGTTGTCATGGTTGATAAGGGAGCGACCTTAGCAACCAGAGACATTGTCTGGCTTTATTATTTACCGGACGGGAATCAGTAACCATGTAAACAAAGTGGTCAGGATAGCAAAGTCAAATGAAGAGTCGTCACCACTGTGTAAAGATGAATATTCCAATTTATTTCTTGTCACCCATGTACAATCACAGCGATAGGCTAACGCGTTTCGGCATTGGAGCCTTGTTCACAGCAACATATTGCAATCAACATATAACTTACAGTATCTCACAAAAGTGAGTACACCCTTCACATTTTTGCAAATATTTTATTATATCTTTTCATGTGACAACACTGAAGAAATTGCACTTTGCTACAATGTAAAGTAGTGAGTGTACAGCTTGTATAACAGTGTAAATTTGCTGTCCCCTCAAAATAACTCAACACACAGCCGTTAATGTCTAAAATGCTGGCAACAAAAGTGAATACACCCCTAAGTGAAAATGTCCAAATTGGGCCCATTTAGCCATTTTTCCTCCCTGGTGTCATGTGACTCATTAATGCTACAAGGTCTCAGGTGTGAATGGGGAGCGGGTGTGTTAAATTTGGTGTTATAACTCTCACTCTCTCATACTGGTCACTGGAAGTTCAACATGGCACCTCATGGCAAAGAATTCTCTGAGGATCTGAAAACAAGAATTGTTGCTCTACATAAAGATGGCCTAGGCTATAAGAAGATTGCCAAGACCCTGAAACTGAGCTGCAGCCTGGTGGCTAAGACCATATAGTGGTTTAACAGGACAGGTTCCACTCAGAACAGGCCTCACCATGGTCGACCAGAAGTTGAGTGCACATGTTCAGCGTTATATCCAGAGGCTGTCTTTGGGAAATAGACATATGAGTGTGCCAGCATTGCTGCAGAGTTTGATGGGGTGTTTACCCCGTCAGTGCTCAGACCATACACCGCACACTGCATTAAATTGGTCTGCATGGCTGTCGTCCTAGAAGGAAGCCTCTTCTAAAGATGATGCACAAGAAAACCCGCAAACAGTTTGCTGAAGACAAACAGACTAAGGACATGGATAACTTGAACCATGTCCTGTGGTCTGATGAGCCCAAGATAAATTTATTTGGTTCAGATGGTGTCAAGCGTGTGTGGCAGCAAACAGGCAAGGAGTACAAAGACAAGTGCGCCTTGCCCACAGTCAGCCATGGTGGTGGAAGTGTCATGGTCTGGGGCTGCATGAGTGCTGCCGGCACTGGGGAGCTAAAGTTCATTGAGGTAACCATGAATGCCAACATGTACTTTGACATAGTGAAGCAGAGCATGATCTCCTCCCTTTAGAGACTGGGCCAAAGGGCAGTATTCCAACATGATAATGACCCCAAATACCTCCAAGATGACCACTGCCTTGATAAAGAAGCTGAGGGTAAAGGTGATGGACTGGCCAAGACCTAAACCCTATTGAGCATCTGCGGGGCATCCTCAAACAGAAGGTGGAGAAGCGCAAGGTCTCTAACATCCACCAGCTCCATGATGTCGTTATGGAGGAGTGGAAGAGGACTCCAGTGGCAACCTGTGAAGTTTTGGTGAACTCAATGCCCAAGAGGGTTAAGGCAGTGCTGGACAATAATGGTAGCCACACAAAATATTGACACTTTGGGCCCAATTCAGACATTTTCATTTAGGGGTGTACTCACTTTTGTTGCCAGCAGTTTAGACATTAATGGCTGTGTGTTGAGTCATTTTTTTTTTCAACTTGTTTTTATTGAATTTTCAAGATACAAAGATAGAAAATACAGGATATCAAAAATAGTTGCATAGTGAACAGGGTGAGCATCTCACAAGTACAAAGTATGTTGCATATATCATTCTGAAGAGAGTTGCAGTGTTTCATGTTTGTCAGAAATCCTTAATACACTTATCTAAGTAGATATACTTCGCACATGGTGCAGGGTTGCAATGTACAATGGAGACACAATGCTCAGGATATTGATTTGAATTGGTGGGGTTGTGGGTAATGGGAAGGGGAGGGGGTTAGGGGTTTTAACTAAAACAAGAAAGTAGGAAATAGGAAATTAGGAGAATAGTTCACCATATTATTAAATGGAAGAGGGTGTCTGTTGAGTCTTTTAAGTACCGACTGTTCACCCATGTAGAGACGATCTAGTCGTCTGCGAGCTGTTCCCTCCAGACCTCCCAGGACGCCTTGAATGTTTTGCGTTTGGCTAGGCTATTTATCAAAAGAGATTCATAGGTATAATTTGTATGTACGAGAGCTAGTGCGTCTCGAAAATTTAGAGTTTTGTCTGATCTCCAATTTCTTGTTATTAAAATTTTTGCTGCCAAAAATACATGTGTAACAACAGCCCGGAGGTCCGGTGGGAACCGCTCTATACCCAGTCCCAGGAGAGCCAAAGCAGGATCAGGGCCTGTAAGGCAACCAGTGATAGATGAGATTTTTTTGAAGATGCTATTCCAAAAACTAGTGAGACTCCTACAGCTCCAGAAGACATGTAGCATGTTACCAATTTCCCCACAATTTCTCCAGCATAGGGGGGAAGACTCTTTGGCAAATTTAGACATTCTAAGAGGTGTTAGGTACCATTTTAGGGTCAGTTTTTGGTATGATTCCCAATGATTGATGCATTTAGAGGATTTATAGACCGTGTGGGCAGCCATTTTCCATTGTTGAGGTGTGAAGGAATTCCCCAGCTCATGTTCCCATTTTAAGTGGTGTGTGGATTTGGAGAAAGTCCGCTTTTGGTAGGGGAGGTTGTAAAACAGGGAAATTCCCCCAGACCCAGGGGTGGGATTTTTGTAGAACTCCCATGCCTCTTTCTGTAGATAAATTTTGTGCGTTTTCAAAGAGTTAAGGAGATGGGAGACTTGTGCATGTGTAAAGTAGTCTGTGTGTGGGATATCATATTCGTCCCGCAATTCCTGGAACCGTTTCAATCTCATCCCATCATAAAGGTGGGAGATATGTGTGATCCCTCTAGAGATCCATCCGGAGATTGTTAAATTTGGAATTAGCTCAGAGAGGATCTCCAAGGGGACGGGGATTTCAATAGATATATTTGGGTCTTTATCTAAGTTCTGAAGTCGTCTCCATGCATTGATGATAGCTTGGATGGGTAAAGAGAATTGGTTGAGGTGGTGGGGTCTCCAAACGTCGGCTAGGAGGAAGGTTATAAAGTTTCCGGAGGGGATCTGCTTTTGTTCCACAGACCTCCACGGAGTCATGTCTGCTGGATTAAACCACGTCCGTAGCTGAGTAAGCACTGAGGCATGGTAGTAGTCTCTGAGGTCAGTATACCCCATGCCACCTGCACATCTGTGCTTGATTAAGATGAGTTTGGCACACCTGGGACGCCTAGACTGCCACACATATGACTTTAGTAGTAAGTCTAATGTTTTCAAATATTTATTTTTGATTGGTATAGGTAGTGTACGAAACACATAATATCTGTGGCAGTATAAGCATTTTAAAGGAGGCCAACCGTCCCATCCAAGAGAGTTCTGTTTTGGAGCATCTATTTAATTCTTTTGAGACTTTGTCAATTAGAGGGGGTAGGTTGGCATCCACTAAGGCAGTAGGGTCATCCGTCACTTGAATACCTAGATAGGGAATGCTTTTGGTAGCCCAGGAGTAGGGGAAAGCTGCTTTGATGTTGAGTTTAAGTTGGGGGGTTACACCTATGCCCAGTATTAGGGATTTAGTGAAATTGACCTTATAGTATGATATCTAGCCAAATGATTCCAGTGTATTATGTACGTGTGGTAGTGATTTTTCTGGGGCCAAAATAAACAAGATAATGTCGTCTGCAAATAAATTTATATGATGGGATGGGCCTTTTCCCAATTCAATGCCAGATATGAGTGGGTGGGATCTAATCGTTTCTGCGAGGGGCTCAATAAGGAGATTAAAGATAGAGGGCGAGAGGGGGCAACCCTGTCGGGTTCCGTTGGCGATGTTAAATTTTTTGGATAGGGCATTGGATGTAAATACCTGGGCGCTAGGAGAGGAGTATAGGGCCAGGACAGCCGACAGAATGTGACCTTGGATTCCGTATTTCATCAAAACTTGTCTCATGTAACCCCAGTGTATCCTGTCGAACGCCTTCTCCGCGTCCAGGGACAGGAGCAGAGAAGGCGCCCGACAGGCCCGCATGTGTTGGGCAACGCCTATGACCCTCCTAGTAGCGTCTGATGGTTGTCTACCTGCAGTAAAACCTGCTTGGTCCGAGTTAATGATTGTAGGCATGACGGGTATAAATCTGTGTGCTAAGATTTTTGCATATAGCTTCACGTCTGAATTGAGTAACGAAATCGGTCTGTAATTTGAGGGGGTCGCAGGGTCTTTGCCCGGTTTGGGGATGGTGACGATGTAGGCTTTCAGCATCTCCGCGGGGAATGACTCTGCTTCAATAGCTTGTGAAAAGGTATCAGCCAGTCTGGGGGCCAAGATGTCTCGAAACGTCCTATAGTACTCATTTGGTAGCCCATCTGGGCCAGGAAATTTCCCCTATGGCAATGACGGGATCACTTTTAAAATTTCTGAAGGAGTTATAGGGGCATTCAATTCCCTCAGTTGGGCATCTGATAGCGTGGGAAGTTTAACATGGTCTAAGAATTTTCGTATGAGCTCATCGGAGGGTTGTTTGGTGTCAAGGTCGTCTTTGAGGTTATAAAGGGAGGAGTAATAGTCTGCAAAGATGTCAGCTATTTTATCAGGGTCCAATAGTTTGGAGTTATCTGTTGGTCTGAGTAAGTAGGGGATTCTGGATCTGGCGTTTTGGTTTTTCAACCTGGTGGCCAGTATTTTGCCCGCGCGGTTGCCGGAGGAGTAGTGGGAGAGTCTGAGTTTGTCTATATGTTTACTATATCTCTCCAAGAGCAGAGTCCTGAGGCCCGTTCGTAGGTTTGTCAAGTTGTTAGCTAGGGTTGTTGAGGGGTGGGTCTTATTCTGTGTTTCTGCGAGTTTGATTTCCCTTAATATAGTGTCTAGTTTGTGTTCCCTTCTTTTTTTCTCCCTGGCACTAATCTGTAGAAGAATCCCTCTCATAAAGGCCTTATGAGCGCACCAAAGGACACCTGGACTGGGTCTTTAAGGTGTGAGGAGATTGCGTTTACATTTTCAGGGGACTGGAGCAAGCGCGAATTAGCCCGCCACACTAGGGGGCGATTTAAAGTGTGTCCCTCCGCCAGCATTATAGACACCGGGGCATGGTCTGACCAGGATATATCATGAATGGCAGAGGAAGACACCTTTGGTAAAACATTCCTATCAACAATCACCATATCAATACGTGAGTATGTATTGTGCCTGGAGGAGTGGTGTGTGTAGTCTCTTACACCTGGATGCTGACACCTCCAAACATCATACACCTCTTCATAATGTAATAAATTTTGCAATGAGGGAGGAGGATGGATCGATGTAGCTGAGGAGTCTATGTGATAGTCACTAGTGATGTTGTAATCTCCACATATAATTAGGCCTCCTTCTTTGATTTTGTTGATTTTTTTGAATAGTCTTTTCAAAAATCTCCGACCGTCTATAGAATATGAATAGCCAAGGAAATTGTTGAGGGACGAGTGGTATCAATTAGATATGTGCGGTTTGAGTGTAGTTAACTCTAAAAACTTTTCTGATAAGTTTTTTTAGTTGTTTTAGTTTCTTCCTCCGGATTAATATACACCTCTAATGTTGTAGTGATCACTGATAGTGTATCTGAGGAGTCGATGTAGCTAGGTAGGAGGAGGGAGTAACGTTTTAAATAATGTAATACTTCTCCACAT
>BLSH010266953.1:202170-221606 GCA_018402905.1 Glandirana rugosa | reverse complement strand
TTTTAGAACAGTAATCTGTCTCTTACAACACTAATAGAAACCTCTCCCTCTAGCAGTATGTGATGATGTTAGAACAATATTCTGTCCCTTACAGCACCAGCAGGAACCTCTATCTCTAGCAGTATGTGATGATTTTAGAACAATAATCTGTCCCTCACAGCACCAGCAAGAACCTCTCCCTATAGCACTAGGAGATGATTTTTAAATAATATTCTGTCCTTCAAAGCACCAGCAAGAACCTCTCCCTCCAGCAGTATGGGATGATATTAGAACAATAATCTGTCCCTATCTGCACCAGCCAGAACTTCTCCCTCTTGCAGTATGGGATGATTTTAGAACAATAATCTATCCCTCACAGCACCAGCAGAAACCTCTTTCTATAGCACTAGTAGATGATTTTAGAACAATAATCTGTCCCTTACAGCACCAGCAGGAACCTCTCCCTATAACATTATGTGATGATTTTAGATCAATAATCTGTCTCTCACAGCAACAGCAGGAACCTCTCCCTCTTGCAGTATGTGATGATTTTAGAACAAAATTCTGTCCCTTTCAGAACCAGCAGGAACCTCTCCCTCTAGCAGAACGTGATGATTTTAGAATAATAATCTGCCCCTCACATCACCAGCAGGAACCTCTCCCTCTAGTAGTAGGAGATGATTTTTAAATAATATTCTGTCCCTCAAAGCACCAGCAAGAACCTCTCCCTCCAGCAGTATGGGATGATATTAGAACAATAATCTTTCCCTTACAGCACCAGCAGGAACCTCTCCCTCTAGCAGTAGGAGATGATTTTAGAACAATAATCTGTCCCTCACAGCACCAGAAGGAACCTCTCCCTATAGCCCTAGGAGATTATTTTAGAACAATAATCTGTCCCCCAAAGCACCAGCAGGAACCTATCCCTATAGCACTAGGAGATGATTTTAGAACAATAATCTGTCCTTCACAGCACCAGCAGGAAACGCTCCCTTTAGCAGTATGTAATGATTTTAGAACAATAATCTGTCCCTCACAGCACCAGCAGGAACCTCTCCCTATAGCAGTATGTGATGATTGTAGAACAATAATCTGTCCCTCACAGCACCAGCAGGAACCTCTCCATATAGCACTAGGAGATGATTTTAGAACAATAATCTGTCCCTCACAACACTAGCGGGAACCGCTCCCTATAGCACTAGGAGATGATTTCAGAACAATAATCTGTCCCTTACAGTACCAGCAAGAACCTCTCCCTATAGCAGTATGTGATGATTTTAGAACAATAATCTGTCCCTCACAGCACCAACAGGAACCTCTCCCTATAGCAGGAGGAGATGATTTTAGAACAATAATCTGTCTCTCACAGCACCAGCAGGAACCTCTCCCAATAGCACTAGGAGATTATTTTAGAACAATAATTTGTCCCTCACAGTACCAGCAGGAACCTCTCCCTATAGCACTAGGAGATGATTTTAGAACAATAATCTGTCCCTCACAGCACCAGCAGGAACCTCTCCCTATAGCACTAGGAGATGATTTTAGAACAATAATCTGTCTCTCACAGCACCAGCAGGAACCTCTCCCTATAGCACTAGGAGATGATTTTAGAACAATAATCTGTCCCTCACAGCACCGAAAGGAACCTCTCCCTATAGCAGTAGAAGATGATTTTAGAACAATAATCTGTCCCTCACAGCACAAGCAGGAACCTCTCCCTATAGCAGGAGGAGATTATTTTTTGAACAATAACCTGTCCCTCACAGCACCAGCAGGAACCTCTCCCTATAGCCCTAGGAGATTATTTTAGAACAATAATCTGTCCCTCAAAGCACCAGCAGGAACCTATCCCTATAGCACTAGGAGATGATTTCAGAACAATAATCTGTCCCTCACAGTACCAGCAGGAACCTCTCCCTATAGCAGTATGTAATGATTTTAGAACAATAATCTGTCCCTCACAGCACCAGCAAGAACCTCTCCCTATAGCAGTACGTGATGATTGTAGAACAATAATCTGTCCCTCACAGCACCAGCAGGAACCTCTCCTTATAGCACTAGGAGATGATTTTAGAACTATAATCTGTCCCTCACAACACTAGCGGGAACCGCTCCCTATAGCACTAGGAGATGATTTCAGAACAATAATCTGTCCCTTACAGCACCAGTAAGTAGCTCTCCCTATAGCAGTATGTCATGATTTTAGAACAATAATTTGTACTTCACAGCACCAGCAGGAACCTCTCCCTATAGCAGTAGGAGATTATTTTAGAACGATAATCTGTCCCTCACAGCACCAACAGGAACCTCTCCCTATAGCACTAGGAGATGATTTTAGAACAATAATCTGTCCCTTACAGTACCAGCAGGAACCTCTCCCTATAGCAGTGTGTGATGATTTTAGAACAATAATCTGTCCTTCACAGCACCAACAGGAACCTCTCCCTATAGCAGTAGGAGATGATTTTAGAACAATAATCTGTCTCTCACAGCACCAGCAGGAACCTCTCCCTATAGCAGTAGGAGATGATTTTAGAACAATAATTTGTCCCTCACAGCACCAGCAGGAACCTCTCCCTTTAGCACTAGGAGATGATTTTAGAACAATAATCTGTCTCTCACAGCTCCACCAGGAACCTCTCCCTATAGCACTAGGAGATGATTTCAGAACAATAATCTGTCCCTCACAGCACCAGCAGGAACCTCTCCCTATAGCAGTAGGAGATGATTTTAGAACAATAATCTATCCCTCACAGCACCAGCACGTACCTCTCCCTATAGCAGTAGGAGATGATTTTAAAACAATAATCTGTCGCTCACAGCACCAGCAGGAACCATCTACCTCTAGCAGTATGATATGATTTTAGAACAATAATCTGTCCCTCACAGGAGCAGCAGGAACCTCTCCCTCTAGCAGTATGTGATGATTTTAGAACAATAATCTGTCCCTCACAGAAGCAGCAGGAACCTCTCCCTCTAGCAGTGTGTGTTGATTTTAGAACAATAATCTGTCCCTCACCGCACCAGCAGGAACCTCTCCATATAGCGAGGCCTGTTCTCAGTGGAATCTGTCCTGTTAAACTACTGTATGGTCTTGGCCACAATGCTGCAGCTCAGTTTCAGGGTCTTGGCAATCTTCTTATAGCCTAGGCCATCATTATGTAGAGCAACAATTCTTTTTTTCAGACCCTCAGAGACTTATTTGCCATGAGGTGTCATGTTGAACCTCCAGTGACCAGTATGAGAGAGTGAGAGCGATAACACCAAATTTAACACACCTGCTCCCCATTCATACCTTAGACCTTGTAACACTAACGAGTCACATGGCACTGGGGAAGGAAAATGGCTAATTGGGCCCAATTTTGACATTTTCACATTTGCACTGTTATACAAGCTGTACACTCACGACTTTACATTGTAGCAAGGTGTTATTTCTTCAATGTTCTCACATAAAAAGATATAATAAAATGTTTACAAAAACGTGAGGGCTTTACTCATTATTTTGAGATACTGTATATGCAGTTGTGCTCATATGTTTACATACCCTGGCAGAATTGCTGATTTCTTAGCCATTTTTCAGAGAAAATGAATGATAACACAAAAACTTTTCTTTCACTCATGGTTAGTGTTTGGCTGAAGCCATTTATTATCCATCGACTGTGTTTACTCTTTTTAAATAATAATCACAATAGAAACTACCCAATTACCCTGATCGAAAGTTTACATACCCCAGTTCTTAATACCATATATTGTCCCCTTTAACATCGATGACAGCTTGATGTATTTTGTGGTATTTGTGGATGATGCTCTTTATCTTCTCAGATGTAATAAAACAATTGCACAATGTGCAATAGGAGGAGCAGGTGGGACTTTAAATGAAGGATGTGAAGGTCAATCAATAATATTGATGGTTAATGACAGAGGCGGCTCTAGGCTTTGTGAGGCCTTAGGCCAGTCTGAGACATGAGGCCCCACTCACACCCATAATGGAAAAAATAATTAAAGTGACAAAAATGTATGGTATAAATTGCAAATATTTAGCGTTTTAAATCCTATGAACTATGAATTCACAGTTTATAAAATTGTCTCTAGCCAATTCTTCTTTAATCAAATATATATATATTGCAGACATGATACAAGACATGATCAAACTCTGCAGACATGATACATTAGAGGGTCAGAGACTGCAAACATGATACAGGAGATGGTCAGAGACTGCAGACATATTACAGGAGATGGTCAGAGACTGCAGACATGATACAGGAGATGGTCAGAGACTGCAGACATAGTACAGGAGATGGTCAGAGACTGCAGACATGATACAAGAGACAGTCAGAGACTGCAGACATGATGCAGGAGATGGTCAGAGACTGCAGACATATTTCAGGAGATGGTCAGAGACTGCAGACATATTACAGGAGATGGTCAGAGACTGCAGACATATTACAGGAGATGGTCAGAGACTGCAGAAATTGGTACAGGAAATGGTCAGAGACAACAGACATATTACAGGAGATGATCAGAGACTGCAGAAATTGGTACAGGAAATGGTCAGAGACTGCAGACATATTACAGGAGACGGTCAGAGACTATAGACTAGATACAAGAGATGGTCAGAGACTGCAGACATACTACAGGAGATGGTCAGAGACTGCAGACATGATACAGGAGATGGTCAGAGACTGCAGACATGATACAAGAGATGATCAGAGACTGCAGCCACGATACAAGAGATGGTCAGAGACTGCAGACATGATACAGGAGATGGTCAGAGACTGCAGACATGATACAAGAGATGGTCAGAGACTGCAGACATGATACAGGAGATGGTCAGAGACTGCAGACATGATACAAGAAATGATCAGAGACTGCAGACACGATACAAGAGATGGTCAGAGACTGCAGACATGAATGGGCTGAAATTGCACTGTACGTGGGTCACATATGAATCGCACAGAATGTACAGCATGTTCCTGTGCGATTCATGATGTGAACCTGCCCCGTATCCTAGAACTCACACTTTGCTCCACTAACTTGCCTGGAAGGGGGCACTAGTTTGGGCTCTGGGAGCATTTGTCAGCATTTGTTGTGGGGTGCCTAGAGCCACCCCTTTTTGGCAGACAGCATCTCTTTGATTGGGGGGGTGGATATGTGCTAGGGGGTGCTTTGGGAGCAGAGAATATGTGCTTGTGGGGATGGATTTCATATCCAAGTCCTCTTGTAGCACAAGTCCTAAAGTGCCCCCTAGCACATGACCCCCCCAAATGCAGTGAACTGCATGGCTGTCTCTGCACGACTCACTAAATTACACAGATCACAGACCTCAGACCAGCGTGCTCTCGGTGCAGCGGTGAGCTTCCTCCCTGCGGATTCAGTTCGCTCCACAGTGCACTGTGTGTGTCAGGCAGCCGGTAAGAGATGCCGGATGCTAAACACAGTGGAGCTTGCGGCGTGCGGGAATGGAGACACCCCGCACAAGCCGCTGGCATTGGGGGACTATGATTCGCTGGGACTCAGAGTCAGGAATGGACAGATCATATTGCAGGAGGTTGAGGAAGGGGCAAATTAGGTGGCCGCAAGGCCCCTGGCAGTGCGAGGCCTTAGGCGACCGCCTTTTTTGCCTAAGTAGCGAACCACCTCTGGTTAATGAGTAATAGGGTAATGAATAAAGTTATCATTTATTACAGATCATCATACATTACATACAAATGGTCACAAAAATTATCCAAGGGAGCAAAGCATAATTGTTAATAAAAAATCTTATAAATACATAACATGAGTTCCCCATCCATCAATTGCATAAATAAACATAAGATATTCAAAATTAGACGCTGCAAGGCCCATGATCTAATTTCCATGGGGTATTACCACCGGGTTGAGCAATAAGGATGGTGTGGACAGCAAAGAGCCAGTGGGCATGTAGTGGCAGAAACATGGCATTATTAGCTCTATGTGTTTCGAGGCTTAGGAGGCCACTCGTCAGGAGCAAGTGTGTATATAGGCTGCAATAAGAAAGGAAAAAAGGAAAAAATAAGTCTAGCTGTTGACCTAAATTTAAGGTAGTGGGACTGGCAGCTCACAAGGAGGAGCCCCCATTGATATGGTGGAAAATACTCACAGGGAATGTGCACTGGCGGTACAGAATCGCAGGCAGTGGGCCCACTGAGAACGTCCCTACTGGGAGCTGAGGCGGCAAGCGAGGCAGAGGCTCTCTTCCTGGTCATTAAATGTAGGTGGAGAGGGGTTTGAGTGGACCAGAAAATCCGGGCCGGAACCAGCTCTGCCACAGTGGCTGGCAAAACCCAGGTCAGAATCTCACTAGTCGCCTCAACGTGAACGCATGCGAGGCGACAAGTATCGCCCGTCCATTATGGCGCCCCGCATAACATCACATAATTAATATATATATATATATATATATATATAATTTGCCACTGGTGGACTTTTACCATCTCATTTCACTGACTGAAAGGATGCACACTGTATGTGTCTGCATTGAAACACTAACTTGAACATGTTCATCTTACATATTACTGAACTTTTAAACACGATTTTATTATAAAATATATGTGCAGTAATAATGTTATCTCTCTGTGAATTCTTCAAAATATACATGCTACAGAAATGTGATGCTTCTAATAATATCCAGCTGCTACAACAGTGCAGTCTTGTTGTCAGGACAGGTTGAGACATATCAATCTGAAAATTGCATCACAAAATAAATATAAAGCATGGCTAGTGCTTGAAATCTCAGTATATTTTGAAATCATCTTTACAGACTTTATTTCCATTTCCTGAATGTGGAAATGAAAGAGATCAAACCAGAAAATTGTAATTCACTCAGAGCATGTATTAAATCGAAGGAACTCTTACAATCCTATTTATAATATCTAATTTGTTTCATTATTCTCCTTTTGACATATGGTGAAACAACTTTTTTAATGACTTAACTATTGAGAAGGCATGCACAGGATACAGTAGCACAAAGCCATTGAAAAGAAAAATAAAACTTTTCCTATCTTTCTTTCACAAAACAAAAAGAAAACAGAGAATTCAAGGATGTGATTGCTATCTTAATCATTCTACATTTTTGTCACTTATGTGGTCTGTAACATTGTCTCATCAAGCGCTCGTGGTCAATTTACGCTGTAAGACCATTCACCTTTATTTTGCTGTCTGATGTTACAGTTAGAAAATATTACAGTTTGACCTGATGAGGGGAAAATTGTAATTCACTCAGAGCATGTATAAACTTTAAAGAAGACTTACCATCCTATTTTATAGTATTTAATTGTTTTCATTCTCCTTTTGAAATTAAGCAAAACTGCTTAAAAAATGTATTACATGTACCACTAGATTTGTCACCTCACCTACTTATTAATCTGTCCGTGTGGTTTAAGATATGTCGCCACCAGGTACCTATATAAACGTATAAATGAACATCTAAATTGTATTAGAAAAGGCTATAAGTGCCATAGTGTCTCAAATCATTTTCTGTCACGCCCATGACCCTATACAATTAAAGTTTTATGGGATAGATCGAGTGCAACCACATTGGGGAGGGAGTGATATGCGGAATAAGGTATACCAAAATGAAACATAAAGAATAATTCAACTTAATTCCCTTAGCCCTATAGGTCTTAACATAGACATTGATCTTTACTGCTTTCTTGATTTCTAAAATTCATCATGCAAAACACTGGTTAGTATAAATATTTATTACACGTAATCACTTGATAGCTGAAAGATGGCTACAGCTAGGTCAGCTAATTTTGGGATAGCACACAATGATGTCCTCCCAGAATTGCACTTCTTGTGCACCCCCTGGGGTGCGCACCCCAGATTGTCTGTGACCATCGGGTAATCTGGCCCCAGTGCCTCATCGAACGGGGTAAAGGGCCAATGACAGCAACCCTTTAACATGTGATCACTCCATCCAATGACAGAGTCATCACTTGTCAACAAACTGGAACATGTCCGGTACAGCTCCTACCCTCTCCTTACATCGATCAGTACAGTGTGTGAGGAGAGGAGGGAGCCGGTGCAGCAGTGCTTGTGGGCTGGATCTGAAGTGCCCACAGAGCTGATCTGTGCCCATCCATGGCTCATACATGCTCATCCACGGCCCATTCTTGCCCATAAATGCCCAATCCATGGCTCATTTATGCTCATCCATTGCTCATTCATGCTCATCCATGGCTCATTCATGTCCATTCATGGCTCATTCATGCCTCATTCATGCTCATCCATGCTCATCCATGCCCATCCATGCCCATCCATGGTTCATTCATGCCCCATTCATGCTCATCCATGCCTCATCTGTGCCCACCCATGCCTCATTCATGCTAATCCATGCCACATCAGTGCTCATCTGTGCCCATATATGCTACATCAGTGCCCATTCATGCCACATCTGTGCTCATCCGTGCCTCATCCATGCCACATCAGTGCACATACGTGCAGCATGAGTGATCATCCATGTCACATCCATGCCACATCAGTAGAGTTGAGCGAACCGACTGTAAAGTTTGGGTCCGTACCAGACTTTAGGGTGTCCGTGCCCTGAACCCAAACCCGGACATTTGCAAAAAAGTCCGGGTTCGGTATTCGGGTATTTTGCGCGCCTTTTCTATAGCTGCAGGGCCGCCAATCAACAAGCGTTTTACTTGTTTACCCTTAGAAGCCATCACAGCCATGCCTACTAATGGCATGACTGTGATTGGCCAGTGCATCATGTGACCCAGACTATTTTTGGTGCCTGTTGAATAGCTGCAGGGCAGCCAATCAACAAGCGTTTCACTTGTTTTCCCTTAGAATCCATCACAGCCATGTCTACTAATGGCATGGCTGTGATAGGCTAGTGCATCATGTGACCCAGCCTCTATATGAGCTGGAGTCATGTATGCCACGTGTCATATCGTCTCAGGCTAGTGTAGGGAGAGCATGCTGCGGCGCTGTGAGGGACAGATTACCGATCTAATACGATCTCATCCTGCATTAAAGACAGATTCCTGACGGTGCTGTGAGGGGAAAGCTTAGCATTCTAAAACCATCTGATACTGGACTAGGTACAGTTTAATGGTGCTGTGAGGGATAGATTACTGATCTAATATCATCTCATCCTCCATTAAAGACAGGTTCCTGGCGGTGCTGTGAGGGGAAAGCTTAGCGTTCTAAAAACATCTGATATTGGACTAGGTACAGTTTACTAGTGCTGTGAGGGACAGATTATTGTTCTAAAAACATCTCCTACTGCTAGAGGGAGAGGTTCCTGCTGGTGCTGTTAGGGACAGATTATTGTTCTAAAATCATCACATACTGATAGAGGGAGAGGTTCCAGCTTGTGCTGTGAGGGACACATTATTGTTCTAAAAGCATCACATTCTGCAAGGACGAGAGGTTATTGCTGCTCCTGTGAGGGACAGATTATTGTTCTAAAATTGTCACATACTGCTAGAGGGAGAGGTTCCTGCTGCTCCTGTGATTATTGTACTAAAATCATAACATACTGCTAGATGGCGAGGTTCCTGCTAGTGCTGTGAGGGACAGATTATGGTTCTAAAATCATCACATACTGCTAGAGGGAGAGGTTAAACCTGGTGCTGTGAGGGGCAGATTATTGTTCTAAAATCATCACATACTGCTAGAGGGAGAGGTTCCTGCTGGTGCTGTGAGGGACAGATTATTGTTCTAAAATCATCACATACTGATAGAGGGAGAGGTTACAGCTTGTGCTGTGAGGGACACATTATTGTTCTAAAAGCATCACATTCTGCAAGGACGAGAGGTTATTGCTGCTCCTGTGAGGGACAGATTATTGTTCTAAAATCGTCACATACTGCTAGAGGGAGAGGTTCCTGCTGCTCCTGTGAGGGACAGATTATTGTTCTATGATCATATCATTCTGGTGTAGAGAGAGGTTCCTGCTGTTGGTGTGAGTGGTGCATTTCTTGCACAAAAATAAAAAGTGTTTTCCAAAAACAGAAGAATTTATTATTCTTTTTTTGTTTTGTATTAATAAATAGTGCTACATAGTACATTTGCAGCCAGAATGAGGAGAACGTCAAATAAGGGTCATGGTCGTGGTGCTGCTTGTGCTGCTGGTGTTGGTGAAGTTCCTGTTGCAAGGAGAGGGCGTGGTCGATTAATGCCAGCTACACGCACAAGTGAAACACCTTCTTTAGGTGTGAGTAGCCGACAGAACCTTCAACGTTATATAGTAGGCTCGAATGCCGCTCAACGAATGGTAAGGCCAGAACAAACACAGGCGCTAGTAGATTGGGTGGCTGACAATGCCTCCAGTTGCTTCACATTGTCTCCTACCCAGTCCCTTGATGAAAGCTCAGAGTTGGCACCTGAACCCCATGGCCATCTGTCTTTCATCTCAGCCCCTTGTAAACCAGCCAAGCAGTCTGAGCCCCAAGTCATGCAACAGTCTCTTATGCTTTTTGATGACTCTCTTGGTGTGCTTTCTGTTGTCCATCCACATAGCCCTGCCCCAGAAGTGGAAGACTTTGAGTGCACCGATGCCCAACCACTTCTGTTGCGGGATGAGGACATGGAAACACCAGCGCAGCACATCTCTGATGATGAAGAAACACAGGTGCCAACTGCTGCAGCTTTCCACAGTGTGCAGACTGACAAGGATGGCAGTGGTGAAGGGTGGGTGGAAGATGATGTGGAGGAGGATGATGAGGTCCTAGACCCCACATGGAATGAGGTTCATGCGAGTGACGTGTGCAGTTTGGAGGAAGAGGTGGTGGTCGCACAGAAGCACCAGCACAGCAAAAGAGGAAGCAGGTTGCAAAAGCGGAGCGAGCGTCCCCTAGACAGTACGCCTGCTACTACCCACCGCACCCAGGGACCTAGCACACCAAAGGCAGCTCAAAGGCGTTCCCTGGCGTGGCAGTTCTTCAGACAATGTGCTGACTACAAGACATGAGTGGTTTGCACGCTGTGCAATGAGAGCCTGAAGCGAGGCATACATTTTCTAAACCTGAGCACAACCTGCATGACCAGGCATCTAAATTCAAAGCACTTGCTGCAGTGGAATAAGTACCTCAAAATCCAAGAAAGGTCTCGGCCTCCTCCTGCTTTCTCTTCTGCTGCTGCCTCTGCCTCTTCCTCCACCTCTACAGTGCCAGTGTCACCTGCCACCCAATAAACAAAGCATGTGACAGCAACACCACCATGTCCACCACCATCCCCAAGCATTTCCACACGGTCCCATGGAAGCTTACAGCTCTCCATCTCCCAAACACTGGAGAGAAAGAGGAAGTACCCTTCTACCCACCCGCGATCCCTGGCCCTGAATGCCAGCATTTCAAAATTCCTGGCCTTTGAAATGCTGCCATTCTGTCTGGTGGACACGGACAGTTTTAAAAACCCGATGGCGGGTGCTGTCCCACAGTATATGGTAACCAGCCACCACTACTTTTCCAGGTGAGCCATCCCTTCCCTGTACATTCAATTCGGGGACGAGAACAAGTGTGCACTGCGCAATTCCATCTGTGGCAAGGTCCACATAACCACTGATACGTGGACCAGTAAGCACGGGTAGGGACGCTATATGTCGCTAACTGCCCACTGGGCAAATGTAGTGGAGGGTGGGTCTGAGGCGGCTAGCCATTCGGCGCATGTCCTTCCACCACCGAGGATTGAAGGGCATTTCTCTTTGCCTCCTGTTGCCTCCTCCTACTGCGCTTCCTCCTCCTCCTCTACCACCTCCTCATCCGCTCAGCGTAACACCTTCACCACCAACTTCAGCACATCCAGGGGAAAATGACAGCAGGCTGTTTTAAAACTGATATATTTGGGGGATAAACCCCACACTGCGCAGCAGCTGTGGATGGGCATTGAACAACAGACCAATGAGTGGTTGTTGCCACTGAGCCTCAAGCCCGGCCTGGTGGTGTGCAATAATGGGCGAAATCTCGTAGCAGCTCTGGGCCTAGCCGGTTTGACGCACATCCCTTGTCTGGCGCATGTGCTGAATTTGGTGGTGCAGAAATTTCTGAAAAACTACCTGGATATATCAGAGCTGCTGCAGAAAGTGCGGGCAGTCTGTGCGTGCTTTCGGCATTCTCACCTTGCTTCTGCTCGCCTGTCTGTGCTGCAGCGGAAACTTTGGCCTTCCCGCTCACTGCCTTCTATGCGACGTGCCCACAAGGTGGAACTCCACCTTGCACATGCTGGAGAGACTGTGCGAGCAGCAGCAGGCAATAGTGGAGTTTCAGCTGCAGCACGCATGGGTCAGTCGCTTTGCGGAACAGCACCACTTCACCATCAACGAGTGTGCCTCAATGCGAGACCTGTGTACCATATTGCGTTGTTTCGAGTACTCCACCAACATGGCCAGTGCCGATGACGCTGTTCTCAGCGTTACTATCCCACTTCTATGTCTCCTTGAATAAAAAACTATTGGCGATGATGGAAGAGGATTTGGCATAGGAGGAAGAGGAGGAGGAAGAGGGGTCATTTCCACGGTTATCAGGCCAGTCATTCACAAGTGGCTCAGAGGGTGGGTTCCTGAACCAGCATAGGCCAGGTAAAAAATTTTCAAGCCAGGGCACAGTTCTGGAGGATGAGGAGAATGAGGATGATGATGAGGAGGAAGAGGAACCGTGTTAACAGCAGGGTGGCACCCAATGCAGCTCCTGGGCATCACTGGAGCGTGACTGGGGGGATACGGAGGACACAGATGATACACCTCCCACAGAGGACAGCTTGTCTTTGCCTCTGGGCAGCCTGGTACACATGAGCGACTACATGCGGCAGTGCCTGCTCAACGACAGCCGAGTTGCCCACATTGTAACTTGTGCTGATTACTGGGTGGCCACCCTGCTGGATCCCCGTTACAAGGACAACGTGCCATCCTTAATTCCCTCAATGGAGCGTGATCGGAAGATGCGCGACTACAAGCACATGCTGGTAGATGCGCTGCTGAGGGCATTCCCATATGACACCGGGGGTTCTGTGGAAGCAGAAGGCGGAGGAGGAGGAAGAGGTCACCAACGCAGCTGTGGCACTGCCAGCACCTCAGAAGGCAGGGTTAGCATGGCTGAAATGTGGAAAAGCTTTGTCAGCAGCATGCCACAACAAACAGCACCACCAGCTGATAAGCAGCGTCTTAGCAGGAGGCAGCATTTCAACAACATGGTGGAACAGTATGTGTGCACACGCCTACACGTACTGACTGATGGGTCTGCCCATTCAACTTCTGGGTCTCCAAATTGGGCACATGGCCTGAGCTTGCCCTTTATGCCTTGGAGGTGCTGGCCTGCCCTGCAGACAGTGTATTGTCTGAACGCGTGTTTAGCACGGCAGGGGGCGTTATCACAGAAAAGCACAGCCGCCTGTGCCCAGCCAACGTGGACAAGCTAACGTTTATTAAAATGAACCAAGCATGGATCCCACAAGACTTGTCTGTACCTTGTGCAGAATAGACATTTAGACGGGCCTCACACAGCCATTGATATACTTGTTTTTTTTTAATATGTCTCAATATTTTGGGGGCTACCCCAATTTGAAAAAACAAAAAAACAAAACAGTGTTGGCTTCCTCCTCCTCCTCCATCGCCACTTCCACCTACACTGCCATGGCCTAGTCAACCTCTAGGCTCCTGCTCCGCATCCACCTCCTCGTCCCATTTTTTTTTTTTTATGTGATTTTTAGTTATTTCCCTATCCACATTTGTTTGCAGGGCATTTGTTCTACTCTTACCCCCATTTTGCCACATCAGTGCTCATGCATGCCACACATCAGTGATCATCCATGCCACATCAGTGCTCATCCATGTCACATCAGTGCTCATCCATGCCACATCCATGCCACATCAGTACTCATCCATACCACATCCATGCCACATCAGTGCTCATGCATGCCACATTAGTGCTCATCCTTGCCACATCCATGCCACATCAGTGCTCATCCATGCCACATTAGTGCTCATCTTTGACACATCCATGCCACATCAGTGCTCATACATGCCACATCCATGCCACACCAGTGCTCATCCATGCCACATCCATGCCACATCAGTGCTTATCTGGACCACATCAGTGTGCTTCCATGCCACATCAGTTCTCATTCATGCCACATCCATGCCACATCAGTGCTCATCCATGCCACATCCATGCCACATGACTGCTCATCCATGCCACATCCATGCCACATCAGTGCTTATCTGGGCCACATCAGTGCGCATCCATGCCACATCAGTTCTCATTCATGCCACATCCATGCCACATCAGTGCTCATCTATGCCACATCAGTACTCATCTGTGCCACATCCATGCCACATCTGTGCTCATCCATGACACATCAGTGCTCATCCATGCCACATCCATGCCACTACAGTGCCCATCAGTGCCTCACAAAGGTTTAATAGGTAGCCAAATTAAATTTGAAATGTATGCTCTTAAAACACCTGATGGTGCTCCCTGCATGTTTGGCCTCTGTATGTAGCCAGGCTGTGGAAAAGTCCCACACATGGGGTATCATCATACTCTGGAGGAGTAGCAGCATATATTTTGGGGTGTCATTTTTGCTATGTACATGCTATGTGTTAGAAATATCTTCTACATGAACAACTTTGTGTAAAAAAAATGCATTTTCATTTTCTTTCCACATTTTCCAAAAGCTAGTGGAAAAAATGACACGTTCAAAAGACTCATTATGGCTCATAGATTATATGTTGGGGTGTTTATTTTATAACACGGGGACATTTTTTGGGCATTTCTATTGTCCTGGTGTTCAAGGGACTTCAAAAGTGTAAGAGGTAGTCAAGAAATTAAATATGCAATTTATATAATGCAATCTAGAACTCCTGCTGGTGCTCCCTGCATGTTGGGCAACTGTACAGTATCTCACAAAAGTGAGTACACCCCTCACATTTTTGAAAATATTTTATTATATATTTTCATGTGACAACACTGAAGAAATGACACTTTACTACAAAAGTAGTGAGTGTACAGCTTATATAAAAGTGTAAATTTGCTGTCCCTTCAAAATAACTCAACACAGCCATTAATGTCTACACCGCTGGCAACAAAAGTGAGTACACCCCTAAGTGAAAATGTCCAAATTGGGCCCAACGTGTCAATATTTTGTGTAGCCACCATTATTTTCCAGCACTGCCTTAACCCTCTTAGGCATGGAGTTCACCAGAGCTTCACAGGTTGCCACTGGAACCCTCTTGCACTCCTCCATGATGACATCATGGAACTGGTGGATGTTGGAGACCTTGCACTCCTCCGCCTTCCGTTTGAGAATGCCTCACAGATGCTTAATAGGGTTTAGGCCTGGAGACATCACTTTACCCTCAGCTTCTTTAGCAAGGTAGTAGTTGTCTTGGAGGTGTTTGGGGTCGTTATCATGTTTGAATACTGCCCTGCGGCACAGTCTCTGAAGGGAGGGGCTCATGCTCTGCTTGAGTATGTCACAGTACATGTTGGCACTCATGGCAGTGCTGCCAACCGTCCATAAATTTATGGACAGTCCATAAAAACAGGGCAGTTTTTTGGGTGTGCGTAAAAGTCAAGGTAGCAGTCAAGCCAGTAGCAGTCAAAAAGTGCCAGTAAAAACGGTGGCCATCGGCTCCGGTCAGAGCTGTGTATGTGCAATTATGGAAATCCCTGAGCAGCGAGTTAGAATATCCGATCCTGACCCTGAGACGAGTCAGATGACCACTCCTCCTGCTGCCAGCTAGTGCCTCTGCCCAGCCCATCCACCCTCAAATGAGGTTACTGCATTTTCCCGCTACACAACCACCAGCCAGCACCTGACCAGAGCAGACACTCCGGATGGATCCTCCTGATTCCTGCCTACCTCCCTGCTCTGGCTGACCCTGCAACCCTCCTGGTGACAGTGGTGAGTGCAGTACGCTTCCTCTTCAAGCCAGCCAAAAAGAGCCTTGACAGTGAGTGTGTGACTGACACCCACACTGTCTCTGCTCACTCTGACAGACAGCCATGAGCCAGGCTGCAGGAGTCTCTCTCTCTTAGTGTGAGTGTGCACTGTATGAAATACAAATGGCAGACTAGTTTCGGCAAAGAAGCCTTGATCACTGCACACAAGTGAATGTAAAATGAACATACATATAAAGAGAGTTAACATGACCATTAGTGCCTCCCTCCACTTCTGATTGGTTAAATGCTTGATTGAATAAATTGACAATTCATTGCTATTCAGGCACAGAAGGGAAAACAAATCTAAATGTCTGGGAGACATGTCAAAACAATACACAAATATAGGCAGATGTAAAAATACAAATAGATACATTGGAACAAAAATGCAAGATAGTGCAAGAGAAAAAAAAAAAAAACGCATGGAGATGAAAAAACGCATGGAGATGCAAAAATGCAGGAAAAAAAAAAGCATGGAGATGCAAAAACGCATGGAGATGCAAAGAAATAAAAAAAGCAGGTTTGTGCGCTCAAACTTTGTAATCAGCCCAGTCCAAAAATAGTTCATAGAAAGCAACGAGGTAGTCTAATTGGTGAAATCCTCAAGACAATATAAGTGGAAATCTCTGCCACTTCAATAAGTCTCTAGGAGGGAGTATAACAGATGATCAGGGACAAGAGGCAGCCAATCCTTGGAAGCTGAACCAGACCTCATGTAACTATAAAAGAAGAAGACAAAAAGGAGGCGCCTCTAAGTGCAGTATTACAAAGGATTTATTATAATAATAGTATAAAAACACTCACATTGTGGAGCAGCATAAACAGCATAATCAGCATGGGTAGTCCATAATGGCGCCACTGCAACCTCTGCGATGGGGGAAGCGTCTCCAGGTATAGACAGGTGTCCAGATGTAGGATGAATCGTCCAGAGGAGATGGTGAAGAGCCTCTCCAACGTCACCGCGGTAATACCTGATGGGTACGACTAATACGACAAATACGACGAGGTGTTACACTCACAAAAATATGATAATAATATTATTTAGGAAACATTATGACGTGAATCTCCGCGGAGGAAAAACAGAAGAAGAAAATATCAATGTACTCCAGACCAAGTCGAAGGTTCCTAACCGACGGAGAACAGGGACTAGTAGACAATATGAGGGAGGATCTCTGAATAACTTCACCGTCTCTAAAGGTGAATATAACAGAACTCCTAAAGTGGTTAATCTGATGGAGCAACGAAAGATACTTGATAAAAACCTGACCCGACTAATGTTTCAAACTCACGTGTTTGGACGAAAAAAAATAAAAAAACGTAGAGGTACGCAAAAACGTAGAGGTACGAAAAAAAAAAAGGACGTAAAAAACGTAGAGGTACGCAAAAAAGTAGAGGTACGCAAAAAAAAAAAAAAAGAGAACGTGATAGAACGTAAAAACAAGGTTACATAGATAAACATAAAAATGTAGACGGATATAAACACATAACAAAACTGTACAGAGGGTCTGTAAATCTAAACAAAAGGGAAGACACGGACTTATCGTTACTTAACAGTTAAATAAATGTCAAAACAATACACAAATATAGGCAGATGTAAAAATACAAATAGATACATTGGAACAAAAATGCAAGATAGTGCAAGAGAAAAAAAAAAAAAAACGCATGGAGATGAAAAAACGCATGGAGATGCAAAAAATGCAGGAAAAAAAAAAAGCATGGAGATGCAAAAACGCATGGAGATGCAAAAAAATAAAAAAAAGCAGGTTTGTGCACTCAAACTTTGTAATCAGCCCAGTCCAAAAATAGTTCATAGAAAGCAACGAGGTAGTCTAATTGGTGAAATCCTCAAGACAATATAAGTGGAAATCTCTGCCACTTCAATAAGTCTCTAGGAGGGAGTATAACAGATGATCAGGGACAAGAGGCAGCCAATCCTTGGAAGCTGAGCCAGACCTCATGTAACTATAAAAGAAGAAGACAAAAAGGAGGCGCCTTTAAGTGCAGTATTACAAAGGATTTATTATAATAATGGTATAAAAACACTCACATTGTGGAGCAGCATAAACAGCATAATCAGCATGGGTAGTCCATAATGGCGCCACTGCAACCTCTGCGATGGGGGAAGCGTATCCAGGTATAGACAGGTGTCCAGATGTAGGATGAATCGTCCAGAGGAGATGGTGAAGAGCCGGCTTGTAAATCCAGGATGCAGTATGTGACACAGGAGACAGAACACAGGGGAGTGACATCATCAGTACGGATGCATTTACTATGCGAATGTCGGTCCTGATGACACGAGGACCGCGCCTCTTCCTCAGGCAAGGACTAGCTGATAGAGGAAGGGGTGGGAATATATAGGCAAGAGCAGGCACGGGATTGGAGCAAACTAGAATGGTCTGTCTGGGGCTCCGTACAGGGAGAGGGAGAGAAACAAGAAGTCACTGAGGAGTGTACCCACAGGAGGTCTCAAAAACAGGAAGAGGGAGAGAAACAGGAAGTCACTGAGGAGTGTACCCACAGGAAGTCTCAAAAACAGGAAGAGGGAGAGAAACAGGAAGTCACTGAGGAGTGTACCCACAGGAGGTCTCAAGAACGGCGATAGATATAAGCACAAAAACATACACTATAAAATATACCATATATATAAAATGATAAAAGAAGCAAAGGGTTTGTAATCTAATCCAAAAGCATGAACATTAAGAACACATGTTTATCTAAAAAATTGCGGTATAAATGTGTGTGCGGGCAGTGAGGAAAAAGCATTTAAAAAATGTAAAGTATGTATGCATGAATGAAGCACAGATCCGGATAGATGGCAAATGTTTAAAACAATAGTACCAGGGATGATTATAAAATTATATGATAATTGTAAAAACGATAGTACACAATAGGACAAGGATAAAAAATAGGTGTAGATGGATGAAGCACGGATATAAAGGAATGGCAAGTATTTCCAACACTAATAAACGGGGATGATTTTAGAATAATGTTATGATTAAAAAGGAATATAATAATATTAAAAACAATGTAATAATATTAAAAACAATAGTAAGCAATGGGACACGGATAAACAATGTGGGCACCCAGCACATAATAGTACATAGGTGGGGTACGAAAAACGCACTATGGTGGGGTATGATAACGCACTTTGGGATACAGATGAATATTAGCACTCGGCGGGAATCAGAACTCCAGCATGTGTGGGGGGCACTGCCAGATGTCTGATAGAGTATTGTGGAAGAGTGCTGGAACAGCTGACTGTGTTATGCATACATCATGCGATAACCAATATAGTTGCTAAAAGGCATGGCAGTATCGTACATCAGAGTGGTAGGAGAGAGGGGGCTAAGGGCGGCTCACGATTATAAGTAGACATAGGGTTTCACGCAATAGTATGGGGTGGTATCACGCAAAAAGCATGGGGTGGATACATGATAATACACGACCCACGGGTGTAACAAATAGGCACAGGGTAACGAATGATAACAAAAATTATAATAATGTAACAAAAATTATAATAATATAAGGAAAAATTAGTATTGTAATAAGATT
>BLSH010266953.1:175744-191976 GCA_018402905.1 Glandirana rugosa | reverse complement strand
CTACTCCTCATCCATCGGTTGTGACAAAAAATTCGCATATAATTCCCACACGAAGACGCGAGGGTGTCAGAGAGATACACGCATACCATCGACCACACACAGTCGACGAGTGTGTTTCTACACTTAGGTGTTGTAGTTTGTTTTATATTTGTGTCCATTTTCCCCACCTCACGATTGTGAACATATATTAAATTTTAAGGTATCGTTATTTTCGTATTGTCCGTATTTTATGACTATATTATTCTAGATTCACATCATTCTTACTATTATTTTATATATATTTATTTATGACAAATTGACCAAGGGGTGGCGCGCGCGCGGCTCGCCGGCGGACATCGGGTCCGCCCGAGCCGCGGGCACACTCCTCAGGAGTGCGGCGGGTGCGCGCGCCCCCTGGTGGCCAAAATGCGAATCGCCGTTTATTTACATGGCGCGCGGTGGGGAACCAGTTAAACAGTATTTATTTATATATATTTTATTATCATTCTTACTACACTTAGATCTTATTATATCAGTATTTTATGCCTGTTATGCTTTTATTGCTATGGAATTTTAAATTATATACAAGTGTTAGCACTCCACCCCTTTTACCTGTGTTTATATTTTGTTTGATGTTGTGGATTCACATCTTTGTGTGAGCAGCTGACACACACCAGCTACCATACGCACATAGAGAGACTGTGGGAGCGCAGAAGCACACCCTTAATATACGCTTAAAAAACAGTGTTGGCTACCTACTCCTCATCCACCTCCTCCTCCAATTTTTATTCTTTTATGTGATTTTAAGTTATTTCCCTATCCACATTTGTTTGCAGGGCACTTGTCCTATTCTTACCCCCATTTTGCTTCCTTTTGCAGCCCTCTAGCCCTTTCCATTACTTTTTTACAGCCATTTTTGTGCCCAAAAGTTCGGGTCACCATTGACTTCAATGGTGCTCGTGGTCCGGGGTCAAGTTCGGGTCAAGTTCGGCGCCGAACCCGAACTTTTTCGCGAAGTTCGGCCGAACCCAACGAACCCGAACATCCAAGTGTCCACTTAACTCTATAAGTTAGCAGCCTTTGCCGATGATGTGCTGCTACTCTTGACTGAGCCCTTTGTCACTTTACCAAACCTCCTGAGAGACCTCCAGCAATTTCAATGTATAGCCTACTTCAAAATAAACGACCAAAAATCTAAGGCGATTAATATTTTGCTTTCAACCACGCAGTACAGGCTTCCCCTTCACCTGGCATAAAGAGGCTATATCTTATCTAGGCATCCAACTCCCAGCACACCTCAGAGACCTTTACACTAAAAATTTCTCTCACTTATTAAAGACTATAGGGAATGACTTCATAAATTGGAACAAAGCACATTACTCATGGTTTTGCCAAGCAGCCATCATTAAAATGAATGTCCTTCAGCGTATCCTCCACGTTTTTCAAACCCTACCTATTGCCATCCCCAAAAATGTCTTCAATTCTATAAGATCCCTCTGCACATCGTTCCTTTGGAACCAGAAGAAACCTAGCATCAGCTTCGCCCAGCTCACCAAACCCAAAAATAAAGGAGGTATAGGTAAACAATACTACATTTCCTGCCACCTTCAAAGGATCATTGACTGGCACATACATGCAAACAGTAAAGACTGTGTTAACTTAGAAAAATCCCTCTCACAGCTGCCATTATGTGGCATCCCATGGGCCTTCTACCCCAATAAACGCCCCGACACACAAGACCACCCATAAATCGGACCCACCCTCCAATGCTTTAAGGAAGCTTGCAACAAAAATCATCTATCAAAGATACCAGACCCCTTGACCCCCCTACTCGGCAACCCGGACTTCCCCCAGGTTTGTCCAAGCACCCTTGCTCCTCAAACCAACATAACATTGGCCTTAGAATCACGCACTTATTACAAAACAACAGGCTACCCACCTTGATGACTTTAGTGCCCAACGGGCTGACCACAAAGTCTCATTCTGGGAATGCCGGAAAATTCATAATTTCCTATACTCAATTCAAAAGACACATGATATCTCAGCACCGCTGACTCCCTTTGAATCTCTCTGTTTAAGCCAAACCCCTCAGTGACATGTCATATTCATGCTATACAACATACTATGGCACAACACAAAGGCAGATGAGGGTAGGACGTGCGCCATCTGGGCCAGGGAGCTCAGCCTGGAACTATCTGAATCCCATTGGGAGAATATACTTAAGTGTATCCATAAGGGATCCATCAATGTGGCCATTCAGGAAAATAACTATAAATTATTCACACATTGGTACCATTCACCAGCACTCCTTCACACATTCAACGTTGCAACTTCAGACCTCTGTTGGAGATGCCACCTCGAGAAAGGGGACCTCTTCCACATTTGGTGGAAATGCCCCCGCATAGCGGAGTTCAGGAGAGCGGTACATCAAAAAACGGTGGCAATCACTATCACCTCACTGGACCTGAGGCCTGCAAATCTCCTCTTGCACCATCACATAAACACCGAAAGGTCCTACTTCAAATCACTTGCCATGTCTTTAATCAAAGCAGAAAAACTATGCATCCCCAAATTATGGCGCTCCCCAAGGTCCCCATCTCTCAAAGACTGGTACTTAAGAGTAGACAAGATTGCGGAGATGGAAGAGCTTATAGCCATTGCCCACGATGCCCCCTCCAAATTCTCCAAAAAAATGGGCCTGCTGGATTCACTTTCGCTCATCATCAGAATACAGCCAAACAATGGGCTACACGTAAGAGGTCCACCCCCATTAATTAATTAAGTGGCTCTACAACTGATCGCCCCCATGCTTTCGCATGACCAACTCATTAAGCAAAGATAATGGTTTCAAGCAATGTGGTTGCAATGCTCTGCACAGTGGAACAGAAAATCCAAACTAAAAGTGGTAGCCAGGGTGCCTGCATTGTGATGTGTTCCCACACACCATACAAAATAGTGTTCAAAGATAAGGAAAAACAGCCGGCAACTCCGTAATCCTCTGATGATTTATTCATATAGACCACACCAGTGAGTACAAAAATAGAAATGGCAGACTAGTTTCAGCAAACAAGCCTTGATCACTGCACACCAGCAAGCTCTATACCTCTAACTCCTACAAAAATACAACGTACAACTGGTCCTCAACCTTTTGGGCTCTATTGTTATAACAAATTTGTGTTTATTCACGGTCAATCTGCAATGTAAAATGCATGTCACTATGCAAACTATTGTTCACATCCAAACTGCTTTGACGTTTCTCTTTATGTTCACTACTTTTTATGTATACATATGTGTATCATCTGAAGCTGTTCAATTCACTGGGTATATGTGAGGGTTTACATCCACTTTAAAAAGACCTAAATAACAGAATTGCTGCTTTATTTTCCAAACAAATCAACAAAGCTATGCTTTTAAAAATTGAAAAAATAGAAAATTATTGGGTAGAAGGAGTATGTTACATTTATATCATCCAAGGGACATATGCTTAAATAAAAATTAACCTGATATTAGTATAACACTCATTTTCATATTTTTGCTTCAACAAATTTTTATTGATAATTATTTGTTTGCTAATATTTAAGCCAAACTGGAGAATTATCAGTGCAGTTTTAGATCCTTCTCTTCCATTTACCTATCCACAGACTGAGAGTAGGGGGAACTCAAACACACAAGGTCTGAGTAAAAACAATTTCTAAATTCTTAAGGAATTTTACAGTATATAGCTATTAGTGAGCCAAAGTCCAAAGGAAAAAGTTAGGACTTTGAATATACATTGCTAGTGTCCTGTTGACAGCATAGTAACAACCAATTATCATAAAAGTAAACTAGACATGTCAGCTTTTGTCTATGTATTTTGCAAATTTCTTCACTTTCTCGGGACATTTGCTGGAGCTGTTTCTATGTCCAATACATAGGAAGATTCTATTTGATCTGGAAAGAAATGTATAATATTCACATGAATCCATAATAATGCTGTCCAAACTTAATTGAAGTGGGGGCACACTATGAAATCACGTAACACCCACCTGAAATGGTAGTAAAACCAAAACAAATATATTGCCACAACCCAGCCAAGGATACAAATGTGCTCCCACAGGTCCCCCTGCCAGGCCCATGAGAGAACACACAGGAGGGAAAGATATGACAAACAGACTGGGTTCAAAAATAGGGTTCTCTTTAACTCTGTAGAATAAAGTAAAGAGAGAAAAATAAGCAAAAATGTGTGATATAGGGGTAAAACTAACACAGTACATTAAAAGAATGTTGTCAATAAGGGTAACACCATTAAAATCTCATTAAAAAAAATAACAAGCTGCTTAAACTGTAAATATCATGTACTGGCAACCCCTTCCGGCCATGGTGAAGGTTTTCTACAATCTAGTAAAATGAGTCAGAAATGACAAAACATTTCATAAAGGTACTCCTTCGGATACGTGATGCCCCTACGGAGGAAGAGGAAGAAAATTACTACGTAAGAGCCTAGAGTCATGTACTGAGCATAATTAAGCTAAAGTCACATGTTCCTGTTGGAAAATGGCATCTGTAGCATGTTATGTGCTCAGTGTTGGTCAAAGCAATGGGCCAAAACACCTCCCCCCATATATATCCCATGTGTCCTCGCAGGGACCCTCCCCCCAACCCAAACCAACCAATCCATTGAGAAGGAGAGAAAAAAGATTACCTACTCCCTAAAGCAGGATGGATTGTGCAATATTCCTGAATTACTGAGTGTACTCGTTCACTGGTTATTTTACATCACCATACGCATGGACTGGAAGTGAAGCAATCGAACTGGGACAACACCGAGCCTCTGTATCGGAGATGCAAACACAAGCAAAAAGCTGCCCGAACAAAATAATTAGCTGGGAAAAAGCCAAATCCCGGAGGAAGGACACAGACAGATATTGCCTGTTCTGCCAAGGATACATTCACTGGGGGTCAAGGAGACAACAATGGAAAAAATAAAGCAATCACATATAAAATTTGATTGAAAATGTATATGTGGGGACACAGGCCTAATAATAATTAGCTTCCAGATTTCATGAGGTTTTCTAGCTTGTCAGCATCCCACAATAGTAAGTGAATACACCAAAAATTATATAGAAAAATATAAAGTATATCGACTCATTATTACAAAAATATATTAAAAATAGGAGAATTTAAACCCCCAAGCATATTAAAATCACATTCCTATTGTCATGTATACATACATGGCAATAAGTCACACAAGTCAGTGCATTTCCCAGGTTACTCCTGCTTCCTCAAAATGAGGGAAACCAACTCTATGACTTGTGAATTGGATTCAAAATACAAGCTTATTACAGTGCAAATAGTATTCTGGGGTTATTTTGTTTTATACACATTTACATACTTTTTATGTTCTAAACAAACTGCTGAAAGCCCAATTTGGGATTTTTTAAAATTTTCCATCAACAGTTATGAATAATAGAAAAAAATCTCTATTGCCTTTAGCCCAGGACACTGAGGACATACAGTATTGAGTGCAGGGAGTCATGGATCCTTCCCCACATAGAATATCACCGTGGTGCCATGCACTCACTGCATAATGATGTAGAGAGCAATGCTGACTTCACAATGTCAGCACTGCTTAGACCTACCCAGCACCAGAGAAGAGGTGAAGAGGAAGAGGACCCTAGACATCATTTGACCACCATCAGAAAAGGAAAAGTATATGTAGCACTTACCCCTGTAGGAGCAGCTGGATTTGATGATATAATTTACTACTCTGACAGTACAACCCTTTAAGAAAACCCGATCCCTCTGGATTCCACTATGGAGTGATACTGTAACAATTAACACTAAGATTCTAAGAGTCTAAGATGCAATTATTCAAATCAGTGTTTACTGTATACACTGCAAGAAACAGTGTAATAACATCTGCAATGAAGCTCAACATTCAACAATTAAAGGGTTGACACAAATATGCATAAATGTAACTGTCTCAATAAAACAGGTGATCCAATGTGATGTCACCACCTTCCCTGCCAATGGGGGACTCCCTGAACAGAGGGTTAGATTGTCTTCCAATGACAGGAATGTGCTTTAAAGAACCGCAATGAAATACTACCACACATCCCAAGCTTAAAACAATAGTATCTCAGTCCCTAGCAGAGCTCTGCACTTAGTCTTTAGTTGGTGCACTTATGAGTCTTCTCCTAGGAGGGGCCCTGAAACATATAATGTTGATTAACGTATTTGTAATCCAGAGGCAGAGATGAATAGAACAGATAATATAGGATCCGTCACTGTGAAGTAATAGTAATATGAAGGGCTGGTGGCCTCCCTTAGCACTCTGCATTCAGATATACTCAAGTCAACACACATATATAACAGTCACTGATTTAGTCAGTGGTCTCTCTCTCTCACCAATCCTGGGCTCTCTAGGCCACAACCATGCTGATACTGCTACAACAGGGCGAGCATCCGACTGACACTCCAGCCCAATCAGTCTCTGTGGAATCCACTACTTCAGCAACTCTTCAGGCTTTGATCGTGATGATTACCACCACGATCGATGCGTGGGTAAGTTGATCTCCTGGCAGTCTGTGAGATACTCACTCACACACAGCTCCCTGGAGCCTTCCCTTCCTCTCGAGACTGCTCTCCCTCAACCGCTTCCAGGTCTCTCCTTCCTGTTAACCTTTGCCTTCAGAGAGCACACAGGGATTTGTAGTCCGGATTTCAATCAGTCTGATAGGAATCCCAGCATTTCAAACTCCATTTCCCAGAATACAGTTCTCCCTGTTGAGGCTCCCCCTTGGCTGGCTGACTTCAAGCTCCAATCAACAGACAGAAGCCAGAGCAAGTCAGGCTGTACTAGCAAGTGTGTGTGAGCTGGTAAATTCCTGAGGAAGGGGGGCAAATCTCTCTTTGGCTGCAGCAGACTGTGTCACTAATGCAGGATTTATCTCTCTGCTACATTCACCCCCAGCTGACAAATAGCTCTGTAGGGATGGACCAAGCAGGTGATGCTGGATGAGAAGGCTGGAAGCAGACCGGAACAGACAGCAGCCAGGCAGATCTGGAACCAATGAGTATGCAGGGAGGCAATGACTAGAGTACAAGCTGTTTATACTTTGAGGGAGGGAAAAAAGTTTAAATACAGAGAGATTAAAATCCAAATCATCACGCAACTTTTTCCCTACTGGTAATACCCAAACTTAAACAATTCATCTCCTGACACAAATCTGACAGGGGAACCCCCCACCAGTTTTCACAAAGAGGAGGGTTGGCCTGATTACTAGCTACTTCAGCAGATGTGTCTTCTCCAGATGTGCCAGGGGGTGGGTTAGGTTTGTCCTCCACAAAATCTGTAGTGGAAGGACCAGGCTCTACAAAAGCCCTTTGAGAAGCAAGGATTATCTCTTCAGAGCATTCACCCAGGTTGTCATATGTTAGTCTCCTGGGTGGGCGAATAGCTCTCTTCTCTCTTTGCTCTTTAGCTTCAGGGGTCATGGGCAGAGTTGAGTGAACCCGAACTGTAAAGTTCGGGTCCATACTGAACTTTGCGGTGTCCTTGACCCGGACCCAGACATTTGAAAAAAATTTGGGTTCGGGTTCTGGGTTCGGTTATTTGATCCCACCTGTTGAATAGCTGCAGGGCAGCCAATCAACAAGAGTTTCACTGGTTTGCCCTTAGAAGCCATCACAGCCATGTCTACTAATGGCATGGCTGTGATTGGCCAGTGCATCATGTGACCCAGCCTCTTTATAAGCTGGAGTCACTTAGTGCTGCATGTCACATGCTCTCTGGCTAGTGTAGGGAGAGGATGCTGCCAGCGCTGTAAGGGACAGATTGCAGATATAATAACATCTCATCCTGCATTACAGAATGATCTGATTGTGGGCTAGGTAGAGATTACTACTACTAATGCTTTTAGGGACAGATTGCAGATCTAATAACATCTCATCCTGCATTACAGAACAATCTGACTGGACTAGGTAGAGTCTACTGCTTAGAGAGACAGATTATTGTTCTAAAATCATCTTCTAGTTCTATAGGGTCAGGTTCCTGCTGTTGCTGTAAGGGACAGGTTATTGTTCTAAAATCATCGCCTACTCCTATAGGGTCAGGTTCCTGCTGTTGCTGTAAGGGACAGATTATTGTTCTAAAATCATTTTACTTGCTTTTGCAGCCCTCTAGCACTTTCCAGGACTTTTTTACAGTCATTTTTGTTACGAAAAGTTTGGGGTCCCCATTGACTTCAATGGGGTTCGGGGTAAAGTTCAGGTCAAGTTCGGCACCGAACCCAAACTTTTTTGCGAAGTTCGGCCGAACCCACCGAACACGAACATCCAGGTGTTCACTCAACTCTAGTCATGGGCATTCTCTCTTCTTCTTGTTCAACTTGTTCTTGAATTTCTTCCTCTGCCAAGGTTTCTTTATTCACTGAAACCTCGTGCACTGGAGTTTCTTCTACTTGAGTTTCTTCTACTGGAGGGAACTCCTTTTCTAATGCAGAGGGATGGTGGTCTTCAGGATCTATTGTGAACAGCTCAGGTAAGGAGTCTTCCAGAATGTCCGAAGATTGTCCTTGGGGTACGAATTCAGGGGCCTCTGGTCTGAGAGTTTCAGTTCTTTTTACCTCGGGGGAGCACAAAGAAGAAAGATCAATAAGTTCTGATGCATGAGGTGGCCACAGCCAACTTACTCTCATTTCTTCATCCTCACTATCCTCTTCTTCAATATCCAGAGGCGCTGATTGAGACCTGGTTACTGGACGAGACCTCTGTGGGACAGCAGGTGTAGGCCTATGCTCTGGGGGTGGTGGCATACGGACTGCCTCTGACAGGGGCAATAGGTGTTTGCAATGCCACGTCTTCAACAGACCAGTGTTTCCTTCTGGTCTGATCTGGTACACTGGTAGGCCTGGCAATTGTTCACAGATCACATAGGGCTGTGATTTCCAATAGTCAGCCAACGTATGTTTCCCAGGAATGCCCAGATTTCTTAGCAGTACCCTATCACCTGGCTGTAAATCTTGTACTTTCACTTTCAAGTCAAAAATTCTCTTGTTTCTCTCTCCTCTTTCATCTGAAGCAGCTTGAGCCTTTTCATAAGCAGTTTTCAAACTCTTTCTCAAACGATCCACATACCCCTTATGGGAGGCTTCAGAAGTACCATCCAGAGATGTACCAAAGGCTAGATCAACAGGTAGCCAAGCCTCTGTTCCAAACATTAACAAATAAGGTGAATAGCCGGTAGCGTCATTTGAAGTGCTGTTGTAGGCATGCACAACGGCCGCTATGTGTTTACTCCAGTGTTGTTTCTGCTCTGAAGTGAGGGTACCAAGCATGTTCAAAAGGGTTCTGTTGAATGCGTTCGGCTGGGGGTCTCCTTGAGGGTGGTACGGGGTAGTTCGTGATTTCTTTATGCCAAGAAGATCCATCAGTTTCCTTATGAGTCGTCCCTCAAAGTCTCTTCCCTGATCAGAGTGAATATGTTGAGGTAGGCCGTAATGCACAAATAATTTCTCTACTAGAACTTTGGCTATAGTGGAGGCTTTTTGATCCTTGGTGGGAAAGGCTTGGGCATATCTGGGGAAGTGATCAGTTATCACAAGAATGTTTCCTTGCCCACTCGAATCAGGCTCTCAGCACAGGAAATCGATACACACCAACTCCATAGGCCCGTGACTCTGAAGATGGTCCATTGGGGTAGCTCTCTGTGGTAGAGTATTTCTCTGTATACATCAAATGCAAGAGTAAAATTAAATGCTCAGGATATGACTAGATGTATGAGACTGCTGCCTTCCTGCAATCCCTTTAAGGGGGAATGAGATGAATAAACTAAGAAGGAATGGCGCTGTCTTATAACCTTATTCAGAAGTGGAAGATATATAAAAAACACCAATCTTATAAATATGTATAAATAGTAATCATAAAATGTCTAATGCCCATTGATTGTAAAGCAAGTTCATAAAGGTCCACAATTTGAAAAATCTTGACAAAAGGCAATAATCCAAATATTTTGTGAAAAAAAGGGATGTAAAAAATATTAAGAATATATATGTTAAAAAACGCTTCAGACGACGTCTTATGACGAAACGCGTAAAGCGGGGCCTATACACACGCTGCACGTCACGTTCTAGGACTGGCCTCTCACAATAAGATCAGCTTAGGAAGGAAGTTCTGACCTTCCTCAAATAGCAGCCTTAATCCGCCTGATCTGTATGTCAGCTGGAACAGCTATATTTTTATACTGTTTTTTTAATATATTTTTTGCATGCTTTTTAAACAAATGAATAAAGGTATTTTTTTACGGAATCACACTATTCGGAATCCCTTATTTTTCCCATTATATGGAATCCTGCTGAGGTACACCTGGCTGGTGGAGGATCGGTGTTTACAAGCAAACACGAGGCTGCACCCTACAATACACCAAGACCCATTTACCACATGCGTGCTACCCCTGTAGGGGTGTGGAGATCTGGTAAGTGGGGACCCAAGAGGGGAGCACGTGTGATATCACAGAGTATACAGAAGAAGCACTGAAGTCACCTTAATAAGAATTTCCTTTATTTTTCTTACTGCGGATCTACACTACCTGGTTGCCTCCACTTCATTTTTTATTTTTTTATTTATTTTTTTTACAAAATTTCCTACGTATACAATCACTTTCTTCTTTAACTGTTGCAATTTGTATGGACATTCACTCAGGTTATTTTATGGATTTAGTTTTTTGCATAATTTATTCCATTCCTTTTTTCACTGGGGATTGTTATCTTTTTCACTAACTGTTTTGTTGTCACCTCAGTTTTTTTATACACACACTCCTTTTTTATGGGCATCTTGGATATCTTATGTACTGAGCCTACGTACAACATTTTTTCCTTTTTACCGCTGAGTGCCTTTCTTTCACTACCTCTTTGTTGCTACTTCATTTTTTTAACATTTTTTTAACATATATATTTTTAATATTTTTTACATCCCTTTTTTTCACAAAATATTTGGATTATTGCCTTTTGTCAAGATTTTTCAAATTGTGGACCTTTATGAACTTGCTTTTACAATCAATGAGCATTAGACATTTTATGATTACTATTTATGCATATTTATAAGATTGGTGTTTTTTATATATCTTCCACTTCTGAATAAGGTTATAAGACAGCGCCATTCCTTCTTAGTTTATTCATCAAATGCAAGAGTGGCAATGATTCTCAACTTCGGCTCTCATGCCAGGCCAATAGAACTGGTCTTTTATCAAACTGAAAGTTCGGTCGGATCCTAGGTGACCATGATCATCATTTAAAGCAGTCAGCACAGTTTTTCTATGTTTCTCAGGTAACAATAACAGACATTTTTCTTCTGAATCACCAGAGGGGCCCCTTCAGTAGACCACTCCATTGCGCAAGCGCAACTGATTCCACTCTCTATGACGTTTTCATGCTTCTCTTTGAGTATCAGTGAGAAGTACATCAGGGCATTAGCTCTCCATGGCTCTTAACGCCAATTTACAAAGCGGATCTTCCAACTGATCTCTTCTCAATTCTTTCTTAGAGAGTTTTGGCAAACACTCCCCTTTAATTTTGGTGAGGTTACAATAACCCCTTGGAACTCCAATAGCCATGACTCCAATTTCTTCGGCCCTTGGGTCACCTCCCATCCTGTAATTCACACCCTCACTAAGGGCTTGCACACCTTCAGGAGACAACTGAGTCCACTCTTCTAGAGGATCTCCAGACTCATATGGCCATCTTGACAGGGCGTCTGCATCCCCACGTCTGATCCCTGGATGATACTTGAGACTGAGGGAGAATTTGGATAAAGCAGCCAGCCATCGATGACCAGTGGCATCCAGCTTCGCAGTAGTGAGGATGTAAGTGAGAGGGTTGTTGTCAGTCTTGACTAGAAAGTCTGCCCCATACAGATAATCTTTCAGTCTATCCGCCACAGCCCATTTCAGAGCCAGAAACTAGCTTGTGTGTTGGGTAATGCTTTTCACTAGGCTCCTGCTTACATAAGCAACTGGGCATAAGCCTTTACCATATTCCTGATAGAGGACCCCTCCAAGTCCATCTCGACTGGCATTAACATGAAGTTCATATGGTCTGGCTGGATTTGCATAGGCCAGTACTGGATTAGTGTTCAGACTCTGTTTCAGTTGCTGAAATGCTTCTTCACATTGATCCGTCCACTGTCCTTGAATGGATTCCTTAGGCTTTCTATGTCCTCCAGTGGACCTAGAAGGTTTCACCAAATCTGGATCATCCCCAACTTCTTCCTTCTTCAACAACTCAGTAAGTGGGCAGGCTATCTTGGCAAACCCTTCCACAAATCTTCTGTAGTAAGAACAGAATCCCAGAAATGACCAAAGTTCTGTCACATTGGTAGGCTTCGGCCAGGAAGTAACAGCTTCTATCTTCTGGGGGTCGGTAGCCACACCTTCAGCAGACACAATATGACCCGGGTAGCTGACAAAGGACTGATAGAAGTGACATTTCTCCAATGACAGCTTCAATCCTTCCTCATGGAGTCTCTTCAAAACCTTCTCCAACTGTTCTTCATGCTCCTCCAGAGTCCTGCCAAAAACAATGACGTCATCTAAGTACACCAACACTTCAATGCGATTCATATCACCTACAGTCTTCTACCATGCATGCGTCATGGTACTTGTGGAGGGTGTGATTACTGTCAATATATGGACACCCGAAAAAATGTATATCTTCCCAACGGGCAAAAATATACCCCCAGACACTATGCAAATTGCAGAACAGCTGAGGTTATTTATTTATTATTATTTATTTACTAACGTGCCAATGTGGTAGCTTCTACGTTGACAAGACGAAACTTGAGTTCTGGAAATCACCATATACAAAGTATGGTATCAGCCAATCCAGACCTCCAGTTGGGTAGACACGTCAGATACCAGCATGCGGGGCATTGTCCCAAAATCCAGTTCCTCATTCTTGATCAGATTCATCCCAACCCAAGAGGGGGAGACTGGAACAAACGACTTTTACAACAGGAGACCCGGTGGATTGAAAAGCTATGGACGACTTTGCCCCCAGGCTTGCATAACCAACTAAGCTTCCGTCCATTTTTAGAAGGCTTCTCCTCAGAGGGATGTGAAAAGGAATGACTTTATTGCACTGTCGTGCAGTAAGGGGAAGGGAATGTAATGATTGGGTGCCCCCTAAAACATCAATACACACATTTAAATGCATTATTTAATGCCATAATGGGCAAAAAATATGGTTTTGTCTGCCCGAGAGCTGCCTTTAAACTGTAATATCCTGTCCTTAGCCACCTATTCTGTGTTATTATTATTATATTAATATATGATGAACCACTGCATTATGAAATCAATTTACATTGTCAACAGGCATTTACCTATTAACGCATGTATCCAGGTTTGATCTACTTTCAGCCATTCTATATGTATATACTGAACCACATGTGGCTGTGTCGCTGCTCCTCTGTGCCTCTGCAGCCGCCACCCAGCGCACAAAATCCCCCGGTCCCATTTGGATCTAGGGGGGCGACTTAGCGGTGGATCGTCGGGTGGGGTGGGGGTGGGGACTGGGTACATGCTTCGCTGTCCCCTAGTCCCCCTCTTTGGCCACCGCCTCGTGCGTCGCTGGAGCGGGCGTGCATGGCCTTGTCGGGTGGCTCCATACGGCGGGGCCGTGCACGCCCACTTCAGGAGCCTCCCCTCATTGGTCTTGGTTGTCTGAGTACAGTCCCGCCCATTATGCAGGAGTCCTATCGATCGGCAGAGTGTCAGATGACGCGTCCTGTGACGGCATTGCACTGACAGCTCCGATGCGCATGCGCCGGTGTCTTTTTAACGGCGCTGGTCCGTGCGGCTTGGACAGCATCGCCATCCAACACATGCCGACTTCGGGAGATAGTCTACCAATCTGCCAGGTATTTGATGACTCTTTTACCGTTAGTACTCTTATCCCTCCCCTTTTTTGATGTTACTTATGTTACCTATACATACTGTGAGGGATGCTGTGCATTGTACTGTCTCTTGTGCACGTAAATTGTATTGGACCATATGGGGCAATTCAGTCAAGGGTAGAGATGGTACATAATACTCTACTTATATATTTTGGGATTAGGTGCTCTTATGAGCAAGTTTGCTCGAAGCTTACACATTGCATAGAATAACATATGGATGCATATAGACTCAATGCGGCGCTGTCTGACTTCTCATGGCCGTGTCAGTATAGGTGGGATTTAATCCCCGGTATGCTAACTCTTCTGAGATAGTTACTTCTATTCCTGTCTATGTTGGTCTATGGAAGATAGGTTGCATTGGGCATATAGGTATAACCCCCCTATGTAGGAGGGGACTTATTACAGATCCCAGTCGGTTTAAAGGGCTACTATACCCTTCCCGACCTGCATATATAAATCGATATTGAACATGTGTATGTATATTTTATTCCTCCACCTCCCACTATCCTCCACCATTAATATGGAGGGGTGGGCTACATTTAAGGTATAGAAAAGTGAGTCATGGCGAGGTTCCTTATTATTATTTTATTTTTTACATGTTATTTTTCTCCATAGATTTTCTGACCATTTTTGATAGCCAATCAATTAGGCAAATGCATAACAACAAATAACACTGCGCTCACATGTCACTCTAACCAAAACATGTTGAAATAGCTCTCATACCACTCTGGCATGTAGAGGGTAGACATGGGCAGAGGCAAAGAAAGTCCCAAGGAAGTCCATGGGCAAAGTCCGGAGGAGGTGTGCAATTCAAGGCAGCCGGCTAAACGGAGCAGGAAGACTCTGTAGACCAAGACATAAACAAGAGAGCAGCGCCTCTAAGCGCAATACCTTCTTTAATGATAAAGGGTATAAGTAAATTTACACTCACATAAAAAATTGGATAAAAGATCGGATAAAGGGGGCGTGGCCGGCTGCAGCAGGAGATGGCTGCTTAACTGCTCAGCTCCATGCAGCTTGAGAACTGAAAGTCACCATTCTGACATCAAAAGAGGAGAAAACTATCCAAATTCTACTCTACAGCGCACATTATTCAGCCAGCAGCACATTGATTGCCAGAGAGAGTAAAAAAAAACCACAAACCCTGAGGAGAAGATCTGAGAGAAGAGCGGTGGAGAGAACTGACAGACGCCTGATCACTATTCACAATCAGACTCCATCCTCAAGAAGTAAAAGGGGGTGAGTGACATCGACCCCCCCAGTAGATTCCCCAGACCTAGGACTATCTAATCAGCCTTATATTGAGGAAATTAGTCAAGTACCAGTGACGGTACAGCCTCCGGACCGGCTCCCTCATTAGCACTGGTGGCGGCCGCCGCCATCTTGGGGCCTAGTACAACTCCCGGCTACTCAGGACAGAAACCAGCCCGGATCACGGAGTACATAAAGCATCGGCTAGTGACAGCTCTGCCATCTGTCCCCCACATCTCCCAATACATCGCGGTATATTTACTGCAAGATTCCGGCGGGGGAAAGCAGAGAAATTCGGGCCGCGGCTCCGTCCCATCTGCTTGGGCCGGAGCCACGCAATCCAGAAGCATCTGCTAAACATCAGGCCGTTTATTAACAAATAACATTCTGGACATCATCCTAGTACCCCTGGCCACAATCTACCCCCAATATTGTGCGGATCGATCCCCGGTCAGTTAAGAAATAGAGGCAGCGGCTCTACGCGGTTCCATCTGACTAGGCCGCAGCAGTATTCACCGCTACCATCTGCCATCCTACCCAGGGCAGACAAGATCCAGCTACCCCAGGGCTCCCCCTCCCTACATGATTACCTCTTTGAACCAAAACACCCGACAAAGGCATTAGAAATATACCTGGGAACTGTGTAATCCTGAACCAGCGGCCATCTTAGTACACCCGGTGAAGCCTAAAACCCACATAGCAACCTAGCTCCAGCTTAAAGCCTAAGATAAGGCCAACCAAGTGCTAGTACCTCAATAGCTGATTGAACTGGGAATCTCAGAGCCTACACCTCCGGTCATATCTGTATACCCTACTTTGAAGCCAATATTTCTCAGATCCACCTGCCAGTACAGCCAACATTCTCTCTAGACAACATATCTGGTACTAAGCAAACAATAATCGAGAAACGCAAGCCCACTCGAACTCCACTCCGGCTCCACCTAAGTAATGTACCCTAACCCAGGTCAGAGCCTGACTACATCAGATATGAAAGCTTGCTGAAACCACGGCGACCAAGTCCTAATGTGTCAAGGGTCCATATAAAGATTACGGAAACAGCCCACAAAACCAAGTTT
>BLSH010266953.1:134175-167152 GCA_018402905.1 Glandirana rugosa | reverse complement strand
AGACAAAAATAGGCTAGAAAAAAAAAAAAAAAATTATACCAAAAAATAACTATAAAAGTTTTCATCTGTTATGTACAATAACGTTAACCCAATAGTCTAATTGGGAAGGTATGTAGTGTAGTCCATTATTATTGTTTGCATGTCCAAATATTTGCAATTTGCAACTTTCATCCAGTCCTCCGAGTATCTGTTCTTCATTAGGACAGCCGAGTCTAACAGGTAAACTTTCTAATTTGTAGGTTCTCTATAACATATTATTGGTCTTGTAGCCAATTACCATTTTACAGTTCAAAATGGAGAGGTTCGCTGACACCCAACATATCTGAGGTTAAATTTCAGCTGAATCTGACCAAAGATCTGGAATGTTCATTAGCCCTACAGAATGGCACATTCAATAAATATGCTAGGGCCTGGTCTCCCTGGACAACAATTCAAAGAACTTGACATTTTACCATTAACCGATGTTCTGGTTATTATACAATATCTCTTGGATGTTTAATCTTTCAAATGGACAATCTGAGCCGACAGGATTACTTCTTGTCTATGAGCCTCCTGACCTACTTTCAACGTTTAACGTTTATAAACCTGTACGTTTGTTATTATTACCTGATGTGATGTATGGAAGGGTTAATCTGATAACCCAATTGCAATAACATGTATTGTCTACTTTTGAAAATATCAATAAAAAACCATATTAAAAAAAAAAAAAAAAGATCGGATAAAAACAGAAAGGATCATCCGTGGATCACCAGGTGGTGTGCAGGCAGGCGTAGAGAGGAAGCCGATGCCCGTCACGCTGTTGGCTTCCAGCGCAAGCCGGGACACAAAGCCGATCACAGACTGTCCACACGCTCAGCATCACGTCACATCCGGGTCACCAAACAGGAAATGCGTGCGTTGGGATCATTCATGATCCCTCATCAGGCTGGAAGCCAACAGTGTGACGGGCATCGGCTTCCTCTCCACGCCTCCCTGCACACCACCTGGTGATCCACGGATGATCCTTTCTGTTTTTATCCGATCTTTTATCCAATTTTTTATGTGAGTGTAAATTTACTTATACCCTTTATCATTAAAGAAGGTATTGCACTTAGAGGCGCTGCTCTCTTGTTTATGTCTTAAGCCTCGTACACACGGGACGACGATCGCATTCAACACGTCGTACTCACGACCGTTGTATGCGAAATCGATCGTTTGTGTGCGCGCTATGTATGTACGACCGTCGGGTGCACGCCAGTATGCTATTTACATTATGCAACATACGATTTGCGATGATCGTACGTACGATCATCGTTCTGTGTGTACGGGGCATTAATCAATTAGGCAAAACCACTTTACTTAGAATAGCTAGTGCCAGTCGGGACTCTTGGACGCTTGGCCTGGCTCATTTGGAGGCTCAGTGGTGACTGCAGAGGTGGAGTTGTGGCAGCGACATCCCTGATGGCCAAATTTTCTTGGGCTGGCTTTCATCTATGTGGTCATGTGAGACTGATGTGATATATATATACGAATAATATTTTGATGCTTACTGAAGGTACCCTATTGACATGTTTTAATGGTGCTTCCTGTGTTTGCTCTGTGTTTTAAGAAATGTCTAAACATTTTGTATTGTATCATATTGTAGAAGATACTTCTCCAACACAGCCCCTGAAGAAAGGATTACCCTGAAACGCGTCGGGCTCTGAGAAGTTCATACATCAATTTGTCAATATTCGTATATATTTTTGTTTTTATCTTTGTATGCATACGGGATGTAATGCCTACTCCCGTGATTGTGATTTTAATGTATATATAATACATGTGTATGTTTAATATACTTATGGTTCAACGTATTCGGTCTGTCTTAAAAATCCCAATCCTGTGGGGGGAACTCATACCGTTCTAGATACCTAGTGAGGGATGACGGCAGTAGGGTCATATACCCGGTGGTATAACTCAACAATTCTGGTAATCTATGCATAGTCTCAAAGATACATTCTTCTTCCTTACTACTACTATTGGGGAAGTATAGGGGCTTTGAGACTTACGGATGATACCTGTCCTCTTCAATTCATCAAGTTGCTCACGTAGATCTTCCAGGTCTCCCAAAGGTACCCGGCGGACTCTTTCCCTAAATGGCTTGTCCTCTTCAAGACGGATCCGATGATGTGCACTTTTCGCACATCCCATATCAAATTCACTCTTGGAGAAGATTTCCCGCCATCTGAGAAGCTGAGCTTGGGCCCTGTGTTTCCATTCAGAAGAAAGAGGACTATCCTCTGGGTAAAACTTTTCAGCAGGGATTTCATCCTTCGTTCCTCCCAGCAAACTGGATGGGGAGATGGGGGTAGCTGGCTTTACTTGTCCCAACAGCATCTGAGCAGGAATGTTCACTGGGTTAGCTGTGATGTTTTGGACACTGACCCAGACTTTCCCATGGTTTCTACGCAAAGCTCTGGTCGAGACCACTTCAGGAACTATTTCCACCTCTGCTCTTGAGCTCTCCCCTTCAAGCACTATGAATGGGCCTGGTTGCTCCCAATTTAATCTCACCTGTGCTGGTAAACAGGCAACCTCTTCAGGCTGTAGCACTTTTTCTTCATGTTCCAGACGCCATACTTTGCCCACTGCCTCTAGTGGGGCCTTTTGTTCCTGAACAAGGCGCTGGTAGGCTTGCCTCAACATAGGGTGTACCTTTGTGGCTGGGTTGTTAGACTCTGGTACCAACGGCATCAGCAACCTCCTGACAAGATCGGTGTTCGTCCCAATGATGAGGGAACTATTGTTAGCCCCAGGTGGACGGGGACAGACCACTGCCAGAGTGTCGAAGGCCTCAGTCCTTCCAGCTATGGAGTAGTCGAAGGCTAATCCCCCATATCTCCAATTCTTCTATTTTTTACAATGGCAAAGGGTTGAGATGCTTGTCATAAAAAGTCTCTATAAAGGAGGGTCACTTGAGCCCCGGTATCCAATAGAGCTTGGGTGTAGATGCCCTCTACCTGGATGGGCATAACAGGGGAGAGTCCCACCAATTCCTCAGGGAACTTGGAAAGCACTGGGGTTTTAATTCTTCCAGTAGTTTACATCCATGCCTTCTTCTTCTTGGGCCTTAGGCCCCGTTTTGGCTTTAGGAGAGGCCTAGGAGCTTGGTATGCATTGATCCTACCATCCTGATCAGCCCTTGTCAAAGGAGATGGGACACTAGGTTGTCTATAGGTAACAACAGGAGTCTTCTGAGAGGGTTTTGACTCTCGCTGACTTCTTCCAGTATCTCTTAGATTGGATCGAGCTATTGCGAATGGACATCCAGTTGGCTCCTTCACTGGGGTCCGCTGAAGTTTCCTGCCGGCCTTGTCCTCTAAACTTCACTGGACTTTGGCACACTTGTCTGAAATGTCCCACTCCTCCACAGTTGTAGAAAGTTCTCAGATTTGCTGTCTTTTCCGCATAGGTATCCATAGGGTTGGAGGGCTTCCTCTGGAACTTCATCCTTAGGTTGGACGGTAGGTTTTTCAGTCAAAAGGGCTATCTTCTCCCTCAGATGCGACACTAGGATCCTTAGAAGTTCAACTTCTGAAGGGCCATCGGGTGTATTGACCGTCCTCACTCCAACAACAGATTCAGCCATCTGAGTCTTGGCGGCAATGAGGGCCTCTTCCTCTCTGGTAGCCTTCATCAATCTAGCATAGGTGAGTAGGTCATCTGGATTTCTAGCTCGAAGTTGCGGTATGACGGGATCCCCTGGCTGGGCTCCTCTGATCATTTCTGTTACTAGGTTCTTGGTTGCAGCTTTAGCCTCCATTCCACCTTTCATAATCACTTGTTGAAGAATCTGGTCCAGCCGTGTGACATATGCCGTTAAACTCTCACCTTCTCTCTGATAAGTGTGATGAAAGATATAAATCAGTTCTGTGCAGTCTTCCACGCTGCCATAGAATATCCAAAGTGCTTCTAGACACTCAGAAGCTGTGCAACTAGGATTGTCCCTCTTCAAGCTCCAAATCACACTAGAGGCGAGGGCCCGCAGACTTTCAATCACTCTTTGTCTTTTAATCGGGTCAGTCACTTCCCACTCCTGAACTGCTTGGATGGTTTGATCAATCCAGGTGTCAAAATCATCTTCTCCGGCGGGTGTGGGAGTTTTACCCGAAAAGAATTGAAGCTTGCAATATCCACAGTCAGTTGGCACTACTGGGTTCTTGAGAAGTCCTGTGGCAAGTTTCCCAAACTCGGCCACTAAGAGAGAAGATGAATCTGCAGAGGAGGTAGTTGGCTGTGAGGTGGTAACTTCAGGGTCTGGCATGTGACTCTCAGACTCCCCTGAGATGGAACCTGAGGCATCTGGATGAATTCGTTTAACATTGATGTCTGCAGTCAGTGGGAAACTATCCTTCTGCAAGATACCAGGAACTCTCTTCTTCCATTCAGTCAGAACATAAGTACGGTTGGTACTAGGACTCTCTCTCACATCCAGTATTGACATCCTCTGGCTCGTGCCTAAAGCAGCCCATGCTTGGCCGACTCTATCTTCGGTCCAGTCGCTTCCAGGAACACTGAAGACCACACACAACTCTTCTTGTCCATTCTCTTCTTTACACCACTGAATCGCGGTGTCAGGGTCCATCTTGGCATGTCTAGGGGTGATGACTAATATGGCTGACTGCAGAGTAGAGGGAATATAAATCCCGGATGAGCACCCCACATGTAGCACTTACCCCCGTAGGAGCAGCTGGATTTGATGATATAATTTACTACTCTGACAGTACAACCCTTTAAGCAAACCCGACCCCTCTGGCACAACGGATTCTACTATGGAGTGATACTGTAACAATTAACACTGAGTCTAAGATGCAATTATTCAAATCAGTGTTTACTGTATAAACTGCAGTGTAATAACATCTGCAATGAAGCTCAAAATTCAACAATTAAAGGGTTGACACAAATATGCATATATGTAACTGTCTCAATAAAACAGATGATCCAATGTGATGTCACCACCTTCCCTGCCAATGGGGGACTCCCTGAACAGAGGGTTAGATTGTCTCCCAATGACAGGAATGTGCTTTAAAGAACCGCATTTAAATACTACAACATATTCCAAGCTTAAAACAATAGTCTCTCAGTCCCTAGCAGAGCTCTGCACTTAGTCTTTAGTTGGTGCACTTATGAGTCTTCTCTTAGGAGGGGCCCAGAAAGCATATAATGTTGATCAACTTATTTGTAACCCAGAGGCAGAGATGAATAGAACAGATAATATAGGATCCGTCACTTTGAAGTAATATCAAGGGCTGATGCACTCCTTCAGCACTCTGCCTTCAGATATACTCAAGTCAACACACAGATATAACAGTCACTGATTTAGTCAGTGGTCTCTTTCTCTCACCAATCCTGGGCTCTCTAGGCCGCAACCACACTGATACTGCTACAACAGGGCGAGCGTCCGACTGACACTCCAGCCCAATCAGTCTCTGTGGAATCCGCTACTTCAGCAACTCTTCAGGCTTGATCGCGATGATCACCACCACGATCGATGCGTGGGTGAGTCGATCTCCTGGCAGTCTGTGAGATACTCACACACAGCTCCCTGGAGCCTTCCCTTCCTCTCCACACACAGGACTGCTCTCCCTCAACCACTCCCAGGTCTCTCCTTCCTGTTAACCTTTGCCTTCAGAGAGCACACAGGGATTTGTAGTCCGGATTTCAATCAGTCTGATAGGAATCCCAGCATTTCAAACTCCAATTCCCAGAATACAGTTCTGCCTGTTGAGGGTCCCCCTAGGCTGGCTGTCTTCAAGCTCCAATCAACAAACAGAAACCAGAGCAAGTCAGGCTGTACTAGCAAGTGGGTGTGAGCTGGTAAATTCCTGAGGAAGGGGGGCAAATCCCTCTTTGGCTGCAGCAGGCTGTGTCACTAATGCAGGATTTTATCTCTCTGCTACATATACAGTACAACAAAAATCATAAAATACATCAGAAAAGGAGTGGCATACAGGAGGAGTGAAAAGCCTGAAATTTGAATTTAATTTTCAGGACTGGCATCAGGATTTTAATAACATATTATAGCAGTATAACACTGCTGTACAGAAAGAATACAGTAGCTAATTACGTTGATCTGAGTGCAGTTATACATATCACCCTAAGTCATTAAAAACGTCCAAGACCTGCATATCTATTATTGAAAACTGCAAAATTAGTAAGAAAAAGGCAACACAATGTTAATTCAATGGTTCAACTCATTTTAAGACACATTGTTCTGACAGCTCTGATTTATTCATGTCAGATGGAGATGAAAATCTAGCACAGCCTGTTCTAAAATATACCACCAACCATAAATAAACGTTTATGTTCTGCACTTCTACTGGAAATGCTATATTTTATTTCTCATTGAGTGGTGGTAATTGTAAAAGACAAATCGAATACATTTATTTTTATAAAATTTGTATTCTTGATGGTACGTATCTAGAATGTATCATCCACTTTTACAACATAACAATTGCACAATGTATTGTTCTTGTAAATGCAAATGCAAAATGTTGTGTTATGTTCTTCAGAGCATTTTAAAAGTGAACCCCTCCTGAGAGGAACCTAAAGACTGCGCTTGCTGAAATATTATGAAAATTCCTTGTTGCCTTTGGTGTCAATGTTTAAAGTTATAAATACAGAACAGGTATGCGAAGAAAGAGTTTCTACTGCTACTTCCTGGATCTGCAAACTTGTTCTGAGTTCTAACAACCAAACAACTAGCATTTAATGAAGGAGGACAGCAATGGTAGCCCCTTGGTAAAGTTTCCCCAAAGGTTAACTTTATTAAGTTGGTTACATTTATTTAATCCACCCTCCTGCCTGGAGTTCCACCCCCTCCTATGCTCACCTAGTGCCACTGCTGGCTGATACTCCGATAGAGCTATAGAGCTATAGGGCTGTGATGATATGCTAAACGTATGAAATCCTCAACCAAAGTCAGTGGTTGTGCTTTGAGATCAAAGAGATCATAGAACTGTGACTATTATAATATATATTGAATATTATAATAGGGTGTCTGCAGAAAGGGGATATGCCCCCAAAATGTGCTCCCTACCTGCTGTGCATCATCTAGAAGTCTGCACTACTGATCTGAAGCAACTTTCCACCAGGATGCCAATCTCTCTCTCTCTCTCTCTCTCTCTCTCTCTCTCTCTCTCTATATATATATATATATATACATATATATATATAAATATATATTTTTTTTTTTTTACTTTGGTCTGCATTGCTCCCCACAGAAGTGTGTGTGTGTGTGTCTGGGGTGAGGAATAGAAAATGCTGACACAGGTTAGTATAGGAGTAACATATAGGGAATAATTCTTAATGATAGAAAGATATTATTAACTTGTTGTAAAGTTAGGTTGCGTAACCTTTCAATGCACATTAACCAGGGACTCTGTAATAGCCACATAGGACTAATCCATCTATTTACTTCATTCTTTTGGTCATGGTGGGCTATTTCAACATACCATTTCCACCATGTGAAGGCCTCTAACATGTATGTTTTATTTCTTCACTAGTAAATTCAGTTTATGGAATATTTATGATAAACGCACTTCTTTTATTTCAGCAGGATAGTGTGTTTTGTGTTTATTTTTATAGAGATGTAGCATAATAGAGCTTGCCTTTTGCATTTAATATATATATATATATATATATATATATATATATATATATATATTGTAATGTTGGGGGTTGTTTAGCTCAAGTGTAGTGCCTGTTATTGAGTACAGTCCACACCAAACAATTCCTTTTCAGGGCTTGTTGGCCCGCTTTTAATAAAGAAAGTTCAGAAAACAAAACAGCACGGTTTCCCTCACAGGGGGTTTTCACCATCAGCAAAAATAGTTGTACATTCAGCCTCCTGGCTTACACATGCAGTATAGCATATAAGAAAAATACCAAGCCACCTGGCTCTCTTTAGTAGCAGAATCACTGCTCCGGCTCCCACCTGGAGCCTCCTGACTCCTGTCAGCAAAATCAAGTTTGGGTCTCTGGTTTTCAGTGCAGACCTGCACTCTCAGGCTTCTCCAGTGCACACAAGCACTCTGGCTTCTCCAGTGCACACAAGCACTCTGGCTTCTCCCTTGCAAGCCTGGACTCCTCGGGAGGGTGGAGCCCAGAACCATGGTCAGGTGTCTACAAATAGCCCAGCACACACCTGACCAGTCAGTGTGCTGGTGGATCACAAAATGTGGACCCAGGACTGTGGATTTCATCCCACCCGGATCAAGTCCCAAAACCAATTTCCCTATACAAATAGGAAACTGAAAAAACAGTTTCCTCCCCAATATGCTAACTTCCTGCAGCCTCTCAACCCACGTGATTGAGAATCCTGTCTCCTTTCCCTGGTGCGGTACCACACTACCACAATATATATATATATATATATATGTACATATTGTGGGGGTTAGCTTAAAGTGGGATCACCTTCCCTGGGGAAAAGGTAGTCCAGACAGCAGGTCTTTCTTAAAAATGGACTTGTAGCCAGTGTTATTAAAAAGGTTGCATGAAAACTCAAATAAACAAAACAGAAAACAAATCCTTGCTGTCCATGCACTAGCTAAAAATGTCAGTTTCCTAACTCACAGGTGAAAGGCTTCTCCCAGTCACCCACAAAACAAAGATAATGCTTTTCTTTCTCTCACAAAGTGAGACAAAACTTCAGATCATTAGCTCTCTCAGGAATGGCTTCCTGAACCCCAGGCCAAGAGCAATCTTTTGCTCCAGTCCTGCTTTATTTATGCCACCCGTTGGTAGACACAAGTGGACTGCAAAATCTGGTCTGGAACCAACCTTGCCAAGGTAGCTGGTAAAACCCAGACTGGATTCCACCTTAGTTCTCTGCAAATGAACGCATGTGAGGTGAAATATAATGTCCACCAATCACCTCACCTTTCATAATGTCATAATATGTATACTGTATATATAGACTCCATTACATTCCTTTCCCATCGAACTACGATTCTCAGAAACTGATCATACACATGTTTATGGCAACTAATACAGTATTATTTATGTGATCAACACAGATTTAATTTTGTTTGTTTTCTTTTTTTTTTTAAATTAAAATAGGAATATCTTGGAAAGTTAGAGGTACAGGAAAAACACATGATTACTCATGGGCACTATAAATTCCTTTGCTTTTATTTCCTATAGTACACCTATAATGGTTCTCCTGAAGCAGTTATTCTATTGGAAACATGTGCACTAATCTTGTGCATGCATGCTTCATATACCTGATCTATTACAAGGAATACAGCGCTAATAGTCTCAAGAATTGAAGCTGCTAGCACCACAGTTGGGAAACCATTGTGTAAAAGAAAAAGTATAGTACAAGTGCTGCGCTAATTAACCATTTGCCGACTGTGTTGCATACATTTTCTGCATCAAGTTGACAGAGCTGCACAAAATGTCATATATAAATGGCGATTCGCTGTGTGAGTGTGGCCGTGGGTGGGGCGGACTCGATGTCTGTTGGCAACCCATGATCGCCTATAAATTGAGCCAGAATGGAGAACTGCCAATGTAAACACGGCAGTTTCCCGTTCTGTCAGGGGACATGACAGAGATCTACTGATCCCTGTAATTTGGATCAGTTAGATCTTTCATGTCCCTGCCAGTCCAGCCCCCACATAGTTAGAACACAGTTAGAGAACACACTTAACCCCTTGATTGGCCCCTATAGTTTAACCCCTTCCCTGCCAGTGACATTTATTCAGTAATCAGTGGCTATTTTTAGCTCTGATCGCTGTATAAATTTCGATGGTCCTAAAAAAGTGTTAAAAGTGTCCGATCTGTCCATCGCAATATTGCAGTCTTGATAAAAATCGCAGATCGCCACCATTACTAGTAAAAAAATAAATAAATAATAAAAATGCCCTAAATCAAATCTCATAGTTTGTAGAAGCGATAACTTTTGCGCAAACCAATCAATAAACGCATTTTGCAATTTTATTTACCAAAAATATGTAAAAGAATACATTTTGGCCTAAACTGATGAATACATTCGTTTTTTTTTTAGATTTTTTGGATATGTATTATAGCAAAAAGTAAAAAACATTGTTATTTTTTTGTTTATGACTCAAAAAATAAAAACCGTATAGGTGATCAAATACCAGCAAAAGAAAGCTCTATTTGTGGGAAAAAAGGACATCAATTTTGTTTGGGTACAACGTCAATTGCCAGTTAAAGCGACACAGTGCCGAATCGCAAAAAGTGCTCTGGTCAGGAAGGGGGTAAATCCTTCCGGGGCTGAAGTGATTAAAAGTGATTTCGCTATATAAACCATATATATATCAAAATTTTCATAATCAAAGTACAAAACATTGATACATTTTATTACATTATTATAGAAAGTGCCATGTGCATATAAAAAATATATGAAACAGCAAAAGTCCAAATGAATAGGGAAAAAGTTCAATTATTCCAATAATTGTCGATAGCAACCACGAATATCCATGTGCAAATCATCACAATGTGATTATCCACTACCAGAGGAGGGTAAATGCGCTTACCAGAAACTCTGGGCTCAGATACCTGTGGCACTGAGTCAAATGAGCTAACATCAGCATATATCTCCAGAAGGATGATCCATAGGGCAACTCCAATGGTCTCACACCTTAACGCTATGGCAGGGTCACCACACTCTTGATTGCATCATATGAACCAAAAAAAAAATATCTCCATATAGTGTGAAACTGTAATTATCAAAATGTATTTAAAAGTACAGAACACTTGCATCCAGTTTGCAGTTATAGCGCTGAGCAATACATCCAGCAAGTATAGTTACAACAGACATGTAGCATGCAATGGCCTGGATAGGACTCGACCCAATGCATTTTGTCTACTTAAAAATCATCTGGGATGAGGGTCCACACTGGTTATTGCGTATAAACAGAAAATTTGTCCAAAAGCAGCTCACAGAACAATTACCAAAATAATCCGTTATTATTCACAACTTGCTTGTTTGTCTCAACCAAAATTGCATTGAGGCACGTGCCTCAAGCCTCGTTCTCATCTGAGGGGTTGCACATGCATCGCCTAGATAATGACTCTCAAAGGTGACCCGTCACTCTCACCTCAAGGGCAGTCTGAGGCTTGCATCTCAAGCCTTATCTTGGCACTGGCCTTTAGAGATGTGCATGTGTCATTAATTCATGATGATAAGCAATCCCTATCTTTATTAAACAACATATACAAATGTATGATGAATGACTGCCTATAAAGAGAAATATAAAATGTGAGAAAATGTACAAACTTCAAAAACATACCGATGCGCCTCCTGCCCACTTTCTTCACCATGAACAAGTCTATGTGTAGGTCCTTTCTCTGGCATAATAAACCTGCAAGAGTAAGCTGGAACAGACTGGTACTACCCAAGTCTAAGGGGGGGATCGGTCTTCCCGACATCCAGCGCTACTACTGGGCAACACATCTAGCCCGAATTGTTGACTGGAAAGTCCATTCCAGATGTAAGAGCTGGGTGTCTCTGGAAAACCGGATGGCAGGAACTGCTCTATGTTCAGCCCCATGGGTTCATGCGAGATCCCTTCCCCTGGCGACCTTGGAACACCCGACTATTGGACCTACCCTCCACGTTTTTGACAAGGCTTGCGTGGCGGGTCTCTCTCCGGGTCTCTCCCCCAGCTTTCTTCAGGCGGAGTGGCCACACAGGGAAATCCTAGCTAAGCATATTTTCAGCAAAGGACGGCTCTTGAAGCAATCAGAATTAGCGGAACAATCGAACACGGGCCAGTTGCCTTTTTTGGCCTTACATGCAAATCAGACACTTTGTCGCGGAGCTGGATTGCAAGGGAGACCTTACAAGAAACCTGACGACCTTCAAATCGTTTTGCACCAGCCGTGCGCCTCAAAGTCATGTAATCTCTTCCCTGTATGCCGGAATGTTCGGAGATCCCATGACAATAATGAGGGCAGAACGAGCCTTTTGGGAAACTGCTCTGGAAACTGAGATAGATGAGGAAAGTTGGGACCGGATAAACTTATATATTCATAAGGGATCTCGGAACGTTTCCGTATAGCAGAATGGATACAAACTGAAATCCCGCTGGTACAGAACCCCTGACATAGTGCATAAATTCTCTCCCGCAATCTCTGAACAATGCTGGAGATGCGGAAGGGAAAAGGGCACCTTCCTCCATATATGGTTGGAATGCCTGGATCTCCAACCATACTGGCAGAAAGTCCACGAGGTAATAACGCAGGTGACCTCCCTCCCAACAGACTTCTCGCCAGGACAATACTTGCTGCACCTGACTAAAATTCCGAAAAGACACTATTATAAATCATCGGCCATGCACCTTATTAACGCCACAAGGATGTGCGTCCCGATCCATTGGAGGTCCACAACACCACCCTCGATAGCGGAGTGGCTCCGGAAAGTCAACAAGGTGGCTGAGATGGAGGAGCTGATCTTTATTACCCTAGACAAACTCACACAATACACCACGACTTGGGAACCATGGATCACCTTTAAAAATACGCAGAACTATCAAGACCTACTTACCTTGAAGCTATAACTGATTGGAAATTAACTGACAGTGGGCGCACTTTGGCCACGCTGGGGGGCCTAGGTAGAGGAGGGTAGTCGGTGAGAACATCACCCCCTCCCTCTGGCTTACTCCGGATCTGGCCATCAGGTACACCCCCCATATATTAGATACCCCTCTAGCTTTCGTCCCCTTCCTCCCCTCCTTATGTGGTTGCCAGAGTCGGTTCAATATGAGCCGACTCTGACTAACGAGTATACAGTCATACAGCACTACAAGTACACCTCTCGATTCAAAGCCCTCAGGCTACACTTGGGAATAGTGCTCTTGTCAAGGAAGGTTTCTTGTGATGATTGTACTACATAATTAGAGGTCCTTCGATGGACCGAAGCTCCCTTGAGCATCCTGACAATGGGAGTCTCCTGAAGTAAGGAAGTCTGTGTGAATATATATGTATTGCATACAGTATGATTGCGGTTTGGTCTTATGCTGTTCTAGACTTTATATTCTATACTGCTAAAACTGAGTAATGTTCAAGATAATTGTATCACCGGTAAAATTCTAATAAACTGTTTATGGAGAAAAAAAAATGTGAGAAAACTTTAGCATATCTAAAATAGCATATATGTTAAAATAAAAATATTAAACATGCTTGCAACACATCACTCTTAACCACTTCAGCTCCGGATGGCTTAACTGACAATTGCATGGTCGTACAATGCTGTACCCAAATAGAATTGATGTCCTTTTTTCCCACAAATAGAGCATTCTTTTGGTGGTATTTGATCACCTCTGATTTTATTTTTTGTGCTATAAACAAAACATACCCGACAATATTGAATAAAATACAAGATTTTTTACTTTCTGCTATAAAACGTATCCAATAAAAATGTAAAAAATCTAATTTCTTCATAACTTTAGGCCAATATGTATTCTGATACATGTATTTGGTAAAAAAATCCCAATAAGTGTTTATTGATTGGTTTGCACAAAAGTTATAGCGTCTACAAACTATGAAAATTTTGACTTTTTTCACTATTCATTTGGACTATCGCTGTTTCGTATATTTTTATATGCATGTGGCACTTTCCATAATAATGTACTAAAATGTATCAATGTTTTGTACTTTGATTATGCAGATTTTTATACATATGGTTCACACAACTGAATCACTTTTGTTTGCTGCAGCATTTGTACTATATGTCATATTCCTGAGACTAGAGAGAGCTCTGGGTGGGTATGTACTGACAAAGAATTGAGCCTAACTATAAAATAAAGCCCATGCTTTCTATCCAAAATACTCTTGAATCTAATCATGGTCCAATCCTGTCATAAACCCTCCATGGCTATTTGTGGTAATTAACAGAGGATTGCATAATTGTTTTATAGCCATAGCCATCTGATGACATATTGAAGGTTTTCCTGCATATGTCAAAGTTTATTCTGCACCTGACCTTTTATAATGCATGGTGTGGCTTCTTTTGCAACCTGTTTTGCCAAGGTATTACTTGCTATTCTTCTGTGGAGAATATGCATATGTGCTTCAATAAATCCCCCTTCTGTTCCACCATAAGACAAGTGTTTTATTTTCTTTTACTGAGTATTACAACAGTTTAGTACTACTCTTTCTTTGAATGTCAGTCCCAGATAAACAAATGGATTGGAAGCTTTAGAAACTTATAAAAGTGTCATAGGAGTAAAGGATGGTGGCTGCAAGATGTGCTGAAAAAGATGAATAGGAAGAGCTCTACAGAGACACATATATTCATAACCATTGTCATGTACTTCTTTGGAACATATTCAATTACAATAAACCAGTGAAACCTGTGAAACAGCAAGAAAGATGTTAAATCTAGAAGCAGAACCCAAGACACAAGTACCTGAAGCTGTATTAAAATCTTGACTTCTCCAACATCCTCTCTCCTCAACTTGTTACCCCATCAACCATGCTGCCTCCTCCGGCTCTTTCCCAATAGATATGCTAAGATCAACTATTGCAACTATCCCCAAACAAGACAAGAACCTTTCCTCCGCCCCTTACTATAGACCCATATGCTTGCTCAACACTGATGTCAAGTTATTTGCCAAAGCGGTTGCTGCTAGACTGAAGTCCTTTCTCTCGACACCGATACACCCTGACCAAGTCGGATTTGTACATGATAGACAAGCCCCAGAGGCGACTAGGGGGGGTCATCAACCTAATCCACCAGGTCAATCAACCTCAAATGCCTTCTCTGCACCTATCCTTGGATGCAGAAATGGCATTTGACAGAGCACACTGGGGGTTCCTAAAAGTGGTACCCTTCCCCCAATAAAGTTTGGGCAACAATGGAAACCCAGCCACCCAGACCCAATATGATGACGAACCTTCTAACTCTTACTGCTATGACTTCCACTCTCCCTGCATTACCTCTTCCCCAACAGTTAGGGCCTCAATAATAGCATGGAAAAACCCATAGCTAACAACACACAAGTACTTCATAACTATTGAAATTCTAGAAAGCCAAAACCCATATCTTAAAAATTAACCATTGGCACGCATATGGGATAAATCTCATATCAGACCTACAACCCTTACATTCCATTAAAGCCTTCAAGGACATCCAATTAGAATTCAATCTCCCGCTCTCAGAAACATTCAAGAGCAGCCGACTATTTAAGAAAATCCAAACTCCCTACTACAATACTCTTACCTGAACAGCTAGATAAGTTCCCAACTTACATAGCCGAAACGTGGGATCTCAACTATGTACAAAACCCTAGGTGACCGACGTCCCTTCTCCCAAATCCACACCCTCTTGAAATGGGAAACAGAAATGAACATCACTCCTGCTCCTACAAGGTAGCAAAAAGCCTTTGCATCCACCAATGCAGCATCCCACTGCTCCAACCATTGGGAAACCTACCAAAAAATTGTGCACAGGTGGTAACTGACCGCATACAAACTATCAAAAATCTACCAAAACTCAAATAATACTTGGAGGGCCTGTGGTAGCATAGGATCCATAACTCACCTCCTTTGGTACTGCGGATTCCTCAGATCCTTCTGGAGACAAATCCTCTCTTTAATCTCCTCCATAACACAGATACCTACAGCCCCCTACCCGGACTTGGCTCCCCTCCATTTAAACATAGAGAAATTTCCTCTTAGGTCAAGAGTAGTAGTACTACACCTCATGCTCGCCACCAAATTGAACATTACCAGAATGTGGAAGGCCACAGAACCCCTGTCCTTAGCCTCCACACACGCAGACCTCAATCTACAATGTGAAATGGAGTGGATGGTAGCCAGGAAAAACTTAACTATAGACAAAATTCTCCTAAATGGTCTATATCAGTGTTCCCCAACCCTGTCCTCAAGGCCCACCAACAGGTCATGTTTTCAGGATTTCCATTAATTTGCACAAGTGATTTGATCAGTTTCACTGCCTTAGTAATTACCACAGCTGATACATCTGAAACATGACCTGTTGGTGGGCCTTGAGGACTGGGTTGGGGAACACTGGTCTATATGATCACACCCTTGTTGTACTGTACAATGACCAACTAAGTTAATTAAACAAGCTTGACCTCTCCTTCTGATTATCTTTTTCCCACTGGTACCTTCCCCCTCCCTCCTATTACCCCCTCCTCTAACCCTCCCCTTATCCATCTCCGTCTTCCCCTCCTCCTGGAGCCACTGTCTCCCTACACCCCAGTTCGAAACATATACCATATACCTGTATGATTTTTTTTCCTCATGAGCTTCATGTTATGAATATGTTTCAATTGTTTAGTTTAAATTTTTGGGCTTCAGATGGAACATTGATTGTATTACTCTACATGTTATTCATGCTACATATGATGTATATGAAAACCTAATAAAACATTTTAAACATAAAATCTTAACTTCCGCAAAGGTCTACCTTGTCCTACTCTCAAATGAAGGAAGTTTACAGAGCCAACCTTAATTTACAGAGTCATGTTGCTTGTGGTTTTCACTGAAGGTAGGTTCTGACTATACACATTTTCATTATTTGCTTAGCTAAAATTTGCACAGGTTTGTGATAGGATTTTGCAAGCTTTATTGAATTATATTTGAACAGATACCTTGCCTAAATTGGGAGAGGTTCATTTTTTTCTTGTTCTAATAGCAAGGCCCTGGAAATAGTGAAAAAACAATTGAAGTTGAACTCCAAGGAAACAGTTAAATACAGAGATCAAACACATACAGTATATGGGAGCTGTTGTCTCCGCCAAAGGAATTTTATTTTTGTATATTCATTTCTGAAAGATGCCCAGCCCTGTTACACAGGAGTGCCTTTTCTTGCAGGAAAGTAGTTCAATATCACAGATTTTCTCTCTACTCTCAGACTTTGACTGAACAATGAAAGAAGAAGCTGTGGACTAGTGAGCTTATGCCTCTGTCACTTTGCTATCTCTTCTCCTATCAGCATGCTCCATGCACTGCAGCACAGCTGGCTGGCTCCGTATGCTGCTTGACCCCTTCTTAATCTGAGTTATACTGTGCAAGCACTGCAAGAAACAGATACGAAGACAAATTGAGGTACTTACACTGCATATTAAAACAAATGTATTGAAGGATGTAATAATAAATACAAAGGTGTGCTAATTGTGTATTTTATATCTGCCTGGAGCACAGATTTAATTATTTTTGGTTTGAACAATTTTTTTTTTTTATATTAGTGATAGGTTTGCGCTTCCCTATAATGTACAATCTAATCGTTGTCCAGTCTTAAATACTTTACTTACCTGATTATCTGCTCCTCCAGCAGCTGGTATTCTTCTCTACCCCTCTATGCTCTGGCATCCTCAGTTCCAAACTATAGCCACAGTCTTTGCATTGGAGTTGATGATATTGGAGGGCATGTGACCACCAGAGCATAGGGGAGAAGAAGTTGCAGGGACCAGCTGTTATACCTCGAGGAAGCCTGTGGGAATGGAAAATCAGTAAGTATAAGTGCTCTTTTCAGAGTACTTTTTCTTTCCCTGCTCTATAACTTTAACCAAGGCTGCAGCAAGGATATATAAATGTAATTATATAGCAAGACATCTTAGGTCAAGGACTTTAGATTTGCTACAATGGTAACATCTGATGAGTTAACATACAACTAGAACTAATTACCCAATAATCAAGTGGATTTTTTTTATTTGTAAAAAAAAGTCAGGGTATATGGTGTTCACTCCTACTAATAACACTCATAAGAAAAAAGCAGGAGACGGGCAATCAACAGGAGCCAATTGACAGATACAATAATACAAGCACTTTCAAGAACAAAGGAGAACCATTTGCTAAAGTACTGTCTTTGTGGAATAAGCCACTAATAAACTTCCTGCATGGTCATGTCATGGGAGAACTAGAGTATGTTTGTGCTGAAGACTGCATATCAAATAGCAGAAAGTATGAGTGAGTATGAATACATTAGCTATAAGAGTTGTCATTATTTATCTTGAATTACAGGGGGCCTTTTGGATTTTTTCCTGTAGAACCACTTTAGTTAGGAAAATCAATAAACATGTATTAAATAAGTACCCTAAAATGGTATTTACATGGAACAGTTAATGTAAGTGTGTTGTACATCACATACCATAAAAATGAAAAGCAATACATGCCATGTTTTTGCACAGGAATGCGTGCATTAAATTAAATATACATACTGTGCTTGACAATTTTGTTAACAGATTTGTTTTTATTTGCCAACTTAATAGATTCACCTGTAATTTAAAAGTAAAAGTGCATATCATTTCAACATAGCAATCTCTTCTCCTCTCAGTAATGATCATGATTTTTTACACTTCAAGTTTTAAGTATTCAATTTGTATTTAATTGTGTAAGTAAAGAATAATATAATATTTTATGTGTGATTTTGGAAAACAGAATTTCAACATGGTACATTGGCTTGACATTCAGTTTCCCTATAATTAACATAATGTAAATTTTAGCTATATTAGAACTCCCTTTATTTTCTGCTGTGAAGTTTTATTCAGCAAGAACAAACCCATTTTGATAAATTCAGCATTAAATATATTCTAATTTAATCTTATACAAATAGCTTAGAAAATAAACTGGAAATATTGGCTTAAAGAACAAATGCCATGTCGTATATCACAGAGGAATTTCACTAAAATTGTCACTTTTCTATTCAATTCAATCACCCATCTTACGAAAGCTTGTGGTATCCAGAGAGTAAATTGGTTGGATTACTTAGTGACAGCAATGAAGATTAAAAGGAATGTATTGGGAAAGGCATACAACATGAGCTTTCTGTTTTAAAGTTTATTACCATAAATAAACTGACAAATAGGGGAATTGAAACCCAACTTCCCATTGAAAAAATTACTAACAAAACACAGGGTAATTGCTTCTTAGGTTGTTTGGCACCTATTTAGAAGCCCAAAGTAACAGTTAATTTAATGTCTGAGAACTCAGTTTATTCAGTTTGAACGCGAGAACCAATTGCATTTCTCATTCCAGAATGTATCACAATAACCACAAGCAACCATCCACTGGTTGATTTCTTGTTGTTTTAATGAACTATCTTTTTGAAGTGGTCTGTAATTGATTGTATTATTCTGTTTACAAAATTATTACATATTAGCAATAGATATATACTATAGATGAAAGCATATATATATATATACAGAATCTTCCAAAACGGAGTAAACCCCTCACATTTTTGTAAATATTTTATTGTATCTTTTCACGTGAAAACACTGAAGGAATGACACTTTGCTACAATGTAAAGTAGTGAGTGTACAGCTTGCATAACAGTGTAAATTTGCTGTCCTCTCAAAATAACTCAACACACAGCTATTAATGGCCGCCAACAAAAGTGAGTACACCCCTAAGTGAAAATGTCCAAATTGGGCCCAATTAGCCATTTTCCCTCCCTGGTGTCATGTTACTCATTAGTGTTACAAGGTCTCAGATGTGAATGGGGAGCAGGTGTGTAAAATTTGGTGTTCACACTCTCACTCTCTTATACTGGTCACTGTAAGTTCAACGTGGTACCTCATGGCAAAAAACAAACAAACAATTGCTCTACATAAAGATGGTCTAGGTTATAAGAAGATTGCCAAGACCCTGAAACTGAGCTGCAGCACGGTGGCCAAGACCATACAGCAGTTTAACAGGACAGGTTCTATTCAGAACAGGCCTAGCCATGGTGGACCAAAGAAGTTGAGTGCACATGCTCAGCGTCATATCCAGATGTTGTTTTTGGTAAATAGACGTATGAGTGCATGCCTGCATTGCTGCAGAGGTTGAAGGGGTGGGGGGTCATCCTGTCAGTGCTCAGACCATACGACACACACTGCATTAAATTGGTCTGCATGGCTGTCATCCCAGTAGGAAACCTCTTTTAAAGATAATGGACAAGAAAGCCTGCAAACAGTTTACTGAAGACAAGCAGACTATGGACATGGATTACTGGAACCGTATCATGTGGTCTGATGAGACCAAGATAAAATTATTTGGTTCAGATGGTGTCAATCGTGTGTGGCAGCAACCAGGTGAGGAGTACAAAGACAAGTGTGTCTTGCCTACAGTCAAGTATAGTGGTGGGAATGTCATGGTCTGGGGCTACATGAGTGCTGCCGGCACTGGGGAGCTACAGTTCATTGAGGGAACCATGAATGCCAACATGTACTGTGACATACTGAAGCAGAGCATGATCCCCTCCCTTCGGAGACTGGGCCACAGGGCAGTATTCCAACATGATAACGGCCCCAAACTCACCTCAAAGACGACCACTGCCTTGCTAAAGAAGCTGAGGGTAAAGGTGATGGACTGGCCAAGCATGTCTCTAGACCTAAACCCTATTGAGCATCTGTGGAGCATCCTCAAATGGAAGGTGGAGAAGCACAAGGTCTCTCACATTCACCAGCTCCGTGATGTCATCATGGAGGAGTGGAAGAGGACTCCAGTGGCAACCTGTGAAGCTCTGGTGAACTCTAAGCCCAAGAGGGTTAAGGCAGTGCTGGAAAATATTGACACTTTGGGCCCGAGGTGGACATCTTCACTTAGGGGTGTACTCACTTTTGTTGCCAGTGGCTTAGACATTAATGGCTGTGTGCAAAAGTCATTTCTTCAGTGTTGTCACATGAAAAGATATAATAAAATATTTACAAAAATGTGAGGTGTGTACTCACTTTTGTGAGATACTGTATATAGAGCATATACACAGTATAATCCAAAAGATAAGGGAGCACTCACAGGGCTTGAAAGGTGAACACATGGTGATTTCAATGTTTAGATGAGGCACGGTAAAGTGAAACGAAACAACACACATATATATATATATATATATATATATATATATATATATATACCTTAAAAAAATCATCCCATGATGATCGTAGAACAGTGATATGGGTTCTCCCGGTTTTAGTTTATGTTTAACACACAGTTTCCAGATGATTGTAGAACAGTGATATGGGTTCTCCCGGTTTTAGTTTAAGTTTAACACACAGTTTCCAGATGATTGTAGAACAGTGATATGGGTTCTCCCGGTTTTAGTTTAAGTTTAACACGCAGTTTCCAGATGATTGTAGAACAGTGATATGGGTTCTCCCGGCTAATTTATACTTTTTTCACACAGTTTGAAGATGATTTTAGAACAGTGATATGGCTTCTACCGTTAATTAATAATTTTCACACACAGTTTGAAGATGGTCCACATCCACCTCCATTTTTGATTTTTTTATGTGATTTTTTTTAAAAAAATGCTTTTAGTTATTTCCCTGTCCCCATTTCTTTGTAGGGCACTTGCCCCACCCTTGCCCCCATTTTCGTTCCTTTTGCAGACCTCTAGGACTTTCAAGGACTTTTTTACAGCCATTTTTGTGCCTAAAAGTTTGGGTCCCCATTGATTTCAATGGGGTTCGGGGTCCGGGACAAAGTTCGGGTTCTGTCCGGACCTGAACCCGGACTTTGTCCCGATGTTTGGCCGAACCAGCAGAACCTGAACTTCTAGAAGTTCGCTCAACTCTAAAAATGACCATTAACGTTGAATCAAGGCTGAAATAGGAGAAAATGGAAATCTTTCTAATATGCACAGAGAGAATTAAATATCTTGCACAATTGTAAAAATATTTTTATATATTAAAAACAATGGGGGTAATTTACTAAAGCTCTGAGATGTGCTCCTGAAGTGAAGGAAAATAACTCCCAATTAAGGGCAATTAAGACTTCAACTCTGATAAACTGAGCGCACGTGCAAACAGAACCGAGCGCATTGTACCCCTACCCATTTACCAAAAATGTAGTGTTATAAAAACAGTAGACAGTTTTTGACAAGTCTTTTATTGTAAAATAGCTCTTCCTTTCTTCTTTCTTCCTCCAGTCTTCTTCCATCTTTTCCTGCCCCGCTCCATCTTCTGGTCTTCTGCATCTTCTTTTGTCTTCTTCCTTCCTCTCATCATCTTCTTCTTCTTCCTCTTTCACCGCCACCGCTCCCCCTGCCGCTGCTGCGCTGAAGGGCTTGGTATGGTCTGGGGGGGACCCCACGCAATTTTTTTTAACCCTTTCACACATAAGCCTATGTCTGACACTTGTTGCTTACAGGTTAAAATCCATATGTTTTGCTAGAAAATTACTTAGAACCCCCAAACATTATATCTATTTTTTAGCAGAGATGCTAGAGAATAAAATGGTGGTCGTTACAATATTTTATGTCACACTGTATTTGCGCAGCGGTCTTTCAAACCCAATTTTTTGGGAAAAAAGACACTTTCATGAATTAAAAACAACTAAACAGTAAAGTTAGCCCAATTGTTTTGTATAATGTGAAAGATGAAGTTATGCCAAGTAAATATATACCTAACATGTCATGCTTTGAAATTACGTACTCTCGTTGGAATGGTGACAAACTACGGTACCTAAAAATCTCCATAGGTGACGCTTTAAAAACATTTCACAGTTACCATGCTAGCATTACAGAGGAGGTCTTTTGCTAGAATTATTGCTCTCTGATGATCACGGCAATACCTCACATGTGTGGTTTGAACACTGTGTACATGTGCGGGCACGACTTGCGTATGCGTTCTCTTTGCTGCACGAGCTTGCCGGGACGGAGGTGCTTTAAAAAAAAAAAATCTTATTTATTTTATTTTATTTATTTATTTTTCAACACATTTTATTGAAACAATAACGCATATACAGGTTACATCTTGAGTCAGGTGGGAACTTCTGACCCGGAAGATACAGCATTTTTTGGATACATAAATTGGTCAAACAAGCAGTATTGCACCAGAAAGGTCAAAAAGGGGGAAGCAGGGAGGGAGAATACATAAAGAGGGAATAACGGGAGTGGAACTAACAATGGAGAGCTGGATGAGACTGTAGAAAGTATATGTAATACCTAATACTGTTCCAAAAAACAAATCCAGTAAGAATCGGGAGTGAGAAAGGGAGAGAGCAAGCAGTCTATTGGGTGACGATGTTGAGGTTGCCTGGGTCTTAACCCGGAGATGAGTGATCACTGTGATCGTATGAGGCGATGATATCTTGGTGAGCGTAAAAGGAGTTGTTGTAAATGGAGTCAATATCCTCTTGAGAAAGAGTTTGGTTCAGGTAGGAATCCCATCTGGCGCAGAAATGTTTCCTGTTGGAGGCCTTGGAAAGGTCTGTGTTAAGTCTTTCTCTATACATTAGGAGGTTAAGGTCCTTTTTGACTTGTGAGATGGAAGGTGGGGTCCTTGAAAGCCAATTTTTCAGAATGGCTCTATGGGCTGCCAGCAGAGATATTGAGATCCAGGCTTTATGGGAAAGAGATTGAGATATGAAGGCGTTATGGGACCAGGAACTGATTTGCTTGTCCCAGTGACCAAATATAAGCAAGAAGGGGTCCTTTGGGATTTTGATCAAAGTTATTCCAAAGATGAAGGCGAGGACTTGATCCCAGAAGGTTGCTATATTCAAACAGAACCAGAAGCGATGGTTTATCCTGGGAGCAAAGGGGGCAACGAGCTGCATTGGGTGAGGAGGTATCCTTGATAAAAGGGATATGCGCCGGATGCAGGATCTTGGGGAGGGTCTCCCTCCAGATTTCGTTGGTGGTGGTGCATAGAACCGATTGATACCCAGTCAGGATTTTATTGGGCAGGTCATCATCAGGAAAGTCTTTCTGCCATTTGGCAGTGGATTTCGGGCCCAAGGGAGGGATGGTGCCTATAAGCAGAGGTTTATAGAGGTCCATGATTGAGTAGGTGCCCTTCTACTCCAGGCGTTCTAGAAGGGAAGGTTTGAATGGCCTCGTTAAACCCGGACAGATTGAGCAAATATAACTAATACATTGTTGGTAGTGAAAGGCGTGGGAGGCAGGCAATGAGTACTTGGAGGAGATGGTGTGGAAGAAGATGAGGGTTCCCATGACTTGATCAAAGAGTAGGGAAAATTTGGTCAGTCCTTGGTCCTTTCGAAACACGAAGGGTCTGTAGTCCATGCCGGGAGGAAAGTTAGGGTTTCCTCCCTGTATTGGAAGTGCCATTGAGATGTTGAATGGTAGTTTCAGGCTTTTCCTAATTTCGTGCCAGGCAATGATGGTATCCTTGAGGAGGAGCCTGTTTTGCAAAGAAGGAGGCACGGTCCTGAGTTTTGTGTGCAACAAGCCTTGTAGGGGGTGGAACAGTCCTGCATCCAGGTTGTGGAGTACAAGGATGCCTTGGAGACCCAGTCTAGACAAATCCGAGCTAAACAAGCTAAGTTATACAGTCTAACATTAGGGAGGCCTATGCCGCCTTCACTCCTGGGGAGATAAAGCTTGTTCATAGCTATACGCGCTCTCTTCCCACGCCATAAAAAAGCAGACAGTGCTCTATTGAGAGACTGAACGTCTCTGTGTTTGAGAAAAAGTGGCAGGGTCTGTAGAGGATATAGGAGCTTTGCAAAACTCACCATTTAAAAAGGTGACATCTACCCAGAAGCGAGAGCGGCAGATCCATCCAGCTCTCCATTTGCTTACAAATTTTTTCCAAAAGGGGGGGTAGTTTAAGGTGTATATCATGGAGGAGGACCTTCCTATCTTAATACCCAGGTATGAGATAAATGACTTGGCTATAAGGAACGGGGAGTTCAGGGCCCAAGAGGGGTTTCTAGTGGAACCTAGGGGGAGAAGTTCGCTCTTGGCGAAGTTAATTTGCAGGCCCCAACAGCCTTTGAACTCCTCAAATATATTTTTGACAGTGTTGATGTTTGAGGAGGGATGGGACGTAAATATGAGGATGTCGTCCGCAAACAGGGTGGTACACAGTTCTCCTCCTGCAAGGGGAATACCATGTAGAGGAGCTCTGAAAGTGAGGTGTCTGGAAAGGGGTTCAATGGCAATATTAAACAACAGTGGCGACAGACCTTTAAAGAGTTTGAATTTATCCATTAAGAGACCTGTCACTACTAGATTAGCTGAGGGGGAAGCATACATTTCTTTGACTAAGTGGAGAAAAGGTCCAGTAAATCCCATTTTGGCCAGAACCAGTGACAACCAGTCAAAACTGACATTGTCAAAGGCCTTTTCTAAGGTGACAATGCCCAAGTCCTCAGCAGGGTGTGTAGCTGCATAGTCCAGGACCATCATCACCTTTCTGATATTAAGTGTGGCGGTCCTGCCTCTGACAAAGCCGGATTGGGCAGGGTGGAACAGTGAGGGGATAATGTCAGCTAGTCAGATTTCCACTAAATTGGACAGTATTTTCACATCTAGATTTAACAGCGAAATGGGGTGATAGGACCCGGGTTCCAGGGGGTCTTTCCCTTTTTTCTCAAAAAGTTTAATAATGGCCTGATGGCTGGTTGGAAGATAGGGGCCACCTGACCAGATCCTGTTGTACACTTGAAGGAGAGTTGGGCTCAGTGTGTTAATTAGAGTGCTGTAGAATTCCCCCGTTAGTTCATCGGGACCTGGGGCTTTGGAGGGGGCCAAGCGACGTATGGTTTGTGTTATTGGGGAATTTAGTGCGTCGATCTGGACCGGCAAAATAATAGGGAGTTGGAGGTGGTCTAGGAAATTTTTGGCTTTAAGGGGATCAATAGGGTCAGGAGTGTAAAGGGCCGAATAGTATTTCAGCATGATGTTGGCAACCTCTTGGGGGCGTGAGTGGATGTGACCTGCTGTGTCTCTAAAGTAGGTAATATGTGTTGGTTTGTGCTGACCTTTTGCACAGCTTGGCCAGCAGTTTCCCTGGCTTGTTCCCAAATTTGGAAAGATTGGCCTTGAACCTGGCTTTGTGCATCAGTTCTACCGTCTCGGACCAGTGGTCAAAGTTGTGCTTGGCTGTTTGCCAAGCTGAGACATTTTGGGGCATGTGTGGTGTGGTTAAGGAGCGCTGGGCGAGTTTGAGTTTCTCGCTGGCGTCTTTGAATTTGGCTAGCGCATTTTTGCGCCTTCTTTGAGGCATATGGGCCCTGGAAGCCCTAGGGTTTCAGGGATTTTTACTGTGCAGAAGTTCCCTAGTGCAGTGGGATGGAGGGATTCGGGCACTCCTACAAACTGGAGGTTGGCCCTTCTAGATCTATTTTCTAAGTTCTCCATTTTTTCTATAATCATCCGCAGCTGCTTGTCTTGGGCCTGTTCTGACCACTGGAATGCAAGAGATTCATCCTCCAGGCTGGAGATACGCTGTTCCTCTTCGTTGAGCCATGTGGCCTGCTCCTTTAAGTCTCTATGGATTTTATCCATGCCCGCCTGTCCCGCCCGTTCCACGGAGGCAGCGATCATCGGGGTTAATAGGGCTGCCACAGCTTGTGCGATGAGCTCCATATCCAGGGGAGACGAGCGGTGCAAATGGGAGCGGGCATATCGCTCACCTCCATGTTGGGCGCCGCCGCCATAACAGACAACGGTGTGTGCTCCGAAGGTGCCTCCGATTGTTGCGGCAGCGACAACCAGAGCAACGATTTTTTGAGGTATTTGTCCATGACAGAGCTGGGTGTGATCATCCTCGATCCATCGGTAGTCAGGGGGTGATTGGGGCCGATATTGTAGGCTGATTTGGAGTCTCTCTGTGGGAGCTGTTAAGGATCACAGCTACATCCTGCAGGCCGGAACCGTAAGTTCCTTTTTTATTTTTTTACAGTGTTCTTTTAAAAAAAATCTGATGTAAACATCCCTTGTGACAGTAATAAATGGTGACAGGTACTATTTATGGGGGGATCGGGGGTCTAAAAGACCCCATATCCCTCCTTTGCACTTCAAAGTATTCAGATTGCCAAAAACGGCCATTCTGAATACTGTCATTTTTTAAAAGATTGGCGCCATTGGCCACAGAGTAAACCGGTGACATTGTGACGCTGATTCAGGAATTTTACATACGAGACTGGAATTAAACCATTCCTGGCTTCATTCCAGTCTCAGCCTAGCCAGCGGAAGTCCTGGATCATGGCTCAGGCCTCCTGGTTGGACGGGAGGCCCGGGAAGAGTGGCGGGAGGGGGGATTTCCCCTCCCACTCCTTTAGGATAACAACCGAGCAGCTTTTAGCTGAGTTTGGTCCGAATGCAATGCAAATAGTATAGCTGAATTTACATAGCACAGAGATCGCATGTGATTTGCACTGCGGTGCACATCACATCCGATCCCAGACACCGCAGCAGTGTGAACCGGCCCTAAGGAAATGAATCCACTTCCCTAAAATCACTACCCCCGAAAACGAATTAAAAATTAAGAACAAAAGAGAAAAACAATAAAGAAGAGCTCAATTCCCTTTTATTTTGCCAGCAGAAACACAATTAAGTACATATTTACTGATATTAAAGTATTCTACAGTATGTATGGTGCTACATTTAGCAAAACAGCAATTGGGTTCCAAGGGCCCCGCTCATAGGAGCTTACAATCTAAAAATTGGACTACACCTTACAGTGGACACATCTTTACTCTCACAGTGTATAACAGCCCACACATTTCATAGATTAGCTAAACAACACCCACCAGCCCACATCATATTTTAGCTGCAAAATTATAGAAAGATACTTAACAGTCATTCTAACAAAGCATTACAACACATATTCAAACAATAACAGCCACCCCACACACATTCTACACACATACATTGGTGAGTTTTTTCTCCTGGAAGAATGCATGGTAAGACAAACAATACACACCCAAAACTTACTGCATGGTCACAAACCCACTTATGATGGTCGAAATGCAAAATAATTTCAGCAAGCAAACAGCTCTAGCGAGGCATTCCAACCAAACCCACCCACCTATTGCAGTCCTTTTTATAAGATAGGTTGTATTGTTAGCACATTGACACACGCCCAATATAAGTACATGCCTACCAGTATCTTTCAATGTTTCTCTTCAAATTGTTTTCACCTGAGATCTCTAATTTCAGGCCAAAATTCTAAGTCCATATGTATGCACATAATCCACTCCAAGCAATAGTTTTCTAACCAGATGTACCTGTGCAGTGTAAACCCTACAATTTGAAAGTCCCTGGGCATGATTAGTGCTAATAAACATTAACATCAGTCCCTGGCTGCAATGAGATTCCAATTTAAAGTCCAAAAATAACTTGCTTACATTACAGACTATTTGGACAAGAGACAAATAAAATGCCAGCCTGTCTTTGAATTGTAATGAGAAACCCACACGGGGGAACATATAAATTTCAGCACAAGCATTAGCATGTTGGGGATGTGAACCAGCGACCACTGGGGTGCTAGGCAGATTTGCTATCCATTAAGCCAGTGAGCAGCCTCACACATGTCTTGTCCATCTCTGTGGTGTGTACCAGCCCTAAGTCCATAACCATGCTCAGTGTCATAATTAATATATAATATATTATCCTAAGTATTGGGACACTTGCCTTTACACACACATGAACTATAATGGCAGCCCAGGGTTCAGTATAGAGTTGGGCCACCCTTTGCAGCTATAACAGCTTCAACTCTTCTGGGAAGGCTGTCCACAAGGTTTAGGGGTGTGTCTATGGGACTTTTTGAACATTCTTCCAGAGGCCTATTTGTGAGGTCAGGTACTGATGTTGGATGAGAAGGCCAACAACATGAGGGACGTCTCTGCTCTAATTCATCCCAAAGGTGTTCTATAAGGGTTAAGGTCAGGACTCTGTGCAGGCCAGTCAAGTTCCTACCCCCAAACTCGCTCATCCATGTCTTGCTTTGTGCACTGCTCCAAATCATTTGGTGGAGGGGGATTATGGTGTGGGGTTGTTTTTCATGGGTTGGGCTTGCCCCATTAGTTCCAGTGAAGGGAACTGTTAAGGCATCAGCATACCAAGACATTTTGGACAATTTCATGCCCTTCCTGTTGCAACATGACTGCACACCAGTGCACAAAGCAAGGTCCATAAAGTCATGGATGAGCGAGTTTGGGGTGGAGGAACTTGACTGGCCTGCACAGAGTCTTGACCTCAAGCCAATAGAACACCTATTGGTTAAATTAGAGTAAAGACTGTGAGCCAGGCCTTCTCATCCACATCAGTGCCTGACCTCACAAATGTGCATCTAGAAGAATGGTCAAATATTCCCATAGACACTCTTAAACCTTGTGGACAGCCTTCCCAGAAAAGTTGTTATAGCTGCAAAGGGTGGGGAAACTCAATATTGAACCCTACAGACTAAGACTGGGATGGCATTAAAATTCATGTGCGTGTAAAGGCAGGTGTCCTAATACTTTTGCCTAGCTAGCATATCTGCCAAGATTTGCAACGGTGGTGGAACCCTACTACATTTAGACATAATATAGGTAAGGCCCTGAGTCAGTAGTTATGTTTAACAACATAGAGAGAACAAACAACCTCTCTACATGAAGTGACATGTATGGGATTCGAACTCAAGACATCAGCAATGGTAGGCATAACTACACAGATACTGAATTTCTAGGAATATATGGGAATTACATTAGTCAGGAGTTATTCTTGATTTATTCTGTGATATTTGGTGGTTCTAGCTGCATGAGATTTTTATTTCTGATGTTGATACACATATCACATTTTTGGGCTCAAAATTAGGATCATTTGGAAAGAATAAAAAATTGTACTAATTTTAAATTTCCACAAGCAATGTTATTGTTTTTGGTTTGTAAAGACAAATGTGTGAGTTTGGGGAAAGATAGATATCAACAAGTGAAAGTGACAGAGAAAAATATATTTTACCTAAACGTGAAAAGATTACACCTTGTACTGTTGTTAAAAACAAAATAGATGATCAAAATTGCAACATTATTGCATGGATAATTTCTTTGAGAGAAAGATTGTATTGGGCTACATTACTCCAACTTTTACTCCCCAAAAATCTCTTTAAAACAGCTCTCATTTTGGTATTTACTATGGTGCCCTCTAATTATTCCATTGGAGTAAAAATTAGAGCATATTGTAAAAATACATGTGCAAATATTAAGCTGCTGCTATATAAATAAGTTCTCTCTAGTACAGTGGTTCTCAACTCCTGTCCTCAGGAACCAGTAACAGGCCAGGTTTGCAAGATAACTGAAATACATGTTAGGTCATACAATTTGCTGCTCAGTGATTGCAGTATTCTAGTCTGCATCTCCCCAAGGTAACACTTAAAATCTGGCCTGTTAATTGGTCCTGAGGACTGGAGTTTAGAACCACTTCTCTAGTAGAACTGAATGAAAAGACTAAAAACAAAATATACAGTGCATGCTTTTTCCCTTAATGTGTACTATGTACCTAATAGTGCTCTTGTGAAATGTTGTGCTCTTGTTGCAATCAGAGGAACTGCTGCTAGATGAATACTCACTGACACTAAGCCACAGAGTCGACCTGCATTATGTGCTGCACATGCTCACCAACACTAAATTGCTGAGTTGACCTGCATCATATACTGCGCATGCTCCATCTGCAACTCTTATACCATATCACTTTAAATTTATATCAAAAACGTGCTTTGTGCTTAAGTAAGTGAAAAAAGCATTCATAAAAAAATGGACAGTTCATAGAAGTGCAGATTATATATTTTTTTTATTTCAATTGTTTTTTATTACGTTTTTCAGTACACATAACAGAGATATGCAGATCACATGTATCATACATATTGGCCTCTATTCATAACATGTAATTGAACATCATAAAGGTTACCATGGCTCGGATAGGGGCCACCAGAATAACAGAAATAAACGACAATGTTTTACATCAATCATATGTGTCTGGATGTTACCTCCTGCTCCCCACCACCCCCAAGGGATCAAGCTGTGGTGAGGGTACACAGCCCAATGATGCGTAAATTGTTAGATGAGCCCGCAAAACAGAAGAGAGCTAGGTAATATATGGTGTACTCAGGAATAGTAAACAAAAAGTATACAGAGTCCAGAAGCATGGGATTGGGGGGGATCTAAGACTCCTAGTATCAAGTAAGCATTAGATATTCAGTTGGGGTTACGGGTTAGAGTTCATGGTGGTATTGTAGAAGTTGTCGCGGGTAGGCCCGGAACCTTGTCTCCCGGTATAGGTTGTCCATATGCTCCAGTTCTTGTCAAATGTTGATCCTGACAGTGAGTTAACTGCTATAAGGTGCTCGAAGGTGTGGTGTCTGTGGACTAGTTGCTTTACGTCAGAGATATTGATGGCCTTGTCACCATTCCAGCTTTGAAGTATTAGGGATCGAGCTACCAGAAGAATATGAGTGATTACTGCTCTGTAGTCTGGGGGAAAATTTTATATACCTATTTGCAGTATTGCTAGTTCCGGTTCAAGTTTGGTTAAACATCCTGTAACCGAGGATATCAATTGGAATACCTGGTTCCAGAAGCTTCTTACTGTATATAGGGACATTCCTAGAATACGTGCAGCAGATGTCTGTGGTGGCCGCAATTGTGCCAGCAATCAGGAGATGACCCTGGGTAGATGATCGCCAATCTATGCGGCGTATACTGCCACCTGTTGTAGATTTTCAGCATCATTTCCCAATGACCGGTGCTGTGTGTTGCCTCGGATATGCTTTTAAAAGCCATCCATCACTGGGCCTCAGAGAAGGACCTTTGCAGATCTCTTTCCCACTTCAGGTGGGTGTTGGTTTTGCGAAAGGTCTGTTTCCTTTGCAGCATGTTGTAGAAGAGAGTAATACCCTTGATTTTGGGTGAAGGGGTTTTGTAATAGTCCCAGGCTGGTTGGGGGATTGCAATGGTTGGAACAGGGTGACTGCTCAGAAATGCATGTATTCTTGCCAATGTGAGATGTGAGCCTTTTAGTGTCTTATACTCTACAACCAGTTGTTTAACCATCTTGGGGGCAGAGCTGGAGAGAAAGTCCTGCAATGTGGGTATACCACACTTTTGGATTTGTTTAACAGAGATCATGGGCATTGTGTTTCCTAATGTCTGCAGCGAGGGTTGCAATTCAGGAATTTGGGTGGTATTCTTTCCTTGGCTTAGCAATATTCTCCATGTCTGGATGGATACTTGAATAGTGGGAGGGAGATCTTTCATGGGCCATTGTTTCCATGCGTCTCCAATTAGGAGCAAAGTTAGGTCATTGGTTGGGGCTAGCTCCCTCTCCAGCTTGACCCACAAGGGTGCATTGGCATCCTGAAACCATTCTCTGAGTTGGTCCATTCTGACCACCCAGAAATAGTCACATATGTCTGTTAGACCCGCACCTCCCACAGATTTATGAGTGACTAGATTTTGGTGTGGACATCTGGCTCTTTTCCCATTCCAAATGAACTTCCATAGGAGACTCAACAGGGTTCGTAGGTACTGAGAGGGAGTAGGAGTGGGGAGTACTCGTAAGATGTATAGGATCTGGGGTAGAATTGTCATCCTGAATGCTGCAAGCCTCCCCATCCATGATAACTCCTTCTTGGACAGTGCAGCTAGTTGTTTATCAATTTTAGCCAAGAGAGTTTTATCATTTTTGGTGACCAGATCTTTAGTTTTAGGTGTTAGCATTATTCCTAGGTATTGAATACTCTGGTCTGTCCACTTGTAGGGAAGAGTTTGCTAGAGTTTCCTTTTATTGTGATTAGGAACTCCCAAGTTTAGGATAAGAGATTTTTAACCACTTCAATACTATGCACTTAGAACCCTTTACTACCAGACCAATTTTCAGTTTTCAGTGCTGCTGCGCTTTGAATGACAATTGCGCGGTCGTGCGACGCTGCACCCAAACAAAGTTTTTATCATTTTGTTCCCACAAATAGAGCTTTCTTTTGGTGGTATTTGATCACCCCTGCGGTTTTTATTTTTTGCGCTACAAATAAAAAAAGACCGAAAATTTTGAAAAAAAAAAAAAATTCTCTATTTTTGTCACAAAACTTTGTAAATAAGTAAATTTTCTCCATCACTGGTGGGCACTGATGAGGCTACACTGACGGGCACTGATGTGGCAGTACTGATTGGCACTGATGAGGCGGCACTGATGAGGTGGCACTGATGATGAGGCACTTATATGCAGCGATGATGAGCAAAAAGCCAGAAAAAAATAAACATCGCGTTTTTTATTTTTGGCGTCCCCACTAGTTTATGGTGGTTTTCTTTCGAGATAAAC
>BLSH010266953.1:123741-134064 GCA_018402905.1 Glandirana rugosa | reverse complement strand
AGGGCTGGCGGCATACGTCTTACTGCCGGCCCTTCACCGACTCAATAGGACTGACCTGCAGTATACGCCGCTAGCCACCACACCCCCCAGTCAGACTGGGGGACGTTACGGCTAGAGCCATTTCACGAAGCTAGGCTTCGTGAAATGGTACACTGGTCGGCACTGGTTAGTGCCGACCAGTGTCACATTATGTCCTTTCGGCAAATAGCCGAAAGGACATGAGTCCAGACGTCTGGACTACTCCCCTCGCGGCTAGCCGACGTAGGGACTGTCCCTCCCAAACACGACTATTAAATAGTCGTGTCGGGAGGGAGCCTAGCGGTGGGATCTGGTGGTCCCTCGGACGGGTCACTACACGGGTGGGTCCTGGTGGTCCCTCGGCTGGTCCCTGGTGGTCCCTCGCTAGACCTGGTGGTCCCTCTGGGGGGATCTGGTGGTCCATTCACTGATTCACGAGTCCAGGTGGAAGTGAGTCACGGTGGAAGTCTACGGTGGGATCTGGTGGTCCCTTACTCGGGTCGGCATTGCAGGGGGTCAGACTGACCCCCCACACCACCGATCGCCGCATATGACGTCCAGTCAGGATAACTCAGCCACTTCCCGGCCGTCATTCTGCATACGGCGGTCGGGAAGTGGTTAAATTTGACTTTATAATATGAGATTTTACTAAAGGCCTCTAGGACTTTCTGCAAAAAGGTTAATGGTATGGGGGCGTGAAGCAATTGTGAAACCCAGATATCAAGGGGTGGGCGCGTAATTTCTCCGCAAGGGGTTCTATCATTAAGTTGAAAATGGAAGGGGAGAGTGGACAACCCTGTCGAGTCCCATTGGTTATGTTAAAAGGTTTAGACAGAAGTTCCGAAGTGTACACCTGTGCTGTAGGGAGAGAGTACAACGCCAGAATAGCTTGCAAGCAGGGCCCCCTGAAACCAAATTTGGTGAGCACATGGGTCATATACCCCCAGTGGACTCTATCAAATGCCTTCTCTTCATATATCGATAGAAGCAGAGAAGGCGTTCCAGTCCTCTCAGCAAAGTGAATAACATTTACAAGTCATCTAGTGGCATCTGAGGTCTGCCGCCCCCTCACAGAACCCAACTGGTTGCTGCCGATAAGTGACGGTAAGAATTTGGTAATGCGTTTGGCCAGCATTTTTGCGTAGATTTTGCTATCGGAGTTCAGTAGTGAGATTGGCCTAAAGTTTGCCGGGGTCGTGGTGTCTTTCCCTGGTTTAGGGAGTGTTACAATGTATGCTTTAAGCATTTCTGGTGGGAAAGTGGAGATAGTCACAGTAGTGGCAAATACTTGTTGCAAGTGAGGGTAAAGGAGTCCCTTGAATATTTCAAAGTATTCATTAGGTAGACCATCGTGGCCTGGGGACTTGCCGTTTGGGAGTTTTTCTTAGGGCTTTTGTGACTATTGCCAGGTTGTAGAGTATACCTGGATAGATCTGGGAGAAGCAGGAGGGATGCATATGGTGAGGAGACGTTATCTGCTCTGCGAGCTGCTATCATTATCTGTTCTTTCACATGGTAAAAGTGCACCCTGAGCAGTACATCCCTTGGTGACTCTGTAGAGATGAAAGAGGGTCTCGGCAGTCTATGTATCCTGTCAATTAGGTCTTATGCCGATAGGGACAGCAGTAGAGTGGAGAATAGAGCTTGGGCGTACTGTTGGAGCTGGTTTGGGAGAACAGATTCTGGGATGCCACGTATCTTTATGTTATTTCTCCTGGATCTGTCCTCTAGGTCTGAGACTTTGTTTTTCAACCAGGCTATTTCCTCATTCTGGGCCTTGTGGGCATCTACCATGATGTTGTATGCAGAGGAGTATTTGTCCATTTTCCGTTCAACCTGGTCAACTCTGTTTCCAAGTACTTGTACCTCAGCTTGGCACTGGTTCAGCCTGGACATGATATCAGATTGAAGGGATGCCCTTAGTGATAGTAGCATTCCTTTGTGCATGGTGTCCGATATCAGTTGTCCTGCCGTGGGAAATTTGGCTATGGGGTCAGGCCCCAAGATAGGTACCGTTTGTTGACTGGAAGCAAATCCAACCACCTCCATTTCCCTGTTGTTTAGCTGTTCCTTTTGAGAGTCTAGATGAGGTTTCTGCTTCTGTGGGCTCCTCGTAGAAGGGGTGGATGCCCCCGAGGAGGGCAGGCTCCTACTTGCTGCTTTTTGGGAATTTTATTGCCTGTTTCCACTATCCATGGTTCAAATAGCTGTGGTAGGAGTTTTCTGCTGGTCCTGTATATTGCCTGCTTCCTGTTGTACCCTGTGTGCTGCCGATGTAAAGTATCCTGAGAGTTTGCAGGGCTGCTGCTGATTTTTTTTGTTCTTTGTCATCTCTGTGTATGATTTTAGTTCTAGTCGGTGGTTATAGTGGCTTGGTCGTATATGAAGGCTTCTATGTGGTTGGTATTCTCTGATGCCATAAAGGACTCTTTTGAGGATCATGACTATTTGCCACCAATGGTGCCGTGCACTGCTTTTGCGCTGAGTAGCACTGGCTGTACTGCTATGTTGCGGCTGCTAAGTGGGGTTGTTGTGGACATCTACCTGTGCAGTGTTCCTTTTTGGTGAGTTTACAGGCCTCAGCCGGGGCCTTAATTGTGGAGCACTGTGTGTGTCTTAGTTTGGCTGCTGGCAAGTTTGATGTGTGTATTGCCTTGGATGTCCCCTGTTGTGATCTCCCCCTGCCTGTGTGCTCCACAGACCCGTTGTCACTAATTAGGGCGGGGAGCGAACTGATAGGCCTCAATATGGTGGCCCTCCAGCCGTAGTGCGGCTACTGACGGCTCCGTTTGTGGCCTTATTGCCATTGTGAGTGGGGCCCCTTTCCTAAGGACCTATGGGATGGGGCAGGGAAGATTGGATGAGCTATACCGATCCAATCCGCTCAGCTGGATGCGGCTTTGTTTGTGCAGAGCCTTGCACTAGGCCCCAAGATGGCGGCGACCGCCGTGAGTTTGTGAGGGAGCCAGTACGGGGGATATATGGCCTTGGATGGGCTGCTGAATCCCTCAGTAAGGGTGTGGTAGGCCGGGGCCTAGGTGTCGGGACTCCGCTGGGGCACTGATGTCTCTCACCCTTTTCCCGATCCTGAGGATGGAGGCTGATTGTGTTGAGGGATCCGGCGTCCAGCGGCTCGCTCCATCCCTCTGCACGATGATAACTCCCGCAGCGCTGGAAATTTCTTCTCTCCTGGATAGTCCTGCTATGTCTCACGCTGAGGTGTGTCTTTCTGAGAAGGGATGACAGAGAATCCTTTGTTGGAATGGCGGGATGGATGCTCAATTCTCTCAGGCCAAACAGAGCTGGGTGATTAGGTGGCCATCTCCATCTGCAGCCGGCCACGCCCCTAGAAGTGGTGATTATATTTTAAAATAGCAAAACTATGAGTGTTACAAGTCCTTGAAAAGTGCTTAATGTGGGGGCGGCGTGGTGACCGGCGTAGCAGATGGCCGCATGAGGCAGGAGCTCCGCGAGGCCACCCGGGACTGAGCAATGATCCGGTACATCTGAACGATACGGAACCACCCAATGACTGCAGAAGTGACCAGGAGCCCGTAGGGATGACCCGCAAAAAGAAACACCAGACGCAAGTCCAGAAACTAGCGAGTTTCTTTCAACCGGCGGGCAGAAGGCCGCAGCAAAATGGCGGAGGCACACGCTCACACCACTTCATCCCCAGCAATGTCAGAGGCAAGCCGTTCTCTAGTGCACAGGTAGGAAACCCTGATAGTTGGGAATCCTCGGGCTCCTCCTCACCCTCTACGAGGAGCCCGGTTAAAAATAAACCACGCAGAGAGCCCAATGACGACCCTGAAGCGGGTATGGAACTAGGCCCCACTGAAGCCCCGGCCTCAAGTATGGCCAAAGCGGCAGGGGACCCCATAGCCACATTCCCAACCACGGGACAGCCTATCTCTGATAGCACTCTCAAAAACATGTTGCTGTCACTGAGATCCTCGCTACAAACAGGTCTCAAGGACTGTGTTAAACAGTTTACCAGAGACATTCAGGAAATAGGGGAAAGACTATTGTCCATTGAACATAACATGGAGAGCTATGTAATATCCTTCAATACAATGAATGGTAGATGCTCATGACAACCATACTGATGACATTGAATGGCTCAAATCTAAAATCGCTGATTTGGAGGACAGATCCAGAAGGTCCAATATTAAAATAAGGGGGATCCCTGAGAGCATTCAACAGCAACAATTACAACCCTATGTCACAGACATTTTTACTAAGTTAGTCCCCACAATGTCGGCATTAGACCTAACTATGGACAGAATCCACAGGTTACCTAAACCGGCATTTATCGCAGCAGACATGCCAAGAGATGTGCTTTTAAAAATGCACTTTTATCAAACAAAAGAAGCAATCATTGCGGCTTTCAGAAGAACAAATACATTACCAGAAGAACACGCTAATATACAGATGCTTCCAGACCTATCAAGACACACCATGATGAGATGCAAAAATTTGGCGACAATAACAAAAGTGCTCAGAAACCATTCAATTCCTCACAAATGGAAATACCCCGCTACCTTACTGATCAACTACAATGGAAACAACACCTCAGTGTCAACGTTTGATGAAGGCATCAGCATACTACAGAGATGGGGGATACTGCCAGGAAATATTCCAGCATTACCAACAATGGATACTCCTGCTCCCCTAGAAAGAGAATGGCAGACAGTCTCAAGGAAAAGATCTGCAAAGAAAAAACTGGTAAATGGATGTACCTGATACATACATATCATGAAGAATCCTACATTAAGTCCCAGGCCAAGGATAACCGGAATATCCAATGGCCCCTACTACCAATCCCATAACGGATCATTCTGTTACCAGACCGAGTTCAAGGTCCCTTTTTTATAAGTTTATGAACAGTTGTTTATTAGTGGGAGCATCTGGAACACTCATTACAGCACAGAACTGCAGGCCAAACTGGCACACAGGCACTGGAAAACAAGACTAGATTAACCATCAAACCCCTTAATGATCATTACATTTTTTTCACTTAATGCCAATGGGCTCAATAATCCGGCCAAGAGATTTTCCCTATGGAGAGAAGCACAACTAGGGAAAGCAGATATAATCTGCATGCAAGAGACGCACCTCCGTGCCAAGGACCACCCCAAATGCAGCCACAGAGACTTTCCACATATCTTCCTAGCCAACAACCAACTGAAGAAGAGAGGAGTGATGCTGGCAATCAAGAACACTGTTACCTTCAAACTGAAGTCGTCCTCCCTGGACCCAGACAGAAGGTTTATAATATTAGAGTGTGATATTAATGACAACCCCATGAAATTGGTGAATGTATATGCGCCCAATGCACACCAGATCCGTTTCCTGAATAGACTGATCAAGAGACTTCCAGAATGTAGATGCGGTAACATATTGATTTGTGGGGATTTCAACCTGACGAGTGACCCGAGTATGGACTTTTCGTAAGGAAACAAAGGGAAACAGGTATCCCTCAATCATGTACTCCACAGAGAAAATTTGTACGATGTGTGGAGGTGTATGCACAGCTCAGCGAAGGACTTTACCTTCTACTCCTCCAGACATCAGGTATACACTCGAATTGATATGTTTGTGTCGGATCTGGGATTGCTCCAGAGGGTAACCTCCTCCGCTATTAGTGATATTACATGGTCAGATCATGCACCCATTATGCTATCAGTGGAGGAGGGGACCCCGAAGGAAAAATCCCGGATTTGGAGATGTAATATCAAGATCCTACAGAATCCAGAACATGTGAAGGTTATCTCTCAGAATCCAAAAGATTTCTTCCAAACGAATTTACACTCAGTCTCCGATACATGAACCTTTTGGAATGCACATAAGGTCTTCATGAGAGGCATCTGCATTCAACAAAGCTCCAAAGCAAAAAAGGCTTATAATGCCAAGTTCAAAAAGGTACTCACCGAAATACATGATCTTGAGGCACTGAACAAACAAAAGTGCTCAACAACCTTGTCTAATTCTCTAGGGAATCTGAGAAACCAACTCAGGGAAATACTAGCGGAGCAACATGACTCACTCATGACGAAACTGAACATGACAACATACACGCAGGAAAATAAGGCAGGGAAACACTTAGCCAAACAGATTAAAATCAAACAAACCAAAACTAGGATACAATACTTATGCACTAAAACACCGCCACAAAAAATAACACATCCTCAGGCTATTGCAGACAAATTCGCAAATTACTATAGTGCACTATATAACTTAAAAGATGACCCTGACACACCTCAACTAACCTTAGAAGGAATCAAGGAGTTCCTGTCCAAAATAAAACTCCCGACAATCAAAGAAGAACAACTAGAAGAATTAAACAAACCTTTAACCATAAAATAAGTAAAACACATAATCACTCAACTCCCATTAAGTAAGTCCCCTGGACCCGATGTATTCCTGAATGAGTACTATAGGCTCTACCACCAACAACTAACCCTTCATTTAATAAAAGTGTTTGACAAAGCCATAGAAGAAACAGCTCTGCCACCCGAGATGCTAAAGGCATATGTGGTCACCCTCCCCAAACCAGGAAAGGACCCAACAACCCAAGCCAATTTCCAACCGATCTCCCTGCTCAACTTGGATACTAAAATTCTAGCAAAACTCATAGCCAAAAGACTGATGAAAATAATTCCCAAATTAATAAAAAGAGACCAGACCGGGTTTGCAGAATGGAGACAGACCTCAGATGCGGTTAGACGCATAATAAACATAATAGATTTTGCAAACAGGAATCGAACACCTTCTCTGCTCCTTGCCTTGGATGCAGAGAGGGCGTTTGATAGAGTACATTGGCTATACATGCAACAGGTACTAACAAAGTTTGGATTTAAGGGTCATATCAGATCTGCCATGCTGGCACTTTATGATAAACCCTCAGCACAGGTATATACGTTAGACATACTATCTAAAACATTTCAAATAACCAATGGAACACGCCAGGGATGCCCGCTATCCCCTACAATATTTAATTTAATGATTGAACCCTTGGCAGAAGCTATCAGAGCATCAGAGGATATAACAGGTATCAATTTCCTGAATCACCCACACAAAATCAGCCTATTCGCGGATGATATAATACTAATCCTATCAAAACCCCTAAGGTCCCAGCCAGCTGCATACAACCTGCTCAATAAATTCGGCGATACCTCATACTACAAGGTAAACACCTCCAAATCTGAAATCCTAAACCTGGGAATTAAACCCACAGACAGATCCAAACTTATGGCACAAATACCCTTTCCCTGGACATCCAAGGGAATCAAATATTTAGGAATTAATATCACAACCCCAATCTCCAAACTGATCCCAATCAATATAACTCCGCTAACAAATAAAATAGCCCAAGAACTGGACAGATTATCAAACATCCAATTATCATGGGGAGGTAAACTTGCAGCGTTTAAGATGACCATACTGCCACAAATAATCTACCTTTTTAGGAATTTATGCATCCATCTCCCAATAAAACAGATTAGACCTTTGCAGAACATGCTCCATAAATTTATATGGGCAGGGAAGAGAGCGAGATGCACAAGCCTTCCTCTCACCAAAAATAAAAAAGCAGGGGGAGCAGGACTACCAGTTCTGCAAAATTATTACTGGGCGACACAACTAGCCCAAATAAGAAAATGGACAGGGGCAGGAGAGACACCATTGTGGGTTGAAATCAAAGCAACTCTATCCCCAACAGGCAACATGACATGGTTGTTGATTAGTGATCTGTGGAAGCAATGGGTTCTTAAACTACTTCCATTAGCAACCCAAGCATCCATCAAAGCCTGGAGGCACATCTCCACTAAACACAACATCCAAGATCTGTCAGCAATAATCAAAACACCAATCCAAATACTAGAACATATGATCCTTATGTTAGATACCACACCCCTAAGCACAGCAGGTATAAATGTTAGCCAACTCTACAATCAGTCTGAGATCAAACACCTAGAATCCATTAGGGAAGAATACAAATTACACCAACATGCAACATATGCCATAATGAGAATACAACACTTCCTAAGGAAACATCCATATAAGGATCTTCTTACACACCCCGAAGCTTGGGACTACTACACCGACCCGAAGCCCAAAGCTAAAGGAACATCCCTATTTTATGGAATTCTACAAAATGCATCAGGCTTCTCAAAGTCCACATGTATGGAAAAATGGGAAAAGGAATTAGGAACAATATATCCCCAAGCAACATGGAAAAAAGCCCTTAATACTATAATTCATTCGTCACATTGCACCTTCCACTGGGAAATGACACTTAAAGTAACGAATAGATGGTACTATACCCCCTGCAGAATGGCGAAAATGTACCCCAATAATTCGGAGCTATGCTGGAGGAACTGTGGACAGGTGGGAAGCCTGATGCATGTACTCTGGGGTTGCCCATCCCTAACAAGCTTTTGGATAAAAGTATTCCAGCTTATCTCAACTCATACAGGAATAATTAAACACCCAAACCCAGCACTGGCACTACTGAACATAGGAATAGAGGACTTTCCACCCCTATTCCGCACGGTAGTCACCCATGTACTACTAGCAGCGAGATCCACGATTCTATCCAAGTGGAAATCTCAGATGGCTCCAAATATCTCGGAAACCATCAAGAAAATAAACCTGAACAGTATTTATGAAAAAGCGATAGCAATTAACTCATTCTCCTATGATAAATACACCAAAGAATGGGAAATGTGGTAACACACGCAATATGTAACGCACAGTTGAATATTATTCTTTAGAAAATAACTGAAGTAGATTGGTCCATCTGTGCATAAATCACCCTTATGTATTATGCATGCAGAATGTGCATTGACTATTTACTCAACATGTTGCCCACCACGATACTGACCGCTAAATGTTATATTATGTTACATTATGTACCCTATACTGTATACTATCTCCTTCCCCTTTCTCCTATGTTTTGTACCACAAAATACCAATAAAAAATATTGTCTTAAAAAAAAGTGCTTAATGTGCTTCTGTGCAAATACTTCTTCAATGCAGTGATTGATAAGTGAATTTGGTGACTTCACTCCACACACTGAGGACTAGTGGTCTCTCCATGCTCACGAGATGTGTTGGACCCTGTGCCTTGCTCCGAGGGAGGATCTGACAGGCTTGTAGGTCTACTTCCAAGGGGGACCTATCCCTTTACGGTGGTCTCCACCTGCTCCTGCCAGTCCTCCTGTGCACAGAGAGAATTCTGCAAAATATCCTAGGGGACGGTATTACGCTTAATAAAAAAACAAATCCTCTCATAGCGTAGTATGTACTTAAAGAAGTTTTATTGGGCATAAACTTATTTAAAAAGCTTGGGAAAAAAAGGGGAAGGATAAGCCGCAATAGTTTGAAACCCTTTAAACCCTTGCATACCTCCATTTGGGTCGGCTGTAACATTCAGGAAAGCTCCTCGTTTGACGCATTTCATCACTAAATTGAGATTTTCTAAAAAACAGGAAGCTTCCCTGCGTTCCAGTCACGTAAATATCATGTATTGAATTTTCCCATTCCTTTCTTTCTTAGACTGACACTTGACAATTAGAGCAGACCATCAGGAAGCTCATCATCCCATTGTTGTTTGCTTTGTGTTGGTACTTGTGTTCTATGGGGGACATCTTGTGTTTAAATAATAATATTGCACCTTCCTTCAACTTTGTGTGCAACATACTCTTTTACCTTCCGTCATTATCGACTATTATTAATTGGGTTGGAGATTATTTGTTACGATTAGATAAAATCGTTTTAACCTATAGTATTGTTAGTTGGGTTGGTGATAGTAATGGGTTAAAAAGATAATGATCACCAATCCAATTAATAATAGTTGATACTGAGGGAAGGTAAAAGATTATATTGCACACAAAGTTGAGGGAAGGTGCAATATTATTATTTAAACACAAGATGCCCCCATAAAGCACAGGTACCAACACAGTGCAAAGCAAACATAACAATGGGATGACAGGCTTCCTGATGGTCTTCTCTAATTATCAAGTGTCAATCTGAGAAAGAAAGGGGCGGGGAAAATACAATACATGGTATTTATGCGACTGTTTATGAGAATGTCACAATTTAGTGACAAAACACGTCAAACAAGGATCTTTCCTGGATGTTACAGCCGACCCACAGTGAGGTACGCAAGGATTTAAAGCTATTGCGGCTTATCCTTCCTGTTTATGGGGTCAATAGAACTTTTATCCACATGTAATCTCTTCTGGTAGTCCTTCGGACAGTAGGGTAACAATACAAACGAAACGTGACACAACCATGGAC
>BLSH010266953.1:100687-123731 GCA_018402905.1 Glandirana rugosa | reverse complement strand
TGTGCCTTTATTACAAATCTCGTACTATATTAGTGTATTTAACATGATTTTATACGTCATATAACAAATTTCTATTAGACGAAAATTTGACACACTTTTTAACTAAAGATGCGACTTTATAGAATTTTTCAGACTCTTCTCTATTTAAGGGACAGAAAAATGAGGATCCACGTCTCGTGTCGACTCGTGTTGACTCGTACAAGTCTGGAAAAACAAATGATTTTTGTTTTATATGTTTTAACTTTTTTTAGTAAGTATTTTTTTACCTGACAAGTATCTTCACGTCTAATATAAAACTTTATCGTCGTGATGCCCCAACTAAATGATTTCGACCTCTCACGTTTTTGCCCACGTCGACACGTACCATCGGTTAGTCGAAGATTGGAGTCGAACAAGTTAGTTCGAAACTGTTATTTTGGACAAGGTTTTATTGTCAAAGCTTGATTGAACAAGCTGAGGTTAGAAGCTGATTGGCTACCATGCACAGCTGCACCCGTTTTTGCACTCTCCAGCTTTAGTAAATCAACCCCGTAGTGCTGCTATTTCAAAATATAATCTGCACTTCTATGAACAGTCCATTTTTTTATGAATGATTTTTTTCAATTTTGTATATTTTGTTTTTAGTAAACAAAAAGGTCTGAACATGCTCAGTTGTGCTCAGCTGTGCTCTGCACCTAGGAGTAAAAAGACAGGGAATTTATCTCTTCTCAGACTTTTTAAGATATTTCAGCGTAGAAATCAATTTTTCACACAGTTTAAAAGCAGATTATCTTTAAACAATATACTGCATATTTTAGTACAATTTATGTGATTATATCATGCTCTAAACATTATTTCCGTGTACACGTCTACACTACACTCCTGACTGGAGTACGGTTTGGGCACTATTTAGAACCTGGGAGCTAAAGTGAATTTCATGTTGGGAGCAATACTGCTCCAGCGCTTTTGTGAATACCATTTTAGTGGTATTTATCGCGATGTGTGGCATTTTAGTTCTGTTTTACCATAATTTGCCGCTTTTTTGGGACAAGCGGTATAGTAAATTAGCCCCAATGTTTCTTTGAGCTGAAATTTGGTACGCTACCATTTTATATTTTTTTTTTTCATTGTTTATCATTGTAAGAGTTGTATTAGTTATTTGAATTACTTTGCCTTATATTATATACATAATATTAACTTCATGGTTATTTGTTTACATATTACAAAAACATTTACAGTTTTTATGTATGTCACTAAATTTGAACTTGAATATGTCTCACTATTTTTCTAATTTCCTTATCCCAGCACAGAGATTTTCTAGCTCATGCAAGAACAATATGTAACAATAGGTAACCCTGCAGTTAACTCTTTATCCACAAACAATAGCTGTCACCACCGTATCTACTGTAACATTTCTTACCTCTTATCTCTGGTAACAGAGCAAAAAATCTTTAAGGTGTGGTGTAGGGAATTTAGAGATAAAATAATCCTTCTACATTAACTTAGGCCAAAATGTATTCTGCTACATGTCCTTCATGCAAAAAAAAAGTGTGTATTATTTGTGTAAAAGTTAGTCTGCAAATTATGGTATATATATATTTGAAAATGTATCAATCCTGATGTTCCAACTACTTGTCTCATTTCTTGAGGACCTAAAATGCAAAATCGGTACAGAAAACCCCAAAATTCTTTGGAAAATGATGAAAGTAAATATTTTTTTTCACAAAGTTTTCAATTTAACAAGGTACATTTCACATACAACATAAGCATATTTACATTTGCACCCCAAAACACATTCTGCTACACCACCTGAGTATAACGATAACACAAGTGTGAAACTTTTTCACAGGCTAGCAATAGTGAGAGGCCCAAATTCCAAGGATCACTTTCAAGCTCCCTAGGAACACAAATTCCATGTCTATATTTCTGACTACTTACCACATATGTGGAGGCCCTGGAGCACCAGGACAGTAGAAACACCTATAAAATGACAAACATTTGGAAAGCAAACACCAAAAGTATTTTCTAAGAGGCATTTTGAGTAGAGTTGAGCGAACCCAAACTGTAAAGTTCGGGTCCGTACCGGATTTTAGGGTGTCCGTGTCCTGAACCCAAACCCGAACCCAAAAGTTGAGGAAAAGTCCGGGTTTGGGGTTTGGGTATTTTTTCGCGCCTGTTGAATAGCTGCAGGGCAGCCAATCAACAAGCGTTTCACTCATTTACCCTTAGAAGCCATCACAGCCATGCCTACTAATGGCATGGCTGTGATTGGCCAGTGCATCATGTGACTCAGCCTCTATATAAGCTGGAGTCACGTAGTGCTGCATGTCACATCATCTCATACTAGTGTAGGGAGAGGATGCTGCTGCTGCTGTGAGGGACAAATTAGCTTTAGAAAATCATCTCATACTAGTGTAGGGAGAGGATGCTGCTGCTGCTGTGAGGGACAGATTTGCTTTAGAAAATCTGCGATTTATTGGTGGGTGGGTGCTAGAGGAGATTTTTGTTTGCTAGAGTACATTTTGTTTGCTAAGCAAAATGCCTCATATAAAACCTAAGCAATTTTTCTGTTTGTTAGGTGGACGTCTGCTTGTGTGTCAAGGACTTTAATCGTGTTCTGTTAGTTCAGTTGGCAACATTTTGGCATATTTAAATACCGCTTTTACATTGCAGTTAGACAAATTAAATTTTTTTTAGTGCAAAATATTACATTTGCAGCCAGGGCATTTCTTGCACAAAATTAAAACGTGTGTCTACATTGCTGGTTTAAAAAAAAATATTCTAAATACTATATTTGCGGCCAGCGGTGCATTTCTTGCACAAAAATAAAAAGTGTGTCTACATTGCTGGTTTAAAAAATATATATATTCTAAATGCTACATTTGCGGCCAGTGGTGCATTTCTTGCACAAAACTAAAAAGTGCTCTACATTGCTGGTTTAAAAAAATATATATATTTTAATACTACATTTGCGGCCAGCGATGCATTTCTTGCACAAAAATAAAAAGTGCGTCTACATTGCTGGTTTAAAAAAAAAGAATAATAAATAGTGCTACATAGTACATTTGCACCTTGCTGTGCATTTCTTGCACAAAATTAAAAAGTGCGTCGACATTACTGGTTTAAAAAAAAAAAATAGTGCTACATAGTACATTTGCACCTTGATGTGCATTTCTTGCACAAAATTAAAAAATGCGTCTACATTGCTGGTTTAAAAAAAAGAATAATAAATAGTGCTACATAGTACATTTGCATTATCACAGACAAGCGCAGCTGCCTGTCCACAGCCAACGTGGACAAGCTAACGTTTATTAAAATGAACCAGGCATGGATCCCACAAGACTTGTCTGTACCTTGTGCAGAATAGACATTTATACCGGCCTCTCACAGCCATTGGTATACTTAAGTGAACGTATTCTTTTTTTAAATTTTTTTATAGAACATAAGTCTTTATTGGAATTTGTAACAGGAGAAACATGAAAACATGGAAAAATTGAACCCGTGCTAGAACATCTCTGGGTTTATCTGCAGATAGTGATCTTTTTTTTTAATATGTCTCAATATTTTGGGGGCTACCACAATTAGAAAAAAAACAAACAAACAAAAAACTGTTTTGGCTTCCTCCTCCTCCACCGCCACTTTCACCTACACCGCCAAGGTCACCGCCTCCTCAACCTCCTACTCCACATCCACCTCCTCCATTTTTTATTTTTTTATGTGATTTTAAGTTATTTCCCTATCCACATTTGTTTGCAGGGCACTTGTCCTACTCTTACCCCCATTTTGGTTCCTTTTGCAGCCCTCTAGCCCTTTCCAGGACTTTTTTAGAGTCATTTTAGTGCCCAAAAGTTCGGGTCACCATTGACTTCAATGGGGTTCGGGGTCAAGTTCGGGAACCCGAACATCCAGGTGTCTGCTCAACTCTAATTTTGAGTTTTTTGAAGGCTTCATTTTTTGTCACAAATTTTTGGAAAAATGTGGAATATTAATGAAGATGTATTTTTTTACAAAACGTTGTACAGTAATAAGATATTTAAAACATGCAACAAAGGCATCTTTATATTTACACCCCAAAACACATTCTGAACTCCTCCTGAATATGGGGATTCCACATGGGCATAGGTGTGTGCAGCCTATTGCATTAGGGTGTGCACCCTAAAGCTCAAACACACATGCCTTTCTCTGCAGCCTCAGCTTCACTGGACAGTGAATGAATGAGAAGTGCTCTGTGCTGAGCAGCTTCCTGTTCATTCACAAACTAAAGCATAGTAAACACAGTTAGGAATGAACACAGTGAGTGACTGTGTTCATTTAGAAAAAGAAGGGTCTGGTAAATGACATATTTACTAGTCCCTTCACCCACTCTCCATCCTGAGATCGCCCCTAGCAGCCAGAGGAGAGGAGGGAAGCCAGCAGCACTGCAGGGTGGGGGGGCAATGTGATGGGAAGCCTGGGCAGTATGGGAATTGGCACCATGTGTAGTAATTAGTGTGTGCCCAGGCACACTTGGTACAATCCCCTGCACACACCTATGCACATGTGTGCACATGTGTGAGTTTTTTTTACAGCTTAGCCACATGAAGAGGCCCAATATCCAAGGAGCACCTTCAGGCCTTCTCATAAATTACATATATAATTTGCTGACTACCTATCAAAATTTTGGAGGCCCCCCAGAGCACCAGGAAAGTGGAAACAAACACACAAAATTACCATATTTTGGAAAGCACACACCCCAAGGCATTTTCTGAAAGGCATAATGAGTCTTTTGGAAATTTAATTTTTGCAACAAGTTTTTGGAAAATGTGGAAAGAAAATCAAAATGCATCTTTTACACACATTTGTCAATAATGTCAAAAAGACATGTCTAACACAAAACATTAGCAAACTTAGAATAACACCCCAAAAATGCATTCTTCTCCTTGTCCCAAGTATGAGGTTATCTGGGAATATAGCTGTAAGGTAACTGCTGCCTCCATAGCACACTGCTATATTTACTGGCCAGGAAGTTCAGGAGGCTAAACAAAATGAGAACAAAAGAGTACTTGTGGTTCCAGTGGTGCCATTGTCTGCAAAGGATGTGTGGAACTGGGGCCTCACAGGAACATAGTCAGTGGGACATGCAGATGGGTCAGTACTGGTGGCAGGCAGAGATGTGATCATCAACAGGCAAAGAATTGGTCCAGCCAGCAGGCAAAGAAAAAAACATGGTTGATAAACATATCAAAGTCAGTAAAGGCAGCAGGCAGAAAAAAGGTTAGAAAATAGCCAAATAATCAGTCCAGGCAGCAGGCAACAATGTGGGACATTACCAGTCCAGGGTCAGTTCAGGCAGCAGACAGAGATGTGGTCAGTATGTAGGTAAAGGTTCAGTCCAGGTTGCCAGAAATGTCATTGTTAAATAGGCCAAGATCAGTTCAGACGGAAGGCGGAGATGTGGTCAATATGCAGGAAAACGATCAGTCCAGGAAGCGAGCAGAAACATGGTTGATAAGCAGGCCAGGGACATTTCAGAAGGCAGGCAGAGGCATGGTTAGTATGCAGGCACATGTTCAGTTTACCAGTAGTCAGAAACATGGTTGAGAAAACAGGCAAATGGTTGATAAAAAACATAACATCAGATACAGACAAAATGCAAGTAGTAAGAAATGGGAGGAACTCCTTCCCCATACCTTCACTAATATCATAATGTGGTATAGTAGCAACTGAAGTAGTCCTTTCTATAGAGGCTAGGTTGTAAGGGACAGTCAGAACAGCAGTAAAGTGTGCCACACCTTGTTTCATATTTGGTGCATACACAACATTTTGGGGGACTTCAGCCTGTTTTAAGCAGAGGAATAATATAAGGGAAACATCTCTCACACAGGCTGCTGATTGCCTTAGAATTAAGGTTCTCATGTACAGGGCCTTGGAGGTAAATAAAGGCTGGTAAAACATCTTCTTGGTAATTTAGGATGGTTCATATTCTGAATCCAGATCTGAAAAAGCTCTTTCTCGCTACACTCATCTTTTATGCTCAGAATATGAAAAGCCTCCTTACTTTTGAAATATTTTTTAATACGTTTGACAATGGTTGGCATTCATGACACTGGTGCTAGCTTACACTGATCTGGTGACACAGCAATAAGGGGCACTGGCTGGCTACACTGGTCTGGAGAAAGGTGTGGCTAGCAATCAGGGACACATGGACACTATACCAGGACCAGGTGTTTTGTTAAGCACCATGTTTTGATGGGGAACACTGGTGAAAGCAATGTGTGACTGATGTAACACTCACAAATTGCTGAAAATTACTCTGTCTCCACTCACAGGTGCTTTTGGTATGAGGAAAAAGAACTGATGGCTGCATCATGAAGCCTTTGTTTACATTGTCTTCATTTGTGATTGCTGTGATTGAACATAGCAATCCTGTGGTACAGGGCCAATTTCATTTGGGAGATGTAATGGGATTAATTAATCTTCTGATAGCATATTCATTAGTGGTATCAAAGTAATATCTATTTGTTTCTGTATGTAGATACTTGGGGATTGATTTACAATAGGCAAATAGATTGTGCACTTTGCAAGTACAGGTGCTGCAGAGCTTAGTGAATGAGGAGATGTTCTGCTGACTTCCATCATCCAATCATGTGCAAGCAAAAATTTTTATTTTTTATTTTGCTTGCATGTGATTGGGCATTGTTTGCAAAGTGAAGTATTACCTCATTTGCTAAGCTCTGGAACAACTGCAAGTACACAGTCTATTTGACTTTAGTAAATCAACCCCTTGGTATTATTGTAGTTTTATCATACCAGAATTTATGAAAAATTATTGGATTTGGAGTAACAGTATGAAAAGGGAGCTTTCAGGGAGCGTGGCCGTCAGCACGGAAAATGGCCGCAGAGTGAGTGAGCTCTGATCCCAGCAGCTTTCATGAGCGAATTTAAGCAGCAAGGGGGACCACTAATTCACCCCCAACCACAAGGAGAGCTCCCCATCCACCTTGAGAACAACATGAGCAAAAGGAAATCCCATGGTGGGCCCCACAAGCTTGTGGAGATCTTCACCTATGGCCGGAATCACTGCAGCCAAAATGGCAACACCATCATGACAGAAGCAGCACGGAGCAGGCCGCAACCCTGGATCCTCCTGATGGATGCAGCTCCATGCAGACCCCCCCCCCACCGTACAGGTCAGGCAAGTAACCTAAGTACACCATCTCAGAACCCCCAGAAATTTAGACCCCTACGCGACCCTGTCACACAGCCACTAGATGGGGCAGAAGAGGAGAGCAGCCTCATGGAGGAAACAGGGGGGGGGGGATACAACAATCCCATCTCACAATACCCACTACAGGGCAAGCAATATTGGATACAACACTAAAAAGCATGTTGGTGGCATTATGAAGCACACTACACAGGGACAGGCTTTCAGCAATCTCTAGTGTAAGAGCTGAAGTAGCAGACCTTGGGGATAAAGTCGACCTAATGGAAGACAAAATTACCGAATATGCAGAGGCCCATAACGATCTGGTAGACGCATACAAAAAAACTGACAACACCAATACACTGCTCAAAACAAAAATTGCAGATATAGAGGACCGCTCTAGAAGAAATCATTTAAAATTTAGAGGGGTCCCAGAGTCAGTACAGCTGGGCAAACTGAAGAAATATATACAGCAAATGATTACTGCACTAATGCCAGAGACACCGGCACACAAAATTATCATAGATCAAGCTCACAGGCTACTCAAACCCCCATACCTCCCACAGAATGTACCCAGAGATGTTATTGTGAGGATTAATTTCTTTCATGTAAAAGAGAATCTCCTCCGCCCGCATAGCGAGATACAGACCTGAACAGGACCCAAGATGTGCTGCTGATGTCAGCTCCTTTTTTCACCTTGTATGGTCCTGCCTAGCCATCCAGGGATACTGGAAGCAAATAGTTGACTTCCTACATGATGTCATGGGCTCACCACTGACTCTGTGCCCAAAGCAGTGCCTGCTTGGTCTATTGTCCAAGCAGGAACAAAATAGTTGCCTCCACACTTTTATGCAAGAAACACTATACACTGCCAGGCTAATGATAGCTAGAGCGGTAACACCGACCTTCCAAGAATGGAAAGCAGCAGTTAACCAATCTCTCCCATATAAAAAAAACTTCTATATCAACCCAGAAACTGCCCCAATAAGTGTTATAAGATTTGGGATAAATGGCTACAGTTGACATCCATGACTGATGACGTGCCTGGGGCACAGGTTTAATGGTAAACTGGTATACAGTTACAAGACACGCAGTGGGTGCAACCATCCCATACATTCTGGCACCGACTGTCACATACCTGATCTGAGGCCGAAATGCTGAGAGAGGCTCCCCTTGCGGCTAAACGCAGTATACCCCTGGAATCGGGAACAGGAGGTATGGTGCCCAGAGCTGCAGACAGACTTGAGCTGATGTTCACCAGAACTGGAACTCAGAGGTAGCAGAACTTCCAGCAGGTATAGTCTCTAAGAGAAATAGTCTGTAAAGGCCCGGAAGGGGTGCAGCAACTCAAAAAGTGGAGACAGGGGACCAGTGTAGCTGGGTAAGCATGGGCAGCAGCTGCGGTAAGTCCAAAATCCAGGCCAAGGTCAAACACGGTAAGACAGTCTATAATCCAGGGAGAGGAGCAAATACAGGAGGCTGAATAAGGCAGAGTCCAGGTAGCAAGCCAGGGGTCAAACACAGGAGTGTGGCAGAGGCGAAGTCCGTGAGGCAAGCCGGAGGTCTATTACAATGGAGAAATTCAAGAGCAAGGTCAAGGAGCAAGCCAGGTCACAACAGAGGTTCAAACAGGATACCGGACACAGGTTCAAGAACACTGGTGAACTGAGACTATCCAGCGACTTGTGTGACACAGAGGCCGCCTTTTATAGGACAGCAAACAATCTCATTGGTTGTGCTGAACACGTGGATTGCGCCGTCCCGAATGAACATTCGTAGATTCGATCGTCCTGGACGAGCGTTCGCACGCATGCGTTCGCAAACTTGGCGATTGTGCCTGCTTCTCTGATAGTGCCCCCCCCCCAAGGGGCAGCCTCCGGATGCCCATGCTGGCCATCTTTTCTGGGTGGTAGAAAGCCCGCACTAATCGTGGAGCATGTACGTTAGTAAAAGGTTCCCAAGAATTATCTTCTGAGGGGTACCCCTTCCATTTAATGAGATATTGTATTCGTCTGCCCCTTCTCCTGCAATCCAGAATTGCTTTGATCTCAAATTCAGGTTCACCTTCCACCAGAACTGGTGGTGGAGGCAGCTGTTCCCTTCCTGGAAATTGACTTGGAACTGCAGGTTTGAGAAGAGAAGCATGGAAGACTGGGTGAATCTTTTAAGAGCTGGGTAATGCCAGTTCAAAGGCTACTGGGTTAATCATCCGCTTGATCTCAAAAGGTCCGATGAATCTTGGTCCCAATTTTCTGGATGGCAAGTAAGCCTGAGATTCATGGCAGATAACCACACCTTGTCTCCTATCTTGAACATAGGGTTCTCTCTTCTCCCCTTGTCATAGTATCTCTTGTACTGGTCCTGGGCCTGCTGCATGGCTTCCCAAAGCTTTTGGTAATTAGAATGGATACATTTCAGCCGATCTTGAACTGCAGGAAATGTTGCTTCTGGTAACATGTCGGGTAAGAAGGTAGGATGATAGCCATAATTGGCACAGAAAGGAGACTGACTTGTGGTGATGTGTATGGAATTATTGTAGGCAAATTCCACACACGGAAGCAGCGAGACCCAGTTATCTTGAGAGTATGTACAGAAACAACGTAGATATTGTTCTAACGTTTAGTTTGTCCTTTCTGTTTGCCCATTGCTTTGTGGATGGTAAGCGGAAGAAAAGCAAACCTCGATGGACAGGGATCTGCACAAGTCCTTCCAGAATCTAGAGGTGAACTGGGCTCCTGTCAGATACTATGTTATCGGGCAATCCGTGCAGTCTGACCACCTCCTTGATGAACGTATTGGTGGTCTCAGTAGCAAGCAGAGGGTGTTCCTTTCATTGGCAAAAAGTGTGCCATTTTAGAGAGACGATCCACTGCCACCAGGATGGCAGTGAATCCCTCTGAAGGGGGCAGGTCGACAATGAAGTCCATGGAGATCTTCTTCCACGGTTGTTCATGGACTGGCAATGGCCTTAGCAAACCCCACGACTTGGCATTGGGCCCCTTATTCCGTTGACAAACAGAGCATGAATTAACATAGTCTTTGCAATCTTGCCTCCAGCTGGGCCACCAGAAGGAACGTTGGATCAGTTCAGTGGTCTTTTGTGTCCCGAAGTGACCTGCGAGTTTTTGATCATGAAGGGTCCTTAAAACCTGCAACCTTACTTGTTGGGGAACGAAGATCTTATTCTGGTACCACAGTAACCCTTCTTGTCTCTTCAAGGTAACGGTTTCAGGTTCTGCACACTGTCTGGAGGCTTGTCTGATTGCAGTCTTAAGATCAGGCTGTATGAGCAAAAAATTTTGTGCAGACAGAATGGTTTCGGGTTCGGTGATATCAGGAGTCTCTGGAAACATCCGGGACAAGGTGTCAGCCTTGCCATTCTTGGAGCCTGGGCAATATGATAGGTGGAAATTGAACCTGAAGAAAAATAACGCCCATCGAGCCTGGCGGGGTCGGAGACATTTTGCAGTCCTGAGATACTCCAGGTTCTTGTGATCTGTAAAAATCATGATGGGATGAGCAGCACCTTCCAATAAGTATCTCCACTCTTCTAGGGCAAATTTAATAGCCAATAATTTTCGGTCACCCACATCATAATTCCTCTCAGGAGGGGTCATTTTCCCGAGAGGCGAAAGTCACAGGGTGGAGAAGAGCCTTTGGTCCTTGACGCTGGGAAAGAATGGCTCCTGTTGCTACTTCTGATGCATCAACTTCCAAAACGTATGGTAGTGCGGGGTCTGAATGCTGAAGTACTGGTGCTGAGGTGAACTGACTCTTGAGTTTATCAAAGGCAATCTGGGCTTCTGGGGTCCACTGAAACCGGCCTTGCTTAAGTGTGAGCTGCGTGATGGGTGCAATGATTGCAGAAAATCCTTTCACAAACCTACAGTAAAAGTTGGAAAAGCCAATGAAGCGTTGGACCCCCTTTTTATCCGATGGTGCTGGCCAATCCAGAATAGCTTTTACCTTCTGAGGATCCATTGCAATTCCTCCCGTAGAGATGACAAAACCTAGAAACTGGATAGTGGTCTTTTCAAAGTCTCATTTTTCTGCTTTGACATAGAGTCCATGTTTCCGGAGGGTTGCAAGTACTTTCTTTACATGTGTACGATTCAATTCCAAAGTGGCCGAGAAGATAAGAATATCGTCAAGATAGACGCTAACAAAATTGTCCAGAAACTCTCTAAAAATGTCATTGACCAAATGTTGGAACGTGGCCGGGCATTGCATAACCCAAATGGCATGACTAGATATTCAAAGTGTCCAAAACGTGTTCTGAGAGCAGTCTTCCATTCGTCTCCTTCGTGGATATGAATGAGATTGTATGCGCCCCGGAGATCAAGCTTGGTGAAGATCTGTGCTGTTCGGAATTGTTGGAAGAGTTCAGGGATGAGAGGAAGTGGGTAACGATTCTTGATGGTGATCTCTATGGTCAACACATGGTGTTACGGTCCCGTCCTTCTTCCTTACAAAAAAGATTCCAGCTCCAGCAGGGGAGGAAGAAGGCCGGATGGACCCCTTTTCAAGGTTTTTGTCAATGTATTCCCGTAAGGCTTTCAACTCGACATCGGACAGTGGGAATATCCGTCAGAAGGGAATCTCAGCCCCGGGCAAAAGTTTGATTGGACAATCGTATGGTCTGTGAGGGGGCAGATGATCAGCTCCTTTCTTATCAAATACATCCATAAAGTCATGGTAAGCGGAGGGAACCTCTAGATGTAAACTGGATGGAGGCTGGAGCGATAGACAGGTAGCAGGTTTGCTGGTGGCTGGAATGAAGCAATGCTGTGAACAGTAGTCAGAAGAAAAGTCCAGTTCTTTCTTTATCCAGTTTATTTGTGGATTGTGGGCTTACAACCATGGGAGTCCCAGGATGATAGGGAATATAGGAGAACAGATGATGTCAAAGCAGAGGAACTCCTGGTGGCCTGAGTCTGTACTGGTGAAGATGGGTTTGGTTTCTTGAGTGACAGGTCCCGAGCAAGGTAAAGAGCCATCAGCCAGGTGTACTTGTAAAACGTGTTTCTTATTCTGAAGGGGCACGCGTAGTCTTTTAGCCAAAGCAAAGTCCATAAAGCAACTGCATGCCCCTGAGTCCACAATTGCCAGAAGCCGAATCTCCACTTCTGCCACCCATAAAGAGACAGGGAGGACAACGTGTGTCACCGAGGAACTGGCAACCTGAAAGTTTATAACGTGTGGGGGTCTTGGCCTACTGGGCCTGACAGGGCACTTGTAGAGGTAGTGACCTACCTCCCCACAGTACAGACACAGGTTGGACTGTCTCCGTCGTTGTTTTTCCTCCAGAGTGAGAGGGGATCGGACCAGTCCTAGTTGCATGGGTTCCCACTCAGGAATGATGGCAGGTGCTTGACCGGGGGATGATGTACGGAGCACTGGACCCCGAGGCGACCTCCGAGTGAATGGAGTGGCCTGGTAATGCTCAGACTGCCTCTCTCTGGATCAAGCCTTCTAGGGTAGCAGGGGTCTCTACTCGGGCTAGTTCATCTTTGAGAGTCTCTGAGAGCCCCTGGCGGTACTGATAATGGAGAGCAGCTTCATTCCATCCGGTGTCAGCGGACCATTTCCGGAACTCCACGGTGTTGTCCTCTACAGGTCGTCTCCCCTGGAACAGGTTATGCAGGACAGATTCTGCGGTGAAGGTACGTTGGGGATCATCGTACAGCTGTGCCATTGCTTCAAAGAAAGAGTCCATGGAATTTAATATGGATTTTTTTTTGCTCAAGCAAGTGGTGAGCCCAGGCCTGGGGTTCATCAGAAAGCAGAGATATGATATATCCCACTTCAGCAGATTCTGACGAAAAAGTTCTGAGCTGAAGGGCCAGGTATAGCTGACAGGCGTTCTTAAAAGACATGAATCTCCTTAGGTCCCCCAGGAAGTGCTCAGGTGTGGGGACTCTGGGTTCTGGAGCTGGCAACATCACCGTAGGGACCAGGTTGGAAGGCTCTTGGGATGGGATAGCTGTAGCCGAGCTGGTAGAGGGTGCTTCTGCATCAACAGGAACAAAGGACACAGCAGAATGTTGTAGGCAACCCTCTAACTGGGAATAGTCCTCCTGTAACTTTTGGATTGTCTGGGTAAGAGAAGTGACCTGTTGGCAAAGTGCTTCGATGGGGGAGCCATCCCTGTCGGCCTCTGACATGGCTGGATTGTACAGTCACGTACCTGATCCGAGGCCGAAATGCTGAGAGAGGCTCCCCTTGTGGCTAAACGTAGTATACCCCTGGAATTGGGAACAGGAGGTATGGTGCGCAAGAAGCATGGGTCACCAGAGCTGCAGACAAACTTGAGCTGATGTTCACCAGAAGTCCGTGCGGACTGGAACTCAGAGGTAGCAGAACTTCTAGCAGGTATTGTCTCTAAGAGAAATAGTCTGTAAAGGCCCAGCAGGGGTGCAGCAACTCCCAAAGTGGAGACAAGGGACCAGTGTAGCTGGGTCAGCATGGGCAGCAGCAGCGGGTAAGTCCAAAATCCAGGCCAGGGTCAAACACGGGAAGACAGTCTATAATCCAGGAAGAGGAGCAAATACAGGAGGCTGAATAAGGCAGAGTCCAGGTAGCGAGCCAGGGGTCAAACACAGGAGTGTGGCAGAGGCAAAGTCCATGAGGCAAGCCGGAGGTCAATTACAATGGAGAAGTTCAAGAGCAAGGTCAAGGAGCAAGCCGGGTCACAACAGAGGTTCAAACAGGATACAGGACACAGGTTCAAGAACACTGGTGAGCTGAGACAATCCAGCGACTTGTGTGTTACAGAGGCCGCCTTTTATAGGACAGCAAACAGTCTCATTGGTTGTGCTGAATGCGCGGATTGTGCCGTCCTGAACGTACGTTCGTGCACATGTGTAGATGCGATTGTCCTGGACGAGCATTCGCACGCATGCGTGTGGAAGCATGGCGATCGTGCCTGCTTCTCTGATACCGACCGCCACTATAGATGACCCCCTTGTCTACAGAAGATTCTATCTGTTTTACAATACCATGTTACGTAATTATCTGTTGTATGCTCACAAATGTAAATAATATGACCTGCGGATGTACAATATGTAAGCTATGAATCCGAATGTCACTTAAGTTGTCTATGTGACACAGTCTTTATTCGTATGCCTCAATTCATTGATACAAGTTTTTCTCTATTAAAAAAAAAAGAGAACCTCCTCCAACTGTCCAGATGAATAAATCCACTACCAGATCCATACACAGCAATTAAACGGTTCGTAGACCTCTCCCAGCACACCCTACAGGCTGGCAAACAGCTTGTCATGATTACCAACATGCTGCAAAACCACTAGATCTTGTGTAAGTGGGGTCCACCAGCTAAACTAATGATTACCAGAGGCAACAGGCAACATGGGATCCCTACCTTAGATGATGGCCTTAAACTGCTTTGAACATGGAACCTGCTTCCTCCTCTGACCCAACTCCCCGGAGGATGAATGACTCACTTGCTGGAAACCCTGAAGACATCTCGGACCAAGGATGATACATAAATACACTAAGTGTTAAATGTGGACAAAATAAATTACTTAATCCACAGTTGTTTATCTCCTTTCTCTCCTGACACTTCTACCCCCCCCCCCCGACTTCATGGAAAGATGGAAGATGCTCCCAATGAGCTCACAATTACCCCCTCACACCTGAGAGTAGCGGCTGCTACTCAGTAATCCACAGGATTACCACCCTTATTGTCATCGCAACCCACTTACTGTTTTCACTTTTCTATGTAGTTTTTTCCAGTTCAATTATTCAATTACATTCCTTCATACAACAACCATGGCATGAGTCACCTTGTGTCTGATAACCCTTACAATCCTACTTCAGATGCAACAACAAAATGAAGCACCAGTATTTGACTCCTGTAGTACTCTTTTACTCTTATATAGGTATACCTACCTGGCGAACTGACGGACATCGACCTTAACGATCAGATGGGACACTCTTTCTTCTTCAGGAAAACCTTCTAAGAGACTGAACGAGTGGCATCTTCACCAATGTGCAATATGGAAATTGGGTAATGTTCTACAAAACATATGACTAACTAACACAATGCCTAAAACATTAGTTTCCTTAAATGCCCATGGAAAATAGTCCCTTTAAACACAAGGTGGTGTGGAAAAGGGAACTGAAGATACAAGCAGACATTTTTTGCATCCATGAGAATCATTTCCAGGCCTCTAAAGCCCCACTATGCTCCTATGGCTTATTCCCACACACTTTTTCGGCCAATGCCCCAGTCAAAAAGAATGTGGTCCTGATTGCCATAAACTCGAAAGTGGCTTTCACCTTACAAGAAACTCACACTGACCCCAAGGGATGATACATAATATTAATCTGCAATATCAATAATGTGTTATACACAATTGTCAATTTATGTGCTCCAAATGTTGGACAAATCAATTTTTGAATGCTCTATTTAAGAAAACTGGAGAAAAAAGAGGGTTATGATCTGGCACTATCACCATGGCAGGCTTCCATCCCTAAATTGCATACATACAGAGAGAGTGGTCGTTGGGACTTTAAATGAGGTAAGTCATTGAAAAGTTACATCACACGACAAATTCATAAATGGAATAAATAAGTTGAGTAAAAATTAATTTATTATACACAGTAGGACATGAATATTCTAAAAATCATAAAAAGCTGATAAAGGTAATACATATTGTATGAGTACATGATAACATATGTATAAGTAGATACACATCATCCACCCTCTCATCAGGAGTATCATATCATAATTGTCTATAAGTATAAATAGTACAAAACATGTATTAGTAATTCCTGGTATAAAGCAAAGCAAAGAGATCTGAGGTAGAGGGAAATGTAAATGGACTGGTTCTTACATGTCAGCTTTGAGAATCGCCCAGCGGGTATCCATGGGATAAGAGGTGTCCAGCGCAAAGTCCACCCTGGGAGTTGAGATGGGAACATTGAGCCCAGACCTAGGACAACAGCGGAGCGACCAGAAAATTGAGAGGTATCGGAAAGGGCTTGCTTATATTTGATGGGGGACTTCAACACAATAATTGCCCGAAAGATGTAGAGATATACGCTGGACGGCTGCACTCCTTTAAGAACACCTTTATTTAAAATGGCATAAAATCCATAGATCCAAAAAGCAGACAAAAAACATCATTGAACACAGCAGATCTTGTACACCATGGCTAAACCTCCCCCACAATAATTGGCCAGAAACAAGATATATCGAAGCCAAGCTCTCATGCTAGGCAGACACTACAACACTTTTTGAAGGGCAACCTTCTGTACGACACGTAGCGGTGCATGCATGCAGACAAAAGATACTATACCTACTTTTCAGCGCCCCACGGCTTGTATACAAAAAATGATTTCTTCTTGACAGATCTAAACGCCTTACATAAAGTACTCAAAACTGAAATTTTGCCTATACCCTGGTCAGATCATGCCCTTATCAAATTGGTAATCTCAGAAGACCACAAAGCCCTTCCCACTCATCTCAGGAGAAATAATTCCTATCTATTTAACAACCAATACAAAAGAGATAAACGTAATACCCAAATAGAGGAATTCTTTCAAGTTAATTCCACCCCTGACTCAAACATTCATGATGTATGGTGTACCCATAAGGACTACACAGAGGCTTATTGATACAACTAGCAGCAAGAGACAGGAAAAAATATACAATCCATTGATAAAAATTCATAATTTAGAAAAACACCACAAAAGTACACATGACTCCTCAACTGTTACTGAATTGACAAAAGCTAGGCACGATCTAAGACTTCTCAGGCTAGCGGATCATGAGAAACAAACCTGTAGATTGAAAGCTACCTATTACTCTCAAGGTAATAAAGTGGGTAAGCTATTAGCCACACAACTAAAGACTGGAAGAACAAAAAACTCGATACCATACCTTCTAAAACATGGAAGCAAAATAACCCATCCAAAAGAAATTGCGAATTCCTTTAGAAACTATTACCAATCGCTATATAACCTCCAAAATGACCCCACTACCACACAGCCAGATAATAAAATAATACTTGTCCTCCCTGGACCCACCCACTATAGAGGAAGAAAAGCTACAAAAACGGAATTCCCCCCATAACCACGCAGGAAATTGCTAAAGTTATTAACACCCTCCCTAACAAGAAATCACCAGGAGCTAATGGACTATCATCAGAATACCACAAAGCATTTTGGACAGCTCTTTCCCTATACTTGCAAACATTATTCAATGAGGTTACAACCTGCGGATCTTTCCCCGCAGAAATGCTCAGGACCATCATAGTAAACTTACCAAAACCAGGAAAGGAGCCAACATTGTCACAAAACTTTGACCCAATTTCGTTCTTAAACACAAATTTGAAAATATTCTCAAAAATTATAGCAAACAGGTTAATGGAAATCACATCTTCCCTTACCAACATGGACCAAGTGGGGTTTGTAAAGGGCCATCAGGCCTCAGATGGTACCAGCAGAATGATTGGTCTCCTCACGAAGTTGGGGAATAGGAAAACACAAGCAGCCTTCCTAGCACTAGATGCTGAGAAGGCTTTCTATCGGGTCAACTGAGGGTACCTTTGAGCAACCCTTAACAAACTTGGAATACAAGGCCCCATATTTTCCACAATCTCAGCCCTCTACTCAGGTCCCTCAGCTCAAGTGTATACGCCCAATACCCTCTCTGATTCCTTTAAAATAATTAATGGGACCAGGCAAGGTTGCCCCCTATCCCCAATCATCTTTACACTCATTGTGAAACCATTTGCAGAATCTATCACAAATAACCCCCAAATCCATGGCATTAACATCTTAGACTATATACACAAAATTGGACTGTTTGAGGATGACGTCTTTCTGACCCTGACCAATATAGCTCCTACACTAAGGGTGGTTCAAGAAGAAATTTAGAAAATTGGAAAAATATCATACTATAAGATAAATATGTCAAAATCTGTCCAAATCCTATATATTACCCATTAACATAGGTAAACAAAATATTAAAACCCTGAAAAGAGATTTTTCCTACTCATGGGACAATGATGCTATTGACTACTTAGGTATTAAACTCACCTCCTCAGTATCAAAAATCTATTAAACCAATTTTCCCTCACTCCTACTTAACATTAAAAAAGATCTACTCAACTATAGAAAAACTGAAATTTCTTGGACTGGTCGCATCGCGGCATTTAAAATGTTGTCTCTCCCTAAAATTGTATCTCTTCCATACAGTACCTATCAGTCTACCAACTAAACTATAAACAAATATATGAATCGCTATATATGTAAAACACGTAAACCAAGGATAGCTCACAATATCCTTTACAGAAATAAAATACAAGGGGGAATAAACCTACCCAATATAAATCTTTACTATAAGACAATGATTCTAGACCAACTAAATGCGTGGTTCAACCCAACATCCATTAATCCTTGGGTCAGCATAGAAAAGTCTATTCTACTAAATAGAGATCCAATTTCCTTACTAATTGTGAGTGCCACACACCAAAAAATACATGTAACCACAACCACCACCATTCAAGCCTCAATAGAAGCTTGGAACTACTCTCTACTAATGACACCAAGCAGCGAACCTATGAAAGTTATACCCATCCCTATCAAAGCATATGAATTCTTAATACCTTCATTCTCTATAGATATAGAAGCGGATATGGAAACACTATCTACAACACAGATGCAATCTTCTAATACTTTAAAATCTGCATATAAAAAAGCCCAAATAACACATTTCCATAAGAACTTTCACCCCACCAATGTAAAAATGAATGATACAATCTGGTCCTTCTACCAGAACACATCATCCACCAAGAAAGGCACTTTCTAGTTCTACAAACATCTGAACCAATGTTCAAATCAAAAAAGAACTAAAAAAGGAATACCCATTCAAAGGCATTATGCATGACTCTAGGAACATCAAAGTGCACTTCACCTTGGGAAAATGCCATAAAGATACTATATAGAGGGTATTTAACACCAACTAAACTTAATCAAATATTTCCGGATACTTCCCCTACTTGCTGGCATCAATGCGGCTCAATAGGAGACTTATACCAAATCCTATGGTCTTTTGCGTAGCACTTAAAAACAAGGCAAGTGTTCAAAGGAATGTTTCAGTTTTATTGTTGCATCATTAAAATCACTGCTCCTGTAAAAACCATTTAAAAAAAAAAATTGCATTGATACATGTCCCCAGGGCAGTACCCAGACCCCATACCCTTTTTACAGCCAATAACTTGCATATAAGCCTTCAGAAATGGGGACTTTTAATTTTTAAAGTTCAGGTAAGAGGGTTCACCGTTCGGGTCAGAACATTTTTTTCTCTGTTCAGGAGTTCTGTTGTGAACTGACCAAGGGGGTGTTCAGCCTATCTCTACTAATTACAGATTGTCTGTCCTAGCTTGAGCTGTGTTGATGGAATTTATCATGTCTGCTTGTATTAAAGGTTCTTTGAGCTGGACTGTGTGCTTGCGTTATTGTTGATGAAATGTGTTCTTTACTGAGCCTACAGACAAAGAGATGTAAATCTAATTCATGGCATAGACTTGTGAAGTTTTAGTAGGATACCCTGGTCTCTGCTCAGTTTGGTGTCATCGGACCGCATTATCTTTACTTCAACCACCCATGTAAAATAGCTAAAATTTATAGATCTTTCCTGACTACTTTGACATAATTTTGTTTATGCAGCTGTATAAATCATTGACTTATTTCCATAATATGCAATACTTTAGAACTTTATTTTATTTAACTGCATAGTTAACCTTTATGCACAAATATATAGCCCATTAGATATGTGCACTGCAGAAAAATTTGTTAGTTTTTTCGGCAATTCGGAATTTCGAAAATCTGAAAATAAGAAAGAAAATCCAAAAACTCGAAAGAACAAAAATCCGAAAATTCGAAAGAACGAAAGTCTGAACATTTGAAATAATAACTAACTAATAACAACTATTAAATTATTGGTATTGGAATTTCCTTTCTAATTTGGCTATTAGTGCACTTAACAAATATGAATTTATCCGAACTTACAAATTATCCGATATAATGAATTTCACATCTAAACAAATGGAATGGAACAAATTAATAATAAATAATAAAATGTTTTTATTATTATTGTTATTTATTATTATTAATTTGTTGCATTCCATTCGTTTAGATAAGGCATTTGTTCTTTCAGATAATTCGTAACTTTGGATATATGTATATCAGATTCGAATATGTATTGATTACGTTCACTAACAGCCAAATTTGAAAAGGAATTCCAATACCTATAATTTAATAGTTAGTAATAGTTACATTATTATTAGTTAATTATTTCAGATTTTCAAATTTTCGTTTTTTCAGATTTTTGTTCTTATTTTCGGATTTTAGTTCTTTCAAATTTTTGGATTTTCATTCTTATTTTTGGATTTTCGAATTTCTGAATTTTCAAATTTCGAATTTTCAAATTTCAGAATTTTTGAATTTCAAATTTTTGGATTTTTGGATTTTTGGACTTTCAGATTTTCAAATTTGCGAATTTTCTATTTAAATTTCGGAAATGTGAATTTTCGAATATTCAAATTTACGAATATTCGGAAAAATTGGGAAATTCGGATTTCATAAATTCGGATATTTCCAAATTAACAAATTTGTCAAAATTCATTAAAAAACGATTCAGAAAAAAACAAATTGCACATGTCTATAGACCATGATATCCGCAAAGTCATAATTTTTCTTGCAATAAATGACATCAGCCAATGTAAATAGTTTGGCACACACTATGAGCCATAGAACGAATTGCTTTTCTTGAATCTACCTGTTAAGCGAAGTATAAAGACTTTGGCTTTAGAGAGCATACCTGACATGTTAACCTGGCTAAACAATACAGTGGTTTGATTGCTTGGAGAATGTTGCCCAAAACCCACATTTAACAAGAAAATGAATCGAGTAACCTCAGTGTATTCTACCAAATGCCTTCTCTGAATCTAGGGCAAGAAGAAGAGAAGGCACATCTAATATTATCAAATATCCTCCTTGAATCATTGAGGGACTTGTCTAACAGTAACAAAGCCAACTAGGTCTTGCTTATTTAGGGATGGAATGATGTCCTCAGTAAATTTTGAGTAGGAATCTGAGTAGAGATGTTTGTCTAAAATTCTGCGGTATGAGCATCTGTTTCCCTGGTTTTGTCCAAGTCACAATCAAAGCCTTTAAGGTTTTGGAATGCTAAATCTGTTAGCATATGAGGGAGAAGGATGTTTTGGAATCTTGCAGTATTCCTCATAAAACCCGTCTGAACTAGAGAGTGTTTGGATAGTTTGGAGAGGTTTTGTGTTAAGGTATTCTTAGATAGAAGTATTTAATTTAGTAGAAAATAGAGGATAATAGTTCAGATACTGTAAATGTTCTCCTGTTGGTTTTGGGGTTATTGGATTGTCTAGCAGTTTACATGGAGACATGAAGTAATTGCAAAAAGCATCTGTTATTGCTTGTGGATTCAGTGGTTTGTGTTAGATTAAGGGTCCAAAAAATATTTTGGTTTTAACTTTCTAGGCAGATTAGCAAGCAATTTGCCCGCTTTATTCCCCTTACAGTAGTAGTTATGCTTTAATAACTAGCAATTTAAACTCACAGAAAATGCATGACTAGATAACTCCTTCAAAACCGGAAATGCACCAGGGTGGAGAAACACTCACCCAGCAGACGTGGGAGCAGCAACAATGGTAACAACTGAAAAAACAAAAATAAAACATCCTCAAAACCTTTGGAGTATAATACCCTCCCAAAAGAAAGGGTTAACTCTCACCAACCTTACCAATCTCTATCAGAAATTAGTGAATATAACATAAGCAGATTTGTGAAGAAATAGGAGTGAGCCAAAGGTGTCAAGCACATCAAAAGTAGCTTCCATCAGCTAAAGGGTACTTTAAATGCTGACCGCCTAACAACAGGAACTAATAATGAACAGCTAATAAGGATAAAATCTCCTAAGAATCTGAATAAAACTCCCACTCAACACTTGATCCTACCACTGTGCGATGAATTAATAGTGTGATTATACCAAAATAAAATGAACCTACCACTTAATGAAATAGTGTATAAATGCAAATTTACTCACAACTCAGCAATAAAGCTAATCTGTGGCACTGAGAAATTTGTAAGGAAAAAAAAACACCCAGTGAAAAAATGTGCTTATGATTAGAGTTGAGCGAACCCGGGCTGTAAAGTTCGGGTCCGTACCGAACTTTGGGGTGTCCGGGACCCGGACCCGGACTTTTCAAAAAAAGTCCGGGTTCGGGTCCGGTGTTCTGGTAATTTTAATGAAAAATCTTAAAAATGCTGTAAAAAAGCCCAGGAAGGTCCTAGAGGTCTGCAAAAGGAAGGAAAATGTGGGTAAGGGTGGGACAAGTGCCCTACAAAGAAATTGGGACAGGGAAATAACTTTAAATATTTAAAAAAAAATACATAAAAATGCAAAAATGGAGATCATCTTCAAAATGGGTCTGAAAAGTATTAATTAACATTAGAGGCCATAGAACTGTTCTAAAATCATCTTCAAACTATGTCCAAAAAGTATAAATAAGCCCAGAGTACCCATATCACTGTTCTGCAAAATGTGTGTATCACTTTAAATCAAACCGTCAATCATTAATTTCAATAAAGGGACAGGGTTAAAGAAACATCCCGTGAACAGGGTGGGAATGGGTGTAAAAGGAAGGAAAACGTCTGGAGATCCTGGAAGGACCCGAAAAAATGTCGTAAAAATTCTAAAAAGTAATTTTAATGGTCTTGTGGCCTGGGCTTGGGCCTGAAAAAAACTTTTCAGGCCCAGGCCCAGGGCCTGTGGGGTTTCAAGCCATGCCTGGGCTTGAAATGTCGGGCCCAAGC
>BLSH010266953.1:81862-98006 GCA_018402905.1 Glandirana rugosa | reverse complement strand
TGCAGATTATTTTAAAGAACAATTTTATATTGAAGTGGGTGTTCATAATGTGAGTGTACATTTCTTAATTACATAGCGTAAACCAGTTGTTTTGGTCGTAAAACACCAGCGTCGCCTGAGTCGACATAACGGTCTCTTGTACTAATGTTGGGACTCCCCATGTTACGGAATAACGGTTTGTACTCTTACCACACTTCTAATACTTTATATGATACAAAAAGTACCTGACAGTAAATAGGTCGACACCTGTACAAATAATACCTGACACAAACTAGTATTCATCTCAACTCGCTTGAAGATCTTCAGGCCCAAGACGACCAAGCCGTCTTGAGGGACAAAGTTCGGGTTCTGTCCGGACCCGAACCCGGACTTTGTCCCGAAGTTCTGCCGAACCAGCAGAACCCGGACTTCTAGAAGTTCGCTCAACTCTACTTATGATCAAACACAGTCCATAATAAACATGTCCACAGCTGGATAAATGACAGTCCATGAAAAACATAGTATATTTCATAATCTTCACACCATTCTCATGTTTGGCAATAAGGCATTGTACCCCTCAGGGTTGTAATCATGTTCTCTGGCAATACAGCTGAGTCCGCTGCGACCACAAAATGCTGGTTTTGTTGACCAAATGCGATACATTAATTCTTTACATGTGAGTGTAATACTTGTGGGTGAAGTTATATTTTAACAAGAAATTTTATTAGACGTTATTTGCAATATTGGAGTTTTTTTTTTCTTTTGCATATTTATGAGAGATAAACTTACTTGTATTACTAGAGAACATGATTGGATTACTTACAACCCTGAGGGGTGCAATGCCTTATTTCCAAACATGAGAATATGAGGCAAATACTGTTGGTGAGTGTACATTCTATGGGGAAGTGGTGACACACATTGCAGATGGTGTGTGGTGGAGATTATCCAATACACTATACAAAAGGTGAACATACAACCGCTCTAATGTACAAACAGTAAAAAAATTATATTTAAAATATATAACCAAATGAATGTTATAAAGTCCCAAAATATTAGTGTAGAATAGTCTGTGAGGTGACTTGACTTGAAAATCTTCTATATGCCTAAAAATATTTGAGTGATGAGATATAATGTGTCTAACCGCTCACCAGATACAAAGAAAAATCCAGCATTGAATTGTCACACTTTACCCAGTGTGTAGAAAATAGCCTGCCTCAGCTGTGTACCTCCACCAATCTAAACACTCACCAGATGTCAGACAGCAATGTGCCTTTAACTGCTGCTATGAAGTGAAGTGATGTCCTAGTCAGGTATAGTGATCGAATGGTGGACTCCAGAGGAACTATGCACTGTGCAAAAAAATCTTTGTGTGCATTGTGAATTTATTCCAGATTTGTGCAATAATCCAGTGTGAAACGTTTCCTCCTCAGGAACTTGCGGAATAAAGACCAATCACTGTTGCTCTTTTTCCTTGTGCTGGGTGACTGGTCTTGTCTCTGTCACCTCCTGTAATTTTCTTTAGGCAGCTTGTAGTGGTTGGAACCTGTCTCTCTGTTCACTCTTAGTATCACCATTCCCTTTCTTTTTTTTTTTTTTAACAATAATTTTTATTGATTTTTGAAGCATTACAGAAAATTGTATACAAAAAAACAAAGGAAGGGTATTGAGCACATATGTTTGAACATACATCACATAACAATAGTAGTACTAGAAGATTTATAAGGATTTAACCATTAATTATATCGGTTCATATTATCCAATTTTTGTCAAATTTGGCACATGATGAGGAGTTAATCGCTAGCATGCATTCTAGGGTGTAGTTATGTTTGATTATCTTTATCACATCTTGGATGTCACGACAGCTATAAATGTGTAAGGATATTTTTCTATCCCTATATGGAGGATAGCTAGTGCTGGGTCTGGAGTTGTGATGATGTCTGTCACTGAAGAGATTAAGTGGAACACTTGGTTCCAGAAGCTTTTTATGCTTGGACAATCCCAAAAGGAGTGTAGTAAGTTGCCAACGTAGCCACAGTTTCTCCAGCAGAGGAGTGAAGTATGTGGGAAGTATTTTGCCAGTCTATATGGGGTGTATTGCCATCTGTTAATGATTCTGAGTGTCATTTTCCAATGGCTGATGCAATGGGAGGATCTCTGTATTGTGTGAAATGCATATTGCCATTGATCGTCTGTGAGCGTTTTTTTCCTAGGTCTGACTCCCATCTTTTCATTGCTGCAGATTTGTGAAATGAGTTTTTGTTATGAATGAGGTTGTAGAATAGAGATATGCCCTTGGATTTTGTTTCGGCCGATATAAAGTATTGCCATGCTTTGGTTGGTACTTGGATCATTGGGATAGGGTTAGCTCTTATTAAGTGTAATATGCGTGTGCATTTGAAAAACATATGAATTGGTAGTTTGTATCATCCTATCATGTGTTCAGCCGTTTTTGGCTTGGAGTCCTGTATTGTGTCTTGCGCTGCTTTTATGCCATAGGTTGCTAACTTTTTAGTTGATAGCATTGGTATTTTTGTCTCTAATAGGTTGAGTGGGGATTGGCAGTCTACTGTAGTGTTCTCTATGTTACCCTGGCTAATAAGAAATCCCCATGCTTGTAACAATGCTAATGTAGGAGGGGAAACATTCTGTATATCCCACTTTTTGCTACTAAGTCCCGTGTTGGTACCAGGTCTTTTTCAATCTCTACCCACAGTGGTGTTTGGTCTATCTTAAACCATTGTTTGAGTTTGTCTAGTCTTACTGCCCACATGTAGTCATGTATATCTACCAGACTCGCACCTCCTACTCGTTTATGTGGAATTAGGTTGGCTCTAGAACATCTTACCCTTTTATTATTCCATATGAATTTCCACATGAGGCTCGCCAGTGACTTGATGTAGTGTGGGGATGGGAATCATTAGCGTCCTAAAGATATATAAGATTTGCGGTAGGATTGTCGTTTTGAAGAACGCAATTTTGCCTAACCAAGAAATATCTTTTTTGGTTATATCTTTTTTGGTTATTTCTTTGAGTTGGGCTTCCAGTTTCGTGATTAGGGGTTGCAGATTGGCTTTGACTAAGGATGATGTATATTGTGTTATGGTAATTCCTACGTATTGTATGCCCGTTTTTCTCTATTGGTATGGGAAGGCCCATTTTAAGTTGTTGCTAATATTGTCTGGGGTTCCTAAGTTCAAAATTAGAAATTTTGTGAAGTTAACTTTGTAGTACGAGACCTCACCAAATTCCTGTAGTGTTTTGTGTGCCAGTGGTAGGGATGTTGATGGGTCTGTGAGGATTAGTTTGACATCATCTTCAAATAAATTGATTATGTGTTTATTGGATGCAAACTGGAAGCCCATGATTGATGGGTGGTCTCTGATCGCTTCTGCTAGGGGTTCTATTATTAAGTTGAAAATGGTTGGTGAGAGAGGGCATCCCTGGCGAGTCCCATTGGTTATACAAAATACATTGGATAACATGCCAGATGTAGATACCTGTGTGGATGGACATGAGTACAATGCTAATATGGCGTTTAGTATTGAACTTTCTAGACCAAACTTAGACAAATCCTCTGACATAAAAGTCCAGTGGACTCTGTCGAACTCCTTCTCTACATCTATTGAAAGTAGCACTGAAGGCTTCTCTCAGCATGATGTATAAGGTTTATCATCCTCCTAGTGGCATCTGAGGTCTGCCTCCCCTTCACAAAACCCATCTGGTCTCTCTTAATAAGGGAGGGGAGAAATTCTGCCAGTCTTTTGGCCAATAGTTTTGCATAGATTTTTATATCAAAATTTAGGAGAGATACAGGCCTAAAGTTGGTAGGGTTCTTGCCTGGTTTGGGCAGTGTAACTATATATGCTTTCAGCATCTCTGCAGGAAATGTGGCTTTAGTAGTGGCTTTGGTGAAGACTGTTTGCATATATGGTGCTAAGATGTTTTTGAATTTTTTAAAGTATTCATTTGAAAACCCATCTGGGCTTGGTGTTATTTGATCCTCTGTAAGAGATGGGAGTTTTATCTTTCGTAAGAATTTTTTTTCGTTGTGAGTTGTGTAGTGGATGTGTCCTCTTATAGGTTGTATAATTCACTATAGTAGTCAGCAAATTGATCTGCTATTTCCTGTGGATTGGTGACTTTGTGGGTTAATGTAGGGTGTATTAAAGGTCCTATTTTTGTTTCTGTGCGGGCTGCTTTAATCCTATTGTCAAGGTATTTGCCTGCCCTATTAGCATTAGCATAAGAATTCATTCATAATTTTTCTAAGGTATTTGTCATACTGTTGAGTCAAGAGTTCTCTAAGGGCTTCCCTGGGTTGTGAGAGAGCTTGAGTGGTACTTGTGCTGGGTGTTGATTTGTTCTGTATTTCTAGTTTGCAAATTTCTTCTAAAGTGTTATTAAGCTTTAGGTTGTATTGTTTTTTCCCCTCACTCCTATCTGGATGAATATGCCTCTCATTTAAGCCTTGTATGTGTTCCATAGAACGTAAGAGTCATCTACTGATGTGTCATTGTTTTGGAAGAAGTTGCAGAGATGCTGAGAGATATTATGGAGAGTGTGATCTTCCTGTAGTAATCTAACGTTACAACGTTACAATGCCAGATGGGTGAGGAGTGGGGGCATCCTGCTCACAAATCAACATCGTGGTGGCAGCGTGGTCAAACCACGTGATGTCATGGATCTGTGCAGGTTCCACATTTTGTAATATCCACTTGTCAGTTAAGAACATGTCTATGCGTGAATAGGAACAATGCCTATGGGAGAAAAAGGTGTAGTTCCTTCCGCTTGCATGGTGGCATCTCCATGCTTCATACAGGTCCTCATTGTGAAGCAGTTTGTCCAGGTATGTTCTATGGTTTGGTGCTTTGGAAGTCGTTTTTTTTTAGTTTCTTTAGGGATTTGATATGATGGGAGTTTGGAGCGTAAACTGATGTCAGGGTATATGGCTTAGAGTTTATGTCTCCTGTTAATATTATGTATCTGCCTCCCTCATCTAGGAAGGTTTCCTTGTGTTGGAAGCATAGTGAGTTCTTGATTGCCAAGAGAACCCCATTCTTTTTGTGTCCTGGTGTGGCGTACAGGCTAGAAATACATGGGGATAGTCTTTGTGTAGGCAGTTTGGTGCTTTGTCCAGTTGGAAGTGTGTTTCCTGTACATACAGGATGTCTGCATTGTGATTGCAGGCCTCTCTCCACATTGAGAATCTATTCACAGGGTGGTTTAAACCCCTGGCGTTAATTGATAGGCATTTAATGGTCATTATTGTTGGTGTAAGTCTTTGTGGGCTGTGTTGTTTTGCGGGTACTCACTGTGTCTGGGAGGTCTTCTCGGTTGGAATTTCTGTTTCGTTGGTGCCATAGAGTTGTTTGCTACTTCTGCTAGGGTATGTTCTGTCTGCAGGGTGTTTCCTTCTGGGTTTTATCATAGGGCTCAAAAGATAACAATAGGAAAGAAATAGAATTAGTAAGAGTAACATTTGAGGAACTGTAAAAAAAGGAATCCTTTAACTGATCCATGTGCAGGTTGAACTACTGTGAAGGTATAGAGGGGGTTAACAAAGGTTGTTCTATGAACTCTTTTTACCAGAGAGATTTGCAACGTTCATTGGTGTTCTGATCATGAGTTTCCACCTGTGTGTTTTTTGCTTGAACGTTTGCAGGATACCACTTGCCAGTCATTTTGGAGTGGTTGGGGTTGCTGGGCTATGGTATCCTGCATGCTTGATTCAGGTATTATGACCCATAGGCGCAAGGCAGTGATGCCATCCTCTAGTGACAAAATTAGGGTTGTAGACCCATTATGCGTGACAGATAGTGTGGCTGGGTACTTCCATTTATGAGAGACCTTGTGGTTTCTTAGTGCCTTTGTGACTGTTGCTAGGTTGCGGCGTCTCTGCAGTGTATGTCTGGACAGGTCAGGGAGCAGTTGTAAGGTCGCATATTGAGGATGGTTGTTTTCAGGCCTGCATGCTGCAATCATGACTTGTTCTTTGATATGATAAAAGTGCACCCTTAGGAGTACATCTCTTGGTGTCTCTGCAGTAAGGAAGGATGGCTTCGGGATCCTATGGATCCTGTCTACTATCAAATCCTGTGGTGTCAAAGTAGCTACTAATGTGGAGAATAGAGTTTTCACGTATTGTAATAATTGAGTAGCTGGTATTGTTTCTGGTATTCTTCGTATTTTAACATTGTTCCTTCTTGATCTATCTTCAAGGTCGGGGACTTTGTCTTTCAACCATGCTAGTTCATCAGTTTGGGCATTATGCGCATCACTTAGTGTATTGAAGGAGGAGGTGTAGTCCTCCATTTTGTGTTCCACATAGTCTAGCTGTTAGTAAAATAGCCTTGCCAGTGATTCTGGCCATTTCCGCGGTGATGCGCGCACTCCCGTGCGCGTTCGCGTTCATGTGCTCCCGTGCGCCTATTTAAACCCTGGGACTCCTGCACTGAACTGCTGCTCGTTCTACAGCGTTCCAGACCTGTGGGCCACAGCTCCCCCACCTGTTCCTGTGTTCATCTGTTTCCTGTTGACCCGGCTTGCCTTGACCTGTTGTCCACTACCTGCACCGACCCCGGCTATCCACGACCATCCGCTTGTCTACTGCTCTGTACCTACGCTGCCCGCCCATTAACGAACCTTTGCCTGAACTTGATGATCCACCTGCCTAATCCTTTTGTACCTCTCTACCTGTCTGTTGCCGACCCTGCCTGTACGACCATTCTTTTGTCTGCACGACTTCCTGGAACCTCACTACAGCATCAGTAACCATCCAGCCCTCGTGCCATCCCGCACTCTCGGGCCTCTGTCTACACTACCAGGGGTCCTTGAATCGGGTGCGCAAGAGCGGTTGTTCCCTGCACAAGACAGACTCCACCGTCAGGTACGTAACACTACCCTTGTTCCCAATGCTTGCACCTCCTTTTGGCACTTGATGATTTCTGATGTCATTTCAGAGTGTAGAGAGTCTCTAAGGGATAGTGGCATTTCTTTTAGTACAGTATCAGATATAGACTTGTCTGATGTGGGGAAGGAGGTAATGGGGTCGTATACTGGTGGCTCTGTGGCATCATTTGCTATGCTAGGCCTGCTTACCTCCATCTCTGGGTATGTGTGCTGTCTGTCTGGGGAGTCAAACGTGTTGTCTCTGCTTTAGTGGACTCCTTGTAGAGGGACTGGAAGTCCCAGAAGACAGACCGCTCTGCAGCGCCTGTTTATTTTTATGCATTAGGGTCTCTCCTCCTCCGTTCCACACCTCTGCAGCCTTGTGTGCAGCGTGTTGTGTGCGGGCACTGCCGCTATTTTGTTATGGAGCGTGCAATGCTGGATTGAAGAAGTTCTGCATCGTCTGAAGCGCCTGGTGGTGCTTTTTGCGCCCTTTCATGCCCGGGGGTGTCTGCAGGTCTTTGGTGGTGTTTGGGGTCGTGGATGGTGCTGGTGGTCTAGATTAGGAGCCGATCCTCTCTGGTGGCTGAGCGGAGCTCCGAAGCTAAGTGGCCATCTCAGAGCTCGGTAGCCACACCACCCCACCATGCCCTTTCTGAACTGATGGCTCCTGTAGAGGCACAGTTTCACATTGGATTACTGCACACATCTGGAATAAAAGCACAATGCACACAAAGATTATTTTTTTTGCACAGTGCATGGTTCCTCTGGGGTCCACCATCTGATCACATATCCGACTAGGACATCACTTCGCTTCATAGCAGCAGTTCAAAGCACACTGTTGTCTAATGTCTTGTAGGTGTTTAGATTGGTGGAGGTGCATGGCTGAGGCAGGCTATTTTCTACACACTGGGTGAAGTGTGACAATTTGATGCTGGATTTTTCTTTCTATCTGGTGAGTGGTTAGACACATTATATCTCATCACTGGAATATTGTTAAGCATATAAAAAGATTTTCAAGTCACATCACAGACTATTCTTCAGCATATGATGTGTACCATTTAAGCTGCTCTGACCCGGCACTCCCACACATGGGGCAGAGTATGACATTACCAAACCCGAATCTCAACTAAACATGCGCAGAAGTGCTCACATTTGCTCAGTACCCAACATGAGGCACCACCAGAGATGGGCCAGTGTCCACACCAGACAGCCGATCCGTGCAAATTGTCAGATCCCAGGAAGCAGAACATGTACCGTATATACTCGCGTATAAGACGAGTTTTTTGACACAGATTTTGTGTCAAAAAACCGAGATTCGTCTTATGCGCGAGTCAACAGCCGGTACGGGCGCGGGGAAACATTCCGAGTGCACCCGTGGCGGCTGAGATGCATTCCAGGCATTCCAGGGATGCCGGGGATGCCGTCACGTCCGCTGACGGCCTGCTGGAGGGCGGAACTTCAGCTCAGTCACACTTGCGACGTGACTGGGCTGAAGGTAAGGGCAGAGGACACAGGCACTTCCTATGAATGGAATAAGGCTGCCGTGTCCTTCTTATGTAAATGTAAAAGAAAAGAAAACAGTTTGGCAATTCGATTAACTAACCATATTAACCCTTATTGTGTGAACAATAAGGGTTAATATGGTCAGATATTCAAATGACAAAACTGTGTTTTTTTTTCTTTGCATTTGACATATGTGAAGAACACAGCAGCCTTATTCAATACATAGGAAGTAATTATACTGTACTGTAAAAAATAAACAGTTGTACACACACACACACACACACACTCCCGATTACATGGCCACTTCCTATGTTAGGGTCCCTAGACGGATTTGGGGTCTTTTAGACCCCAAATCTCTTCTAAAGAGGACCTGTCATTAAAAAAGTACCGTAATGTCTTTTTGGTACATACAGAAATATGGTAGTTTTAAATGTACAAAAAATAAACATAAGCCACGTAGGCTTATACGTGAGTCAATACGTTTTCCCATATTTTTTGGGCAATAGTAGGGGGGTCGGCTTATACACGGGTCAACTTATACACGAGTATATACGGTAATCCCACAAGCCAGGGCTGACCACTCATAGAATCACATGCCCGCCAACAAGAGCCAGGTTTTGTTTTGGGTTTCTAAGATTTTTATTTGAGCTAAAAGTTTTGAGTATTACTGAACCCTTAGGGCTCATGTACAAGAGGCAGTTGAAAACCTTTTCTGAATGCTGGAAAATTGACAGCTGGAAACCGATGGTGAAAAACATCAGTTTTACAGCTTTTGCGTACCGAGTTTATGCAAGTTTAGCAGCAGTTATGAGCATTTGAGGTTAGAAGCGTTTTTAAAGATAACCTCAGGAGACCCTTCCAAATGCACACAATGCATGAAAAACAAGTAAATTATTAACTATTTCAGCTATTCTGTAAGAGAAGAGAGAGCACCAGCAGAGAGAGCAGTGTGCTTGTAGATAGCTGTCTTATATTTTGCGTTTTCACTAAGGTTCCCACCACGAGCATATGTGAGGAAATGATTCTGATGGTGCTGTTGCTAATAATTCAAAAATTATCAGAATTTTTTTCCCCTTTAAAAATGCTTATAAACGCAAACGCGCATAAATGCAGTTTACCATGGTTACATGAGGTTACACGTTGTTACAAGCATTTGGAATTTGAAATGCCGGTAAACTACAGATCTGAAAACAGTTTTTTCTGCTTTCAAAAAAAATGCCTGTAACCTCAACTGCCTCTAAACTACTATAAACTACTGAATGTACATGTACACATAAGCTAACATAGAGGAGAGTTTAGGGGTTGATGAAAAAAAAACGCCCAACTGCTCCTAAACTTCAGATTAGCAGCTGTAGTGTACATGAGACCTTAAAGCGGTTGTCTACCCAACCGAAACAAAAAGGAAAAAAAAACCTGAGAAAACCAATGTGCACCGCATACTAGCCCATTATGAAATACTCACCTTAGAACAAAGTTCCCGCAGGGCTGCCCGGTCCCTGCAGAGGGAGCAGACATTTTCGCTGAGTGGCTTCTCCTGGGTTTGTGGCTCTGGTGCTGTGAGTGGATGCGCGCAGGAGCCCGCTATGCGCCGTGACGTCAGCGGCTGCATTGCAAGTGGAATATCTCCTAAACCATACAGGTTTAGGAGATATTCATTTTACCTACAGATAAGCCTTATATTATTTCTGGTAGGGGTTTTTAAACGGGACCCCCATGCAAAAATAGAAGAAAAAAAAACACATGCCCCCAAAAAAACTATACAAGACTCTTTTCTTCCTAAAACTTTCTAGGCCACATGCCCAGCAAATATTCCCCCCGTGAATAAGTTAGAAATATACAGTACCCATTGTACTCATTCACAAAAAAAGTACTGGAATCAGAGTGTAATACGGTTTTTGAGTGGGGTCCCACATAAAAACCTATACAGATTACCATCTGGGCATGCAGCCTGAGAGGCCAGGAAAGGACAATGAGTCTGTACACCTCCTCCTGAAACACAATAGGCCACATGTGCTGCATGGTGCACCTGGCAAGGTCCGTATGTTCATGGGGCAAAGACATCAACCCCACATCCCTGGCCTTGTGCAGGTCTGAGAGAGTAGAAAATGACTGGAATCTCAAAACCCCCTAATAAGCGGTCCTCCCCAGATATCTGGCTTCTCCCATATGAATGAGCAAGGGGTACATAATATCCCTAATTACTTATTTCCAAAAATATGAAATGAATAAATAAACACACAGGCATGGTGTGGTGGGAGTGAGAAACAAATTTACTGTCAGCCTGAACCAAAACCCACCCCAAATCATTAGCTATTACAGTGATAATTAGATTTTCACCTTCCAATAAAGCCTAATCATTCATTCATTTTTTAGGTCATTTATGCCAATTAACCACTTCAACCCAGGAAGGTTCAACCCCATTCATGACCAGGTCATTTTTTGTGATTCGACCTTCATTATTTAAACTGACAACTGCACGATTGTGCGACGCTGTAAACAAATTAAATTGATATCCCTTTTCACACAAATATAGCCTTCTTTTGGCAGTATTTGATCACCTCTATGTTTTTTATTTTTTGCGCTATAAGACCGACAATTTAGAAAAAAAACAATAATTTTACTTTCGGCTATAAAACACCAATAAAAAATGTAAAAAATCACATTTCTTCATAAATTTAGGCCAGGGGCCTGGCCTGGACATCGTGGAAGATGGCAGCTTAACTCCTCAGCTGTGCTTTTCTGTAGCCCTTTATTCAGCCAAATCAGGAAAGTAGCAGTGGCAAACATGATGAGAATGGATAATGACCATTCCACCACTAGTTCCAGATGCCCGAGGGGCAATGACACGCAGTTCAGTGCCAATATAACGGAGATGTTCCGATCCCGGTCTTGGTCACAAAACGCGGCCTCAGTGCTGACGTAAGTCACAGCAGCGGCCTCACACAGAGCGCCGGCACACAACACGACAAAATCCCTGCTCACCCTCCTCAACCCCTCTGCCTAAGAACCGTAGCAGCGGATATAAAAAACAACCTGTCTGCGGCCATTGCTGACCTTAGACTGGACATGCAGGCCGTAGCAGCGTGACTAGAGGATGCGAAAGATGTCACAGAGAGATATGAGCCAGCCATTAGGACAACAAGGCGTGCCATAACCTCACACTCCCAACATACCAGAGACATATAAAGGAACATAGAGGACCTCGACAACAGGTCGGAGGCACATTATCAGAATAAGAGGCCTCCTGAAACGATCGACCCAGAGCATGTCACCCAAGCTACCACCTCCATCTTTAATGATCTGTTAGGTAGGCCTCCGGAAACACGAATAGAACTTGAATGCTTACACCAAGCCCTATGTTCCAGAGGCAGGGACACTGACCCACCAAGGGACATAATAGGATGTCTAGTAGACTTTAAGCTCAAGGAAGAGATAATGCGACAAGCACGGTTAAGGGGCCCTATACTAGACCATGGATTTGAAATCAAACTATACCAGGACTTGCCCCAAGTCACCTTACAAAACTGCAAAGTACTGAGACCTCTCCTGGACATCTTAAGGGTAGGGATGAGCCAAACACGCCCAGGTTCAGTTTGCACCTGAACATGCGAACAGACAAAAAGTTCACAAGAACATTCGAACACCTTTAAAAAGTGTATGAGGACCTGGGTCCTGCCCTAGGGGACATGTATCAATGAAAAAAAACGTTTTTAAATCAATCGTTTTTCAGGAGCAGTGATTTTAATAATGCTTAAAGTGAAAAAAAAGAAAAAGTCCTTTAAATATTGTGCCTGGGGGGTGTCCTTAGTCTGTCTGTAAAATTGTGCATCTCTGTGAGGTGTAGAACATAGCCAGAGCAAAATTACATTTCCATAGGAAAAATTGGCATTTAAAATTGCGGCTGTAATGTATTGCCGGTTCCCGGCAACATACAATGAAAATCGCTGAAATAAAAGTGCGTGGAGATCCCCCCAGTCCAAACCAGACTCTTCGGGTCTGGTTTGGATAATAAGGGAAAACCCGCACCAAATTTAAAAAAAATTGACTTGGGGGTCCCCCTAAAATCCAAACCAGACCCTTATCTGAGTATGTAGCCCTGGCCGCAGAGCGGGGGCTGTGAAAGAAGAAGGAAGAAGAAGATGAAGATTGAAGAAGAAGAGAGGAAGCAAGAAGACTGGAAGAAGAATCAGAAGAAGGACTGGGGCAGGAGAAGATAGAGGAAGACCGGAGGAAGAAAGAAGAAGAGCTATTTTACACAATAAAGGACTTGTCAAAAACTGCCTCTTGTTTTTTGTAGCACTACACTCCTTTTTTGGTGAATGGGTAGGGGTGCAATGTACCCTGTATCTGTTTACATAGGGGGGTCGGGATCTGGGGGCCCCCTTATTAAAGGGGCTTCAAGATTCTGATAAGCCCTCTGTCCACAGACCCCCGCAATCACCAGCCAGGGTTGTAGGGATGAGGCCCTTCTCCCCATCAACATGGGGACAAGGTGCTTTGGGGGTGACCTTAAAGCATCCTCCCCCTGTTGAGGGCATGTGGCCTGGTATGGCTCGGAGGGGGGGCTCTCGCTCGCCCCCCCCTGCCATGCCAGGGCTGCATGCTTGGATAAGGGCCTGGTACAGACTTCGGGAGGGACCCCTACGCAATTTTTTTTTTTTACATTTTGGTGTGGGGTTCCCCTTAAAGTCCATACCAGACCTGAAGGGCCCAGTACGGACTTTGGGGGGACCCCTACACAATTCTTTAAAAAAAATGGTGTCGGGTTCCCCTTAAAATCCATACCAGACCTAGAAGGCCTGGTATGGACTTTGGGGAGACCCCTACACATTTTTTTTTACATTTTGGGCGAGTTTCCCCTTAAAATACATACCAGACCTGAAGGGTCTGTTACAGACTTCGGGGGGGATTTTAAAAATTGTGATGACCTGCTCCAGTCAAACAGGTGCTGCAAAATTGGGCCTTGGGTGTTACTCTTGTTGGGCGCAGGAACGGGACCTGCTGTTGTAAATTAGTTTAACCACTTAAGGCCCAGAGCATTTTTTTACACTTGTTGTTTACAAGTTAAAATCGTTTATTTTGCTATAAACTTACTTAGAACCCTAAACATTATATATATTTTTTCAAACACCAGATCGGCCTTCACGTGTTATTTGTGCAGCGTGTCTTTCAAGCGCAATTTTTTTGGAAAAAAATTTGCTTTTTTGAGTTAAAAAATAAGACAACATTAAAGTTAGCCCAATTTTTTTGTATATTATGAAAGAGGATGTTACACCGAGTAAATAGATACCATACATGTTACGGTTGAAAATTGTGCACACTTGCGGAATGGCAACAAACTCTGGTACTTAAAAATCTCCATAGGCGAAGCTTTAAAAATTTTTTAACAGTTACCACGTTAGAGGGGCAGAGGAGGTCTTTTGCTAGAATTATTGCTCACACTCTGGCGATCACGGTGATACCTCGCATATGTGGTTTGAACACCGTTTTCATATGCGGGCATGACTTATGTATGCATTTTCTTTGCTGCATGGGCTCACGGAGACGGTGGTGCTTTAATTTTTTTTTTTTTTTTTTACTTTTTTCTATTTATTTTATTTATTTTTTAATGCTGTTTGTCTATCTATCTATCTATCTATCTATCTATCTATCTATCTATCTATCTATCTATCTATCTATCTATCTATCTATCTATCTATCTGTCTATCTGTCTATCTATCTGTCTATATTTATTTTTATTTTTTTTCACAATTAGCTATCTAGTTAAACTGCCTGCAATCCACAACCTAAACCCTCTCTCTATCACCGCCACCAACACACACAACATAGATCCGCTGTACAAGCGGCTTTATATAGTGTGGGGGGTGGATTGAGGTCACTGAGCAGTGATTGGCTAAAGGTACCCTGCCTTTAGCCAATCAAAGCTCTCACAGCAGGCCAGCCGCTGAAAAGCCAAAGCATGCAGGTTATGTGCATGCTTTGGCCAATCAGCGGGCGGCATTCCACTGCCATTGGAATGCATTATGGGGTGCACAAAGTTCCCGCGAACGCCTCATAATGTTCAGAATGGTGCGAACGGGCGAACACCCTATGTTCGAGTCGAGCTCATCCCTACTTAAGGGTAAGGAATCTTCCTTACAGATGAAAATTCCCCTTCTGCCTTCACGCAGGTTCTGGGAGCAGAATCGCATACTTGTGACACCCTGAAGATACACATGCATTCTGTACGACATTGGGTATTCCATTAGTGGAAATAGAAGACTGGCGCCTTGATCCACAACGTTCTCCCCAGCAACAAGATGAACCAATGGAGGTCCACAGAAGAGATAGCATAGTTTTGAAGGTGCCGTCACCCTTCAAAACCATCACCACCACCATCCAACCGGTGTTCTATAGGAGGGGCTTCTCGGGCACATAGGAAAGCCAGAAGAGATTGACACTCTCACACAAAGGAAAGTCTCACGACCAACCTATACTATTTATATAAAACGGACTATTGAATTCCAAAATCCTGCTCACGCAAACCTCAAACTCACAACAACCGTCTTATTATCTACTAGAATGATCACTCTCAAACATCACTTACACTTCGAAAAAGATTGACTTTGATTTTCGTGTGCAAGACTTCAGCAGACCACTATTGTCTATGGGAAAGGGATCCATACAGCCTTATAACATACCGATTATGCAAGGATAGACTTTTCATGCCCAGACACCTCTGCCCACACAAGAACAGAACAAACTGACGACATTCAGTGAGCACCAAACAGTCGTAACCAACCAGGAAAATGGTTGATACGCTCTAATACCTATCTGAAGACTAACAGCACAACTACGACCATCACACAAGAAACAAACAAGAGAGAATACCAGAAGAAAACACTTCAACCCAGACCCATAATACTCTTGGGACTATAATGTAAACCCTTTCTCCCTACCCCCTTCTTTTCTTCCTCCCTCCGTATTTTTTTTTGTTATAGATTCGCTGCATTCCCGAACATCAATTCCCAGACTGCTTTATCCTTATGGATCAGGTAAAAGCACATTGTATCTATATTCTTTCAATTACGACTACCATTAATGGGGCAAGGGTCCAACCACCACGTTCCTGTCTTAGGAAATGATATAACCATGCCTCATGAATGGTACAAACTGTTCTAGACCAATGCTCAAGATTAGAGTTGAGCGAACTTCTAGAAGTCCGGGTTCTGCTGGTTCGGCAGAACTTCGGGACAAAGTCCGGGTTCGGGTCCGGACAGAACCCGAACTTTGTCCCGGACCCCGAACCCCATTGAAATCAATGGAGACCCGGACTTTTAGGTACAAAAAGTGCTGTAAAATAGTCCTGGAAGGTCCTAGAGGTCTGCAAAAGGAAGGAAATGTGGGTAAGGGTGGGACAAGTGACCTACAAAGAAATGGGGACAGGGAAATAACTTTAAATATTTAAAAAAAAATAAAAACATAAAAAATGCAAAAATGGAGATCATCTTCAAAATGGGTCTGAAAAGTATTAATTAACATTAGAGGCCATAGAACTGTTCTAAAATCATCTTCAAACTGTGTCAAAAAAGTATAAATAAGCCGGGAGTACCCATATCACTGTTCTGCAAAATGTGTGTATCACTTTAAAGCAAACCGGAAATTATTACACATCTTTTATTCACACTTCTTTTTAAAATGTGTGTATCACTTTAAATCAAACTGTCAAACATTGCACATCGATAAAATGTCGTGAAAAACATGGATTTTCAGGCCCAGAGGTAACTAAAGT
>BLSH010266953.1:57845-74489 GCA_018402905.1 Glandirana rugosa | reverse complement strand
CCACCTCGACGGGATGAGGAAACCGGGACGACAAATCCTTACAGGGTAATACAGCCCTAGACACCACAAAATACACATTCGTCCTATCTCCTCGCTCTCCATCTAGCCAATCTAGATATACCCACTCTCTACGATCTAGGGTTTCACCCCATCATTCGAACACAGAACCCGCCCCACACGTCGGTGTAAATCCCAACCCACCTCAGATTTTTCTCCCAAACCGACACTTATCTCAACTCGCTAATAGATAAATCCGCTGCCATCAGAGAATATCGAATTTAACGGATTTTCCGACACGGAATATTTGAAAACGCCTTCTTTTTGCAGACCTCTAGGACCTTCCTGGGCTTTTTTACAGCATTTTTAAAATTTTTCATTAAAATTACCAGAACCCCGAACCCGAACCCGGACTTTTTTTGAAAAGTCCGGGTCCGGGTCCGGGTCCCGGACACCCCAAAGTTCGGTACGGACCCGAACGGACCCGTACTTGTCATTGTTATATGAGCAAAAGTTTATAAGGCACAGCCTTTTAGGCAATTTAAGCTATAAGAGACTACCGTCGCCTAAATAGATAATCGCTCAACTCTATTCACAGCCAAACCCTCTTTTTAGACTCCACCCAACCCTAAATGTGGCTGCACACCCCGCCCAAGACACAAGCTTACTACCCCACTTTGGGATCTAGCATCTCTCACCCATATAGATCTAACCGATCTACCTCTCGCTCCTCTATCCTGCTTACACATAAAACACCACAGATCCCGACATAATGGGACATTCCTAAACAGCAGGGCCAAAGGAGTAGGGCAGCTCCACCTCAAATCTCACATCTACTGTTATAAACAATCCTACTGCCATCAACCTTACTCCTATCATTCCCTACAACAGCACAGAGTGCTTCCCTGTGCTGACTAGTGGTGACACACCTTACACGGAAGGCAAGTTAGCAGGTCTACCCTTGCCATCACCATTTAATCCACCTCTTACCCAATAACCCCCTTTCTATAGCTACCACTTGAACCCCCCTGCACTACCCAACTATCCTCCCCTATCCCTCACCCCCCTTATACATACATCCACTAAGACTAAACTAAAAATACTCTCCCTCAATACCAAAGGACTAAACTCTCCAGAGAAGAGATCACAACTCCTATTATACTTAAAAAAACTAAAGCAGACATAATCCTCCTCCAGGAAACACATTTCAAAATGAATCACATTCCTAAATTGACAAACAGGGATTTCCCAAAGGCATTCCACGCTACCATTCCGCAAGCGAAATCGAAAGGGGTCGCCATATTAATTTCCAGACATCTACCCTTAGAAATAACTGACTCATTCCTGGATGAACACGGTCATTTTGCATTCATCAAAGGAACATTATGGAACAGGCCTATGACAATCGCTAACATATACAGCCCAAACTCAGCTCAAGTCAGTTTCTCTCACAAAATACCTATGACTCTCTCATCCTTTCAAATAGGAATACTTCTATTGGGAAGAGACTTTAATGTAACCCTTAACCCCGTAGAAGACACATCCTCTGGCACATCTACCCTTTCATACAATGCCATTAAACAAATCAGGACTCAACTACATGACTTATTATTACATGACGCATGGCGCTTTATCCACCCCCAAACTAGAGATTATGCCTTCTATTCCTCACCCCACAATAGGTACTCCAGATTAGACTATATCCACATTTCACAAACAGATCTTCCCTACCTTACGGAAGCTACCATCGAACCCCAATTTCTATCAGATCACAACCCAGTCACGGCAACACTCTCACTCCCTGAATACATAAAATTTAACAAAATATGGAAATCAGATGCATCACTCCTGATGGACCAGACAAATGTTACCAAATTCATCAAACACATCAAAGATTTCTTTGTAACAAATGATACCCCTGACACGACCCAGATAACACAATGGGAAGCACACAAATGTGTAGTTAGAGGCATGCTGTTAAAACAGCCGCGCATGGAAATGGGCAAAACAAGAGATGATGGAGGGTGTGGCCGACCGAGCTCCAGTATCGCCGTATAGTACAGGAGCTCCGTCAGACCGATGGGGGGAAAGCACCACTAGGCGCCCATGGAGACCGCCAGAATAGCGGTACCCTTGCCGGTTACAACCAGGAAAGCCACAGCGATGTCCAAACCGCGGAATGAGCCTGTGCAGCCACAGAAGATCCCCAAATTCTTTGCCTCCATCCCAAGAGACCTACAGCAAAATGGCGGCGGCACCAGCTCCGGGCAGCGTACAAGGGAGACTGCATCACAGGCATCGGAGAGCAGGACACACGGGACACACACAAGAGGTAACCCGAATAGAGGCAACCACAGTAACCCGCGCGTAGAATGTACAAGCCCCACTATGAGAAGCCCAGAGAAATCTAAACCACGCAGGGACTCCCCACCCATACAGGAGGAAGGAGCGGGCATGGAGGTCGGAGGGCCTCAGGCATGCAATGAAGGGAGTATAGTGGACAAGGATGACCCTATAGCAGCTTTCTCCACGACAGGCCAGCCAGTGTTGGACATTGTACTTAAAGACATGATGTTATCACTAAGAGCCTCCCTGGCGGTAGACTTGGTGGGCAGAATTCAGCAATGTCACAGAGAAGTATAAGAGCTGGGGAACAGAGTAAGCACAATGGAGGATAGGATGGGTGACTACATTGGCCCATTCAACTCACTAGTGGATGCACCCAACACGCATACAGAGGAAATTTCTTGGCTAAAAGACAAAATAGCTGACTTAGAGGACCGAAGCAGAAGGAACAATGTTAAAATAATGGGCATACCGGAATTGGTACCCCCCAGCAACTACATCAGTTCACCCCGACTCTGTTCTCTACTATGGTTCCAAACCTGTCCTCGCATGATCTAATAATCGACAGGATCCACAGAGTACCGAAGCCTTCATTCCTACCCGCTGAGACGCCTAGAGATGTCCTCCTCAGAATACACTTTTATCATATAAAATAGCTACTGCTGACCATTTTCAGGAAAGCAGGAAGCCTACCAGAACAATACTCCACACTACAACTGCTCCCTGACCTCTCCAAGCACTATCCTCCAATGCAGACGCAATTTGGCAACCATTACCAAGGCGCTCAGAAACCATAACATCCGAGACAAGTAGAGGTATCCTGCCACTCTATCCATCACCCATAATGGGATGACCATTTTGGTTGCCTCCTTGGAGGAAGGACTAGCGGCCCTACGTAAATGGGGTATACTCCAAGACCTACGGCGTCCTGCCCCGAGCATAAACCACATGGTCCACTCAGAGGAAGACTGGCAGGTGGTCACAAGCAAAAAATCCTCCAGGAACCGCAACAAAGGCGGCTCCGGCTCCACTCAACAATCCTCTAAAAAGTAAACCCCCCCAGGTAACCAACCGGAATTATCTCCGTTTGACACCCCGGCATCTTACGGCAAAACCAGGTTTTGCACCAGGATCGACTACCAGATCCGTCTTTTTTTTACATCTGTTACATGTTACAAGTTTGGTTCAATTACTTTACGTGGTTCTTTTCCCTCTCCTTCTACTCTCGGAGAAAGGCACAGGAAGACACAAACAGGAAGAGTCCCTCTTCAGGCTCTCCCACCTATATCATCCACGGACTGACTGAGATACAACTCCACTAGGACCCCGCGAGGCCAGACCCACAACCACCCAAGCATCCCACATCAAGAATTAAGCAGAACTGTGAGTACCTTTCCTCATATCCCATGCACATAACTGAACACAGAACATGTTGATAACTAGCCTTTCCCTCAACGCCAGGGGTCTTAACCACCCGGCAAAATGTCGATCCATGTGGGAGGACACAGCCACCAGGCCATCCTGAGTCTCCAGGAAACCCATTTACAACAAGGCACAATTCCCAATTGTACGCATAAGAACTACCCCAACATTTTTCTGGCATGTGCCCCATGCCACAAGAAGAAAGGAGTACTTCTTGCAATCCGAGACACCCTTGACTTTGACCTTAAGAGCTCAATCATAGATCAGGAAGGCCACTATATCCTTGCTACTTGCGACATCAACACACAACCCTTTACCTTGGTGACACTATAAGCACCCAATACCCATCAGCTCAGATTTCTCTGTGCCCTGTTCAAGCGCATCTCCAGGTGCAGATACGGCCATATATTGATTTGTGGAGACTTTAATCTGACAGTAGACCCTTGTAAGGATAGTACTTCACAATCCCTAGGAAGATCACCTTCCTTACGCAACATACTTCACTCTGAAGAAGTATATGACATCTGGAGATGCCAACATGCGTCAGAGAAAGACTTTACTTTCTTCTCCCAAAGGCATCAGAGCTACTCCCGCATTGACTAGTTCGTGGCTGACAAATGGTTGCTACAACATGTTACAGACTTTAGAATACATGACATAACGTGGTCAGACACGCTGCCATTACTATTCAGATCGCTGAGAGGGGTGTCTCCTCCCTGGTCTCCACCTGGCGTTGCAATGAAGATATCCTGCAGGACCCCACCATTATCAAAATTTTAAAAAGCAAGCTTCAAGAATTTTTCATCACTAATGCTCCCTCAATAAACAACCCCTTCACACTTTGGAATGCCCATTCATAAGAGGCATTCTGATCCAACAATCCGCAAGGGCAAAGAAATCACACAACACTAGAATCAATACAATTACAGAAGAGATTCACAATTTAGGATCCTCCAACAAACACACTACATCACCACAAACCTCAAATTCACTCCCTAGATTTAGGGAGGAACTGAGGACACTCCTTCTACATTGCCACAACAACATTATGAAACACATGAGAGCCAACTTCTACACAAACGCCAATAAGACAGGTAAACTACTGGCCAGAAAACTCAAATCTGCCAAAACCAAATCAAGAATAGCTTACCTCTCTCACCCTACTCTAGGACACAAAATCACCAATCCACAGGAGATAGCAGATCAATTTGCCAAATTCTATGGGGATTTGTACAACCTCAAGGAGAACACTCAAACCCCGCAACCCACAGAGCAGGGCATTGACACATTCCTTCAAAAGTTACACCTTCCATCCCTTTTAACACAACAACTACACAAACTTAATACCCCATTTACGTCCAAAGAATTTGAGAGCACCATAAAATCACTCCCAACTGGGAAGTCACCGGGGCCGGATGGTCTCCCAAATGACTACTATAAAATACTGAACGATATATTGGCACCTCATCTCGTCACAATGTTTACTGAGGCAGCATCTCTATCTTCGTTCCCCCAGGAAATGCTTAAGGCGTACATTATTACCTTACCCAAGCCTGGGAAGGACCCCATCACTCCATCTAATTTCAATCCCATATCCCTGCTCAACTTGGACATCAAAATTTATGCCAAGTTAATAGCCAAATGTTTGTCCGACATTATACCGACTCTAGTAAGCAACGACCAGATGGGGTTCATTAAGGGGAGACAAACCTCGGATGCAACAAGGAGAATATTGAGCATTATCCACTACGCTAAATGCACTCGAACGCCTTCTCTTTTGCTCTCCATTGACACAGAGAAGACGTTCGATAGGGTGCATTGGAAATTTATGTCAAAGGTGTTAAATAGAGTTGAGTGAACCCGAACTGTAAAGTTCGGGTCCGTACCGAAGTTTGGGCTGTCCGTGACCCGAATCCGAGCACGGACATTTGAAAAAAGTTTGGGTTCGGGTATTTGATCCCGCTTGTTGAACAGCTGCAGGGCAGCCAATCAACAAGCGTTTCACTGGTTTGCCCTTAGAAGCCATCACAGCCATGCCTACTAATGGCATGGCTGTGATTGGCCAGTGTATTATGTGACCCAGCCTCTTTATAAGCTGGAGTCACTTAGTGCTGCATATCACATGCTCTCAGGCTAGGGTAGGGAGAGGATGCTGCCGGCGCTGTGAGGGACAGATTGCATATATAAATAACATCTCATCCTGCATTACAGAACAATCTGATTGTGCACTAGGTAGAGATTACTACTACTACTGCCTTGAGGGACAGATTATTGTTCTAAAATCATCTCCTAGTTCTATAGGATCAGGTTCCTGCTGTTGCTGTAAGGGACAGATTATTGTTCTAAAATCCTTTTGCAGCCCTCTAGCAGTTCGGGTCCCCATTGACTTCAATGGGGTTCGGGGTCAAGTTCGGGTCAAGTTCGGTTCCGAACCCGAACTTTTTCGCGAAGTTCGGCCGAACCCACCGAACCCGAACATCCAGGTGTTTGCTCAACTCTAGTGTTAAAGAAATTCAGTTTTACTGGGACCATTTTATCGGCCACCTTGGCCCTTTACTCCCAACCCTCAGCCCAAGTCTACTCAACAGGGATGCTTTCTGCCCCCTTCCCGATTACTAATGGGACTAAGCAGGGGTGCCCTCTATCCCCACTATTTTTAATCTAGTGATCTAGTGAACCTCTTGCAGCTGCGCTCAGAAACCACCCTAAAATCAAGGGTTTCCAATTAGGCTCAAGACACCATACAATAACACTATTCGCTGATGACATAATACTCTCACTAACCAACCCAGTGGAGTCACTCCCAGAGGCATCCCATACCTGGGCATCACGCTCACTAGCAACACCGCGGACCTGACAAAGGCAAACCTTCACCCACTCATCAACAAAATCAATTCACAGCTGAAACAATATTCTTCTAAAGAGCTCCTATGGGCAGGCAGACTTGCCTCCTATAAAATTATGGTTCTGCCCCAAATTTTATACATGTTTAGAGCATTACCCATACCTCTACCACTCCATTTTCTAAACTCCTTGTCCAGATCCCTAAGCAGTTATGTTTGGCAGGGTAAGAGAGCTAGATGCTCTCAGGCGCAATTGACCACTCACAAACTAGCGGGGGGAGCAGGCTGGGTCGATATTCAGGACTACTACCTTGCAGTACACATGGAACAACTGAAATACTGATTTCAGGATAGCAATCACCCACCGTGGATAGAAATAGAAACAGCACTGTCTCTCACAAAAACCCTTGTAAGTAGGTGATTCCTGGAAACCCTGAGACATGCCCTCCCTTCCATTACCCACTCAAGCATCAACCTTTGCCTGGAGAACCTAGAAGGCTAAAATAACGGGGGCAAAAAAGCCACTATACACAAACTACCCTATACAGATCCTTGACGAAATTGTTCTGATGCTTAACACAAAGGCCCTATGGAAAACGGGGCTATAAAAGGTAAAATATTTCATGCAAGAAAGCAAACCTAAAACTACAGACACCCTTATGACAGAGTTCAATATTCCCAGAGAACAGTACTTTACGTGTGCACGTATAATAACCTTTCTAACCAAACGCCCCCACGATACACATACCTGAACACATCTGGGAATTCTATTTTCCGCAGCAAGCACCAAAGAGTGGTATTTCACTCTTTTACAACGCACTACAAAATAAAAGGACCGTCCACATATCGAAAGGTATCGTGAATTGGGAAGATGACCTGAAAACTAGCCTCTCTATTGAACAGTGGCGCTCCGCCTTTAATTCCATATTCCAATCATCTAGCTGTGTGTACCACTGGGAAATGACCATAAAAATAATGCACAGATGGTACTACACACCCCACAAAATAGCCAAGTTTTCACCAGCAGCATCCTCTCACTGCTGGTGTGGGTGCGGACATTCAAACTTATACACATTCTTTGGGGTTGCCCAAGCCTAACAAGCTTTTGGTCACAGATATTCAAACACATAGCATCCTTAACTGGCATTCTACAGGCCCCTTGTCCATCCCTTGCCATCCTTAACATAGGAATTAATAAGTTCCCATGCACAGGGGTGTTATCTTTTGTTAACCAAAACTACATTTATGAACGACTCATAGCATATAAGTCCTTGAAAGGAGTTGCCTTCAACAAAAAATGGGAAATTTGGCCTAAAGCGACTAGCTAACTCCAAGGTTCTAGATCTCTAGCTACCACTCAATTAATAAAAGTAATTGTTGATATGTATATATAACGTGTCGTGCCTACCTCTTCTTCTTTCTTCTCTCCCTCTTCTTCTCCCTCTTATCACCCGACTTCTTTTCCTCCTTATCTCCCTTATCTCCCTTACTCCCTCCTACGCCTCTCACCATTTCACGTTCCTTCAAAAAGTTTTACCATTTATCATTAAAGTGCTTCAATGTCATTGAAATACTGTATACCCGTTTATATTATGCACATTGTACCTTAATTTCGTGAAACCTCAATAAAAATTTAAATTTAGAAAAAAAAAAAACAAGAGATGATCAACATCTTACTAAAACAAATCCAAAACCTGGAGCATATACATAAACTATCACAAAAATACAGCAAAAAATACCCTAAAAGAACTAGAACAAACCCGTGAAATGCTACAGGAAGAACTGGGTAGGAGGACCTGAAGAAACGTTGCGCTTTCCCAAAATCTCTTTTACGAGCACGGCAATAAAAGTAGTATACTCTTAGCAAGGGCTTTACAAACTAAAAAAGCCAATAACACTATTAGAGCAATTCACACACCCAATGGGAAACTAGTGACCAAGAATGATGACATTGCAAGCCAGTTTGCACAATATTATGCAGATATATATAATCTCCCGAACAGAAAACTAAAGCAGATGCCAGGTCACGAAACGCGATCATATCAGACTTTCTCTCTAACTATAGCTCTAATCCCATAGCTAAAGAACAAGCAACAGGAATAGACAGCCCACTTACCAATAGAGAATTTAACGCAGCCATTAAACAAATGAAACCAGGCAAAAGCCCTGGCCCCGATGATTTCTGTATGTCATATTACAAAACCTTCCAAAATGCCCTGTCTAATCCCTTCCTCAAGGCCTTTAACCAGCTTGCCAAACCAACCACTTCACCTCAGAACCTATTAGAAGCCCACATATGTGTCATCCCCAAACCAGGAAAAGACCACAAACTAACATCCATTTATAGGTCGATTTCGCTACTAAACACAGACCTGAAAATGTTTGCAAAAATACTGGACAATTGTTTACTCCCCTTACTCACCACATAAATATCCAAAGACCAAGTGGGTTTTATCCCATTAATCCCACTAACATTAACATCCACGGAATCACTATACATTGCAAACAATATAAGCTGGCTGCATACTCCGACATCACATCAGCAAACTCACAAGTTGAGCATTGTAAACAAAACGTTCCATTCAAATGGAAACCAGACACAGTAACATTTTTAGAATTTAGAAATTCAACTCTCACAGAGACTCTCTAACCTTTACTCGACAAATTACAAACCCCTCCTTAAAACCATTGCAGAAGACCTAAAACATTGAAATAAAGCTCACTTTTCCTGGTTTGGCAGATCAACCATCATAAAAATTTACATCTTGCCTTGTATAATATACCTACTACAAATGGTACCTATCTCACTATCCAACACATTTTTCCACTCACTTAAAGCAATGTGTAGAGCCTTCATTTGGAACTACAAAAACCCCAGAATCAAATACTCCCAAATAACAAAACCCAAATCAAAAGGGGAATAGGCCTACCTGACATACAACACTATTAAATAGCACATCACCTGCAGCGAATACTAGATTGGCACATCCATTACAACTTGAAAGACTGGATAACCTTGGAAAACTCCTTTTCAAACACACCCATATGCCAAACCCCATGGTTACGCAAATGCCATTTACCGACAGACCTCACCACCCACCCCACCATAGATCCCACACTGAACTGCTTCAATGCAGCCTGTTGAAAATTCAAAATCTCCTCATCCCCTGGACCTTTAACACCAGTTCTGCTGAACCCCCCAGAATTAAAACCCCATCCCTTAAAAAATAACCAGCCAATAATCAGCCTACGCATACACCACCTCCTCAGCGATACTAAACTACAAAACCTTGATTACATTAACACACACTTAGCAAGTCTACATATAGATTTCCTAGGATACATGCAGATTAGACACTTTTTCTACAAAATACAGCAATCGGCTGACATAAAAAGGGATCTTTCCCCCTTCGAAATACTATGCACTAGCGCTACACTTCAAAGACACATAATTTCACTAATTCAGAATACACTCTGGGACAACACTCCAGCGAATGAAGGACTGGTATGTAGGTCTTAGGCTTGAGGTCTACACATAAACCTCTCAGACTCAGATTGGGAAAACATATACCACCATATGCACAAAGTTTTGATGAATGTCTCCATACAGGAAAGCAGCTACAAAATAATATCCCGTTGGTACTGCACCCCTTCATTCCTACAAAAATACGACAAAGAAATCTCAGACAAATGTTGGAAATGTCTTCAAACCCAGGGCAACCTCTTACACATCTGGTGGAACTGCCCACACATCCGGACCTTCTGGAAACGAGTCCATGAGCAAATAATGAAAATTTCTACATACACTCCGGAATTCTCCCCCGCACAATTTCTACTACACCACCAAATGTCAGATGATACACCATTCCATAAAATACTAGCCATGGCTATGGTTAACGCAGCAAAATTATGTATACCCAGACTCTGGGGTTACACCAGAATACCCTCTTTAACTGAATGGTATACATTTTTGCACCTATGGGCCTGCTGGACCCACTTCCAGTCATCTGATACATACAACCAAATAATACATCCTCAACCACCATGAATAAATCAACATAAGGAAATAACATCTGAATACCGAACCTCTCGGAAATTGTAGACAGACTGACCATAACGAACTTTAAATCTTGTTCAATCATAATGCACTCGACCTAGACCATTTATATCTCTAAATCTCAAGAATATAGCGTGATACTCATAGATACAAAGGTTCCTAGTGGACTCTCTAGACAAAATTTAGAATATGACACTTACTAATCTGACCGCTAAAGCTTTACTCCCTTTCAGTCACTGCCCTCCTATACATAATCCCTCACTCCCCCTTCTTTTTCTTTACCCCCCCGTTCTTCTCACATACCATATGCTGCAACAATTAACTCCACCTGACTCAAATAGGTATGCAGGACATACCTATATGCACACAATCTGTCAAATACTAAACTAGAACCATCTTCCCTTAAATGCATACGAAACATAAAACATACACCTAAATATAACACGCCATATACTTGCCAAACCACCAACAACCCACCTCCACAAACATAATATGCCCTAATCAACATTCCAAACTCTACCCCTTACCAGTCAGATTTTTCATCAAATTGTTTTATAACCTATTAATCTTTACATTATTGTGTACTAGAGCTATTGATACAAAGACAAATGTTTTCACATTGTAATTTGAATAGGTAACAAGTTACATGTACCATATCTTTGTATTGCCTTTACATTTACAGTATGTGTGTTTTATTTGTTTTTGCTTCAATAAAAGTAATTTGGAAAAAAAAAATAAAAACATTTAGGCGAATATGCATTCCGCTACATATTTTTGGTAAAAAAATTCCAATAAGCGTATATTGATTGGTTTGAACAAATGTTATAGCGTCTACAAACTATGGGATATTTTTATGGAATTTTTATTTATTTTTATTTTTTTACTAGTAATGGTGATGATCAGCGACTTATAGCAGGACTGCAACATTGCGGCTTTCACTTTGGGGACCAGTGACACTAATACAGTGATCAGTCCTAAAAAAATATGCTCTGTCACTGTTCTAATGACATTGGCAGGGAATGGGGTTAGCATCAGGGGCATCCAAATGGTTAAATGTGTCCCTAGGGAGTGCTTTCTAACTGTGGGGTGTGCTTTAACTGTTGGATGACAGAGATTTGTGTCCCTGCTTGGCAGAAACACAAGATCCCTGTCTTCCCTACTAACAGAATGGAGATCTGCCTTGTTTACATTGTGTGGGGGGTTAGCTCAATGGGGATCACCTTCCGTGGGAAAAAGGTAGTCCAAACAGCAGGTTTTCTTAAAATCTGATTTGTAGCCAGGTTTTATTTAAAAGGTTGCAGGTAAATCAAATAAACAAAACTGAAAAAAAACCTTGCCACCCAGGCACTAACTAAACATCTCCAGTTTCCTAACTCAGAGGTGAAGGGCTTCTCCCAATAACCCATAAAACAAAGATAATGCAAATTTGTTTCAGTTACAATGCAAAGTTTAGCTCATCAGCTGTCTCAGGCTCTCCTGGGTCCCAGGCCAGAGCAATCATCTGATTCAGACCTGCTTCCTTTATACCACCTGTTGATGGACACAAGTGGACCACAAAATCTGGTCTGGGACCCACCCTGCCAAGATGTCTAGTAAAACCCAGATCAGATTCCACCTTAGTTTCCTGCAAGTGAATGCATGCGAGGTGAAACATAACGTCCATCGATCACCTCACCTTTCATAATGCCACAATAGGCAGACCGCTGCTCTGACTCTCTAAGGAATGATCGGCGGGTCCCGGTGGATATTGGCTCCTGCAGTGTCCAGTCACAGCGGGAGCTGGTTGCTGGTGGTGTGCATGTGTGCTGCAGCCCCAGAAGAGCAAAATCATGTACAGGTACGTGATTTTGTGCAGGAGAACAGCCGCCCAGCAGTACATGTATGTGGGACGGACGGCAAGTGGTTAATGGTGAGCTGAATGTACCCAGGTTTGGTTTGGTGTAAATTCTGGAAATTGAAAGTAATGAGAGTCAGTTCTCAGAAAATATGATGACCTATTTCTAGGCTAATAGGTAAGGGATTGTCAAAAAAGGCAGTGCAGTGGAGGATATGCACAAATTACAAAAATAACATTTTTAAATATTCAGTACGGCAGGTAAACGTTGAAATATTAAAAATGCATAATTCCTTTAAATAACATGTGTAGCCATGACCCCAACCTCTAGAGGCCTAATGGTGACCTTCAGAGTCAGGGAGAGCTGACATCCTTCTTCTAAGTGTGGATTACTAGGCATAGTGGGTGTAGATAGGTAGAATAAGTTGGGCGCCAGTCACTTTTTGAATGCAAAAGAGATTTATTGTCTCTTGACAAGAACTGGAATTGCTGCAAAGCAATTGACAGACTCCGAGACAAAAATAGTAATAGGAAACAGCTATACAGTTCAAGGGCCTTTAGGCTGGATTGCAGCAAACTGCACTACTAGACTGCTGTCTCCTATAGCAACAAAACTTCCAACAGTCACTGTAGATTTGAACACTTAACTCTCACATCTCACAGACTCCTACTGTAGATTTTCTCGCTGAGTTTCCAGTCTTCTCACCAGACCTTCATATCCCAGCCAGCGTTGGATCCCCTGAGCGCTTCCACAACTAACCCGCTGTACACTCCAAGCATCACCCACGCTAAACCACTGGTTTTTCAAAAAAATAACTAAATTCCCGGTAAGTGACAATTCCTGGCCACTTTGTTCTATTTGTAAAACAACAAAACATTTCAATTCATTCTGTACTTTGAAATGTTGCTAACTGTTATGGAAACATTTATTTTCTTATACTAATAAAAACATTGAAAAAAACTAAATCCTTACTGTGTTACTCTGCCTTAATCTTATCCCCCATTTGATTGTCATGTACTTTTATCTTGTCATCATCGTATGTCAATGGGATACCCAATAGGATAGTTTACAATGTACAGCACAGAAACTCAAAGACGCTTTATTGTGTTCTTACCATCCTTATCCATTTTATGCATGGACATGTTATTGAACTGTTATGAAATCTATTTACTCAGTGCAATCTTGTATTTTATAATTTGGCTAATGTATTGCTTTTGAGTGCCCTAAAATTCATGTTAGTGTGACTTTTACTGAAATTCTGCGTTTCCTAGACCTTTGCGGTAATATCATGTGACATAAAACATTGGAACTACCACTATTTTATTTTCTAGGGTGTCAGAAAATATATAATGTTTGGAGGTTTTGTGTAATCTTCAGGCCTAAAATGATTTTTTAAACATGTGTGCAAAAAGCACAAAAACGGCTCTGGCAGCGAAAGGGTTAAGGTAGACCAACATAGGATTTTCTTTGTTTTCTTTTCTTTTCTTTCATTTTCTTTTTTTCTGCATTAATCAATACAATGTACAACACAACTCCGTTTCGTACTGTGAGATATATATAGTTGGTAATATCTTTCATTCTGAATGATCACATGTAACTCTGATATATCTCTTTGTGTTTTTTTTATTTTACAATTTTCCATCTATTCTGTACATAGAAAAGTTACTCAATTATTATGGAAACATTAATCACATAATACAAAAAAAAATCTTGAAACTAAAACAATGGATATAGTTTGCCTTCATTTATACCAGATCATTATCCTAGATGAGGGTATGTTATAGATTTTAATGGGGGACCTAAGCTAAAGAAACACATCAAAATTCACCCTCAAACTACATACCAGACCCTTATCCTTGATAAGAGTCTGGTTGTGATGTTGAGGGGGACCCCATGCAACCCCTTCCTAACAATAGTGTATTATCTCCACATTATTACACAAAAGACCATTTGGGCCTGGTGTAGAGTTTAAAGGGAATCTCACCGAAAAAATGTGGGGTTCCCTTAAGAATACATATCAGTTCCTTATCCTTGATTAGGGTCCAGTATTGATGTCAAGGGAAACCCCAAGCAAAAAAAAATAATTTTAAGGTGAAACTCCACATAAAAAGAGAAAAAGCAAGGGTCCCTTATTCAAGTAGTCTGCTTGGAGGACCAGGAGAGGAGGGGCATGAACATGCTCCCTCCTTCCTGCCTCCTCAACTATACCAGGTCACGTGATCTTAAAGCTGAGTTCTGGCCCAAATATGACTTTTAAGATAAAAATACCCCTAGAATACTCATTCCTCATGCAATGTAACAAAGATATGTTGTAAACTATGCCTAGTTTTCTATTTGTGCAGCATCATTTTCTTACCTTGTGAAGTTCCTGCACAGCGCAGCCATCTCCAGCATGGGCATCTGAAGCCACGGTGTCCTTCTTCCTGAATTCCGTGCATGCTGGTTACCCAGCATGCACCTGCGGATCTCGGGCATGTGCAGTGTGGTGCAGTCTTAGTCAGCTTGATGTGGCACAGCTCCAGTAACATTCAGCATTGGCTTCTATGAGAAATCTTGGTCAGCTTGACATGGCACTAAAGTAGAGCCATGTCAAGCTGGCCAAGATGTCAATAGACGCTAATGGTAAATGTTATGGGACCAGTGCCATGCCAAGCTAACCAAGATCTCACAGGAGCCAATGCAAAGCCGGAAATGACATACGGCCCGGCCCCTAAAGGAGGAAGTGAAATTATATAAAGGTATATAAATCAAGTATAAGGTAAGGGATCCGCGCTAATATATACAAATTAATACAATTAATTAAGTGAGGTGCTGCAAAACTGGGAAAACCATCCAAACAAAATATTTTTAAACGAGAATTGCGCAACACTCTGTGATAAATAAAACCATATATAAATTGTGTACTAATTAATCGGTAAATCAATACAAATCAAAAACATTGAAAATCAAACATCATAATTGTGAAATTCCAAGAATTAGTGTGTAAGAATAAACTGAAAAAATTGCTACCACCGCTTAAGGTATAAAACAAATGTCCTTAAATAATTAACCAAAAATCCAAAGTTCAAAAAGAAAAATGAATTCCAAAAAGAAGAAGGAAGAGACTTCCACCAGGTGTGCGGGATAAAGGAGCATCGGTGTCACCCCACACTCTGATTTGTTCAACTCTTACCAGAGATATCAGTGTACTTGAGTTGTACACAGAGTATCACAGCGCCCAAGAAGCTACGATGTATAAAGGATACGGGTGTCACTCCATCCTCAGATGTCCTGTTGGACTCGTAGCCATCATGTAAAGATAATAGATGCCAAATAGTGAAGTATTGCGTGGTAATAGAAAACAACATAGGCCAACTGGCTACTCACATTTGCACAGAAGGATACGCTCAATAATCAAAAAACGCCGGCTCAGAATGTGTGCAGCCCGTGCTATCTCAGTCACGTGGGTCGTGTGCTCGTCAATACGTAGGACCGCCCGACATGTTTCGTCATAAATGACGTTATCAAGGGCACGGGCTACGTATTGACGTGCCGCTATAAATAGGAGACTCAAAGCCAAGCCTCGTTCTCAACCGACGGCCATCTTTATGGGCCATCGAGGTGCTTGGTCTGATATATACAACCAAGCCTCGTTTTTATTTAATCACATTCGGCTGACAGCGAGGCTAGGACGGGACAGCAAATGAAGTTGTCATCATCGCTCGGCAATCATGATAGTGCCTATCAAGCTAATAATAACAACCATCACTAGCCTGGAGGCACCTCATGCACAAATTAAAAATTTACTTTAATATCAGGTAAAAATCATGTCTTGTCGTAGAAAGGCATATTGTAACATTATTACATATTACATAAAAGAGCAAAAACTTATAATCAATAAAAATTATGTTAAAATACAGTATCTAAAAACAAATGACGAATTATGCATTATTAATAAAAGCATTAATTTCAACGTCCACATTCAAGCCTAATGGCTTAAGACAATTAATACGATAGATCCAATACATCTCCAATTTAGAAATCTCACGAAATCTGGAACCTCCCCTCCAATTCAATTTAAGTTTATCTATACCTATAAATTTAGTCCCAGTGGGGTTTCTATCATGTACCTGTACTAAAAATGGACTATAATTTCATTTAAAAA
>BLSH010266953.1:24365-57835 GCA_018402905.1 Glandirana rugosa | reverse complement strand
TTTATGTCATAGATTTTTGTTTACTGCTTAATACGTAATAATTATTTTCGTAATTAAAGTTGCAGGTGTAAGTTCGGATTACCGAATTCTGTTAATTATGCTATCTAGGTTATGTAGAGGTTAAATCTTTAGAGTGCTTTAGACCTTGGAGGGGAGGTTAAGTTAAATTCAAATAGATATGGATATTTAAATCAGGGTCACCCCAAAGATAGTACATGGAGAGCCATCACAGATCGGTGGCCCACCAGAGATTCATGCATAATTCGTCATTTGTTTTTAGATACTGTATTTTAACATAATTTTTATTGATTATAAGTTTTTGCTCTTTTATGTAATATGTAATAATGTTACAATATGCCTTTCTATGACAAGACATGATTTTTACCTGATATTAAAGTAAATTTTTAATTTGTGCATGAGGTGCCTCCAGGCTAGTGATGGTTGTTATTATTAGCTTGATAGGCACTATCATGATTGCCGAGCGATGATGACAACTTCATTTGCTGTCCCGTCCTAGCCTCGCTGTCAGCCGAATGTGATTAAATGAAAACGAGGCTTGGTTGTATATATCAGACCAAGCACCTCGATGGCCCATAAAGATGGCCGTCGGTTGAGAACGAGGCTTGGCTTTGAGTCTCCTATTTATAGCGGCACGTCAATACGTAGCCCGTGCCCTTGATAACGTCATTTATGACGAAACATGTCGGGCGGTCCTACGTATTGACGAGCACACGACCCACGTGACTGAGATAGCACGGGCTGCACACATTCTGAGCCGGCGTTTTTTGATTATTGAGCGTATCCTTCTGTGCAAATGTGAGTAGCCAGTTGGCCTATGTTGTTTTCTATTACCACGCAATGCTTCACTATTTGGCGTCTATTATCTTTACATGATGGCTACGAGTCCAACAGGACATCTGAGGATGGAGTGACACCCGTACCCTTTATACATCGTAGCTTCTTGGGCGCTGTGATACTCTGTGTACAACTCAAGTACACTGATATCTCTGGTAAGAGTTGAACAAATCAGAGTGTGGGGTGACACCGATGCTCCTTTATCCCGCACACCTGGTGGAAGTCTCTTCCTTCTTCTTTTTGGAATTCATTTTTCTTTTTGAACTTTGGATTTTTGGTTAATTATTTAAGGACATTTGTTTTATACCTTAAGCGGTGGTAGCAATTTTTTCAGTTTATTCTTACACACTAATTCTTGGAATTTCACAATTATGATGTTTGATTTTCAATGTTTTTGATTTGTATTGATTTACCGATTAATTAGTACACGATTTATATATGGTTTTATTTATCACAGAGTGTTGCGCAATTCTCGTTTAAAAATATAAATCAAGTAAGTGAACAGAAAAAAAATACCAATTAATTGTAAGGGTGCACATTAGTGCTGCATGGTGAAGAGTGAAAAATGTGGGTGGAACTCTGTTTTAATATGTTGCCAAAGGGGACAAGGACCTTTATCCCACTTGGCCTGGTGGTTTTTGGGTCTGTTGGCAGGGGGCTTATCAGAATCTGGAGGCCCCCTTAAAATATGGGGGGCCCAAATATATGCACCCCGTGTGAATGATTAAAAGGTACATAAACCAACTCATTCCCAAAATATGTAATGTAAATGAACACACAAATACATTTTGACAAGTTATTTATTAAAAAAAAAAACTCATGATGTAAATCCATTGTCAATAATCACATCATCCAATCACTGTAAACAATTCCTACCAAACTACCAAAGGAAAAAAAAACACCAACTACTGGTATGATCTACTCCCTCTGACTGATTGTTGTGTATGTCAGCTCCATAACTGACAGCTAAATGTAAACAAATAGGTGAAGTACTGTATACCTAGTGACACCACTGGACAAATATGGACATTACTATATGCCACTGGTTGCTAGGAATCTGGCAGTCTGAGTCGGTAGCTGTCACATTTATCAGTGTTAGTAACATCACTGCCAAATGTCCACTTTCCACTGCAACTGGAGGATCAGCTCATCTGAATGCTCCATTTAGTTCAGCCATTCACCAAACTCTGAGCATGTAAAATTTCAAATTATTCTTGAGAATATGGACATACAGTACACGTGGATGTGCAAGGCTTGATTTTGGTCCAAAGCTGTTATCACCTCTATCTGTGCCCACCCCATATTGGCATTATATGCCCATACTCTCAAGAGTAGCTATTTTAGCAAATAAGTGTTGGCAAATCTGCAAAACAGAGTGAGACTGGTCAGAGAGAGATCCCTTTGATACAGTTGGCCAGCTTGAATTTGCATTGCAATATATGGAAACTAAGAATCTCCATTTTATACACACTAGTTTGCTATAGGTAAGGGTTAACAAGTGGCAACACCCCCTTGTTTTTTCATGTGTTTAATATATGAAGCTCTTTTGACCCGAGCATTCATTCCTTCACTTTTACTCATAGCGCAGTCTGGTATCTATAAAGAGCAGGGATGCCTGAAATTTCCATATTACTTACTGTGTTGGAACTCCTTTGTACTATATATAATTCTGTGCCATTTTATCCTGCAACATGTTTCATGATTCTAACTGCCACATTTGCTGGACAGCTTGGTCTGTTAAATAAAGTTGAAAAATAATAGACTTTCTGGCTGTATCGTTAAGTGAAAATAAATTTAAAAACTAAAAAAACCTAATGTAGCCACCATATTCAAGAATTAGAAAGCTGTAATATACTACTTGTTCTTGGATTTAAGCTAGAAATGCTTTAAACTAAAAAGTCATATATTAAATCAATGGAGGGGGTGTGTCCTGGCACACAGCAAGAATGCAAGCACACTGAAGGAGCTCCCTTGTTTCCATGGCTCTTAGCCTGTCCTGCCTGCCTCCTAAGCCCTGTTCAAGGTGAATCAGCACACTCCTCACACCCAACAGCACTGTTCCTCTACTTCATTGGCAGCGTGGAACATCTCTGAAATCATCAAATCTCCTCTCACAGTGGCATGACCAGAGACAAGATGGCGTCGGCTCACAGAGACGAGGAGTACAGCGAGGGATTTCTCTCTGCCTCAGAGGATCCAGCAAGTGAGGATTCCACTGCTGATATGCCTTTTACTTATGCAGCTATGGCATCATTTGCAGCACATATTAAATCTACTTTCTCAGCTGCCATGACTGACTTAAAAGCTGACAGAACAGCTCTCCTCAGCTTTTCTGAGGCAGACAAAGAGAGAAAGCTATCAAAAGACAGGAACAGGTAACTGCTACTTATTCTCAACATCTCATTGATATAAACAGGCACTTACAGGACCTAAACAAGGGACTAGGGATCCCTGAATCAGTTACAGATAAGTATATTCCCCAGGCATTGCAGAAGATATTTATCCTACCAATAATTTGTATTAAAGGTTTTTTTCACATTATATACAGTATGCATATGGCTAAACATTTTGACAGGTAATTCCTTGCATACATGAACATCATAACAATGATAGATTGGTATATTTAATAGAACAATAAACAAGGTATATCATAACAACAATGACTTGCAGTAGCATTCCTTTGAATATTTGCCATGTTAGTTTGGGTCATTATCTTTAGTTGTTTAACATGAGGGTTGAGATATTATCTGCTTAACTTGTTTTGTTAGGGCCCCCACTCCCCGGCCCCCAGATCTCTCTAGTGGTTGGGTTGGCCGAGGGTCCGGGCCCCCAAAAGTCACAGAGGCTCTAAATATTGTATATTTCAGAAAGAGTTTAAGTTAAATTCTTGGACCCATATTGTCCATTTTTGGTCAAAGGTTTGTAATGAACCGGTTTGGCCAGCTGAGTATTTTTCACAAATGCAGTTAATGCTTACTCTACGTATAACTTCAGTTATGTCTGGGGTTGTTGTCTGTTTCCATTTGTTGGTAATCGTCATCTGGGCTGCAATTAAAATGTGTGAGACTATTGTTTGGTAGTGTTTGGGAAATTGGTCTAGTTGCATTCCAAAGAGGGCTAGTAGGGGGCATGGTTTAGTATTGGCTTTAGTGATACATGAGATTAAAGCAAATACTGAGTTACAGAAGTTTCTTAATGCTACACATGACCTAAGATGTGGTGTAGGTCTCCTATTAAACTGCATTGATGCCAACAAGTAGGGATAGTATCCGGGAATATGCGCTTAAGTTTAGCTGGTGTCACGTACCATCTATATAGTATTTTTATGGCACTTTCCCAATGTGGTGTGCAGTGGGATGATCTTAGGGTCATGTATAATGCTTTATTCCAATCCTTGATTGGATATTCCTTTTTTAGTTCTTTTTCCCATGTTATAATTTGTAGGGGCTTAGTTGTTATGTGATAGTGGTTCAGATATTTATAGAACCACAAAGTACCTTTCTTAGTAGATGTTGTGTTCTGGTAAAAAGACCAGATTGTATCGTTGATTTTGACGGTGGTGGGGTGAAATTTCCTATGGAAATGTGTTATTTTGGCCGCTTTGTATACAGTGTTTAAAATTTTAGAAGTTTGCGTCTGTTTTATCATTAGTATTCCCATATCTGCTTCTGTACCTATTGAGAATGAGGCTATTAGGAATTCATATGCTTTTATAGGGATGGGTATTACTTTTAGGATTTCACTACTTGGTGTCCTCTGTAGAGAGTAGTTCCAAGCTTCTACTGAGACTAGGATGGTAGTTGCGGTTATGTGCATTTTCTGGTGTGTGGCGCTTGCAATTAGTATAGAAGTTGGGGGGCGTGGCTAGCAGAGCTGGATGGCGGACGTCTTTCAGACAAGCTCCGGGAGATACGGTGGAATCCGAACGAACGAGGGGATCGGTGAGACCCGCTACACCCACTGTTGTACCACACACACTCTCAGCCTCCTTCTGAGATCCATATCAGGGGATACGGCATACAGATCCGGGAGTTAGAGTGATCCCTGTCTCCCTGACACTGCCAAAGACGCCGCCATATTAGTAGGCCAGGGAGCTCCTCCGACAGACACCGGACTATTGGGACATTAAAACGGCCTACCTAGTGACAGCCTCCAACATACTCAGGAGTACAGATCTGATCAGGATCCATTGAGAACAAAAATCAGACAATCCCCACTCAACCCACTTCTCCACCATACAGTTATATAGACATATGGAGATTTTAGGGAACAATAAACCAGCGCATCTTTAAGCAATAGTAAGGAAGGCAATATAGAGTTTCAAAACAACAGCGGCAAGAAAGAGGCCTATTGAAGCCTCAGAACGGACCCCATTTGTACAACACTGCCATTCACTATACAAACAGAGAACCAGGGAGACCCCAAACTGAGACCACAAAGATCTGTGAACAAATACTCTATGAACACGTCACCCCTCCAGGAATATTGACTGATGCACAGAGACTTTTAAAAATAAGTCAGTGTCTGTAACGCACCAACATGTACAGATATAAAATAAGACCTGTTGGGGCCTAAGATCGGACAATAACAGATCAACAACCCATTACAACATATTTTGTAGCACAAGGGGACATATCACCCCACTCTCCCAGCGCAATCTATCTCCTCAAGAAACACCTCAAACAGAGAAATACCAGGAAATTATAATCTAAGCTCAGCACCGGTACATTCAAAGACCGACGGCCACCTTGGTACACCTCTCCTTTTTAACATTGAGTACAGTTGATATGACATCCCAGTGAATAAATATAAAGGATACCACGTAATCCACCAGCATATCAAGATGGGTAAATACCAAAAAACGGGCACACAATCCAGTTCTCAAACAAGACAACACCGCTCATTAGCGGGCTCATCATGCCCTGAAATTGCTGATATCTTTAAAAGCACGCCGAAAAACAGAAACCTGGAAGGACCCAAGCTCCAGCAACCACAGGACTACACAGATGAGGAAGACTGCGATGACGAATCCCTAGCAGCCTCTGATGGACCAATAAGAAGCACAACTAATATGGACCACCCACTAACCTACGGAGACATGACTGAAATAGCTGCAGACATCAAAAAGTCTTTTTCATCAGCAAAATCTGAACTTAAAGCGGATTTGTCAACATTGACCGAACAAATGTCGTCATTTGAGAAAACAGGGAAACAAAGAGACAAAGCCATAAAAAGAATTGATCAGAGTCCTCACACCACCTTGCCCAATCTCTCCCTAGCTTTCACACATTTTGGATATATTTCCAATCTGAAAATTAATTACTCAAAATCGGAAGCATTAAATCTGAATATACCCATAGCAGAGCTTGAACGGATTAAACAAAATTCGCCCTTTAGATGGGATTCCCACAAATTGAAGTATCTGGGTATTTGGCTGACACCGAACGCCAGCTCAACCTTCACGCAGAACTTCCCCCCCCATGTTAGCACAGATGAAGAAAGAACTAGATGGTTGGAATACAGGCCCTTTCTCGTGGTTGGGCAGGGTAGCCATAGTAAAAATGGTCTTACTTCCCAGATTATTATACTTGTTGCGTACACTCCCTATTCACATACCGACAGGTTTCTTGAAAACGATACAATCGCATATCAGGAACTTCATATGGGGTCACAGACATCCCAGACTCAAGCTAGCTTTACTGACCGGGACTAAAGAGTCGGGGGGGTTAGGCTTACCAGATGTAAGAGACTACTACAGAGCAGCTCACATAACAAGGGTCATTGACTGGCATTGCCACAGGGACGTGAAGGACTGGGTGACCTTAGAGGCTGACTTGAATCCCCTACCACTGACTTCAGTCCCCTGGCTACTCAGGGAGAATCAACCTCTAGACATGAAGAATCATCCGATTACTGGGACCACTCTGAAAGTCATGCATGAAATAGCGACGAGCACTTGTATCACTTCGAAGCTGAACCCTCTCACTCCCTTACAGGACAACCCAGGTTTTGTCCCGGGAATGGGTAATAGAATCTTCAGATCAGGAGTGACCCACCAGGCCCTCAGGGCGGGCGACTGTTTTCACAATGGTAGGAGGAAAGACCGACAGACTCTGATGAATGATCACATGCTTTCACATCTTCCATTCTGGTCAGTTTTGCAGTTGCATAGTTACGTGTCAGACAACAAACACAAACCTCATTTCACCAGACCATTGACACCCTTGGAGTCGGTATGCCATGCAGGTGAGCATTTCCAAAGGGCGACTTCGGTCGCTTATAAGTGGCTTAGGGTGAGTAGAGCTAATGAGTCAGAGGTCCTCAGGAGGAAGTGGTCGGAGGCTCTTCAGAGGGAACTTTCAGATAAACAATGGTCACAGGCTTGCTCCATGGCTCACCAATTTTCTATCAGTACTAAGATGCAAGAAACCGCCTATAAACTCCTAACACAATGGTACTTAACCCCGGATAAACTACACAAGTGGAATTCGCAGACATCCGACATTTGCTGGCGCTGCCAAAGGGAAAGAGGCACATTGCTACATATCTGGTGGCATTGCTCAGCTCTTAAACCATTCTGGGACGCAGTTAAAAAGGGGATTGTTCTCATAACGGAGATGAACCTCGCACTGGATGCGGCTAGTTGTTTGCTGCACATAAACAATCTTTCAACCAAAGCGTACAAAAAGTCCCTATCCAGACATCTGCTGAATGCAGTGAAATCCTTGATCCCTCTACACTGGAATTCTACAGGTGTGCCTTCAGTCAGATGCTGGCTGGCCAGGGTGTTGGATGTCTGTGAAATGGAGGAAACACGGGCACAGGCCTCAGAACATGTGGAAAGATTTCACAAGACTTGGCAGCCTTGGTTTGCTTTTAAATGGTCAGACAAGCTTGAGTCACTACTAACTTAGTATTAAGTGCAGATGTGCTCAGACTCTGCCGACACAGACCCCCCTTGGGAAGTCCTTTCTTTTCTTATATATTCTTATCTTACCTTCTTTTTTTTGTTTTTCTTCTTCCATGTCTTCTAATAATACTCTCATGATATCATCGTATATCTGTGACCCGAAAGCTATTTTCAATATTTGATTTTGTTCTTGGAAACTTCTTCAGGCTCGAATATGTTATTATGTTAGCTATTCATGTTCAACACATCATTACATAACAATGTGATTCCTTGTTTAGAAGTTTTATCTGACCTGACAGACGAGATGTTGAACAAATGGCAATGTAACGAGCATGCACAGATATATTTCTTCTATTGCTATAATAAACGAATAATGTTTAAAAAAAAAAAAAAAAGAATTGATCAGGGTAACCTCCCTACACTCTCAGCACCTGATTGCCCTTAACAGAAAAATGGAGGACCTGGACAATAGAGGAAGAAGAAAGAACATCAGGGTAAGAGGAATACCAGAAGGTATAAACACAGAAGAAATTAAACGAGTCCTTACCTATCTTCTGTAGAGACCTATGGACTCAACAATTGAATTCGAAAGAGCCCATAGAGCACTCAGACCCAAAGGCCCAGACACAGGCTCACCAAGAGACAAATTTTGCTGCCTTAACGATTTCCCCCTGAAAGAAGACATATTGAGGAAAGCTAGGCAAAATGACCAAATTCTTTTCAACGGGGAAACAATACAACTGTTTCAAGACCTTTCTCCTATCACATTAAAGAACAGAAGGGCAGTCAAACCGATGTTGGAAATCTTAAAAGAAAAGAAAATTCCATACAGATGGAAGTTCCCCTTCGCTGTTCAGATTACGATTGAAGGCAAGCAGGTTCTTCTACGCACGCCAGAAGACATCCCGTTCTTCTGTGATGCCATTCAAAGCGATCCAATAGACCTACCCGAGTGGTATCAGGAATTCCGTTTGCCTCCACAAATCCCAATGATGACATCTTCACCTGGCTCCACACCCCAGAAACCAACATTATCAAAAGGGAAGAAACAGAAACATCAAGAAGGACAAGCTTCAGGCACACTAGCATCAAAAACACCCAGAGTAAGGGACAACCGATATTGATATCCAGGTCAACTGATCAGAATGGCTGAAAGATAATGAAACTTACGCTTGCTAGCGCTAATATGAAAAACAATCTGAGAACATATTGTAAAACCTACAATTAAATTAACCCACCATAATAAGTCAGTTTTTATCAAGACGATTCTTCCGAAACAAAGAGAAGAAAGGAATGGAACTCGTGGTCATGGAACCAATGTAAGGTAACCCGTGGATTTGATTATACCATATACATGCGGGCTTACAATACCTTACCTTAAACCTGGCAAAGATACACAAGAGAGACTTAATTGACATCAGGTTATACATGAACTATCTATGGATAGCCTATCTCTAAAAAGTAAATTTTTGATACTGAGGAGGTAAATTTAATACCTAAGTAGTCAATAGTGTTGTTATCCCATGAGTAGGGAAACTCTCTTTTTAGGGCATTAATAGCTTGTTTACCTATGTTCATGGGTAGTATAGAGGATTTAGACATATTTATTTTATAATATGATACTTTTCTGAAATTCTCAATCTCCTCTTGAACCACCCTCAGGGAAGGAGCCATATTGGCCAGGGTCCGAAGGACATCATCTGCAAAATAGTCTGCAATTTTAATACCTTGGATTTGGGGGTTCCGTCTGATAGTTTCTACAAATGGTTCCATGATAAGTGTAAAGATGATAGGGGATAAAGGGCACCCTTGTCTGGCCCCATTAGTTATTTTAAAAGAATGTGAAAAGGTATTAGGTGTATACACTTGGGCTGAGGGACCTAAATACAGGGCTGAGATTGTGGAGAATATGGGGCCTTGTATACTGAATTTATTAAGAATTGCTCGAAGGTATCCCCAGAGGACCTGGTCAAAGGCCTTCTCAGCATCTAGTGCTAGGAAGGCTGCTGTTTTTTTGCTATTTCCCAGTTTTGTGAGGAGCCCAATCATTCTCCTGGTAGCATCTGAGGCCTGGCAGCCCTTTACAGACCCCACTTGGTCCATGCTGATAAGGGAGGGTGTAATTTCTATTAGCCCGTTTGCTATGCTTTTTGAAAAGATTTTCAAATCCATATTTAAGAGTGATATTGGGTGTAATTTGCAAGCTCATTGAATAGTGTTTGTAAGTATGGGGTAAGAGTTGTGTGGAATGTCTTGTAATATTCTGATGATAGCCCGTCCACTCCTGGTGATTTATTATTAGGGAGGGTGTTGATGACTATTTTGTGTGTGGTCACAGGGGCATTTAGATTTTGTAGTTTCCCTTCATCTATGGTGGGTAGCTGTAGGGAGGACAAGTATTTTTTGATTATGTTATTATCTGGCTGTGTAGTGTTAGGGTCATTTGGTTATTTAATGATTGGTAGTCGTCTCGAAAGGAGTTCGCAATTTCTTTTGGGTGAGCTATTTTACTTTTGGTTCCCCTGTTTTAGAAGGTATGCTATCAAATGTTTTGTTTGTCGTGTCTTTAATTGGGTAGCTAACAGCTTATCCACTTAGTTACCTTGTGAGTAATGAGTGGTTTTTAGTTTATGGGTTTGTTTCTCATGATCTGCTAGCATGAGGAGTCATAGTTCATGCCTAGCTGTTGTTAGGTCTGCAAGAGTTATAGGGTCATGGGTACTTTTGTGTTGTTCTAAGTTGTGTATTTTATTAATGATTTTTTCAATGGATTGCATCTTCGTTTTCCTGTCTCTCGCTGCTAGTTGTATCTGTAAACCTCTAGAGTAAGCCTTATGGGTACACCATACATTAGAAATGTTTGAACCGGGGTGGAGTTAACTTGAAAGAATTCCTCTAATTGAGTGTTAAGTTTATCTCTATAGGAATAGTTATTAAATACATGGGTAGTATTTCTTCAGAGACGAGTCAGAAGGGCTTTGTGGTCCTCTGTGTGTACCAGTTTGATGGGAGCATGATCTGACCAGGTTATAGGCAAGATTTCAGATTTGAGTGCCTTATGTAAAGCGTTAAAATCTGTCAAAAAGAAATCAATCCTTGTATACGAGCCATGGGGTGCTGAAAAGTAGGTGTAATCTCTTTCATCAGTGTGCATGCACCGCCACGGGATTTACAAAAGGTTGTCTCTCAAGAAATGTTGAAGTGTTTGTTTATCTTGAGAGCTTGGTTTTGAGCTATCCAATTTCTGGTCTATTATTGGGTTAAAGTCTCCTATCAAAATAAGTAAGCCCTGGTATTTTTGCCCCGACGTCTGCCAACTCTGGTCAAAGATATTTGATATATATAGTAACATTTCTAATTCAACATTACAACCAGATATAACCATAGCAATATTATCAATTATTCCTGACTCATTGAAGACGTTTAAAAAAGATATTTTGCGACATATGTTAACAGCAATGAGAACAATTATTGCCCACTCCTGGAAAAAAGAGACGGCCCCCTCAATCACAGAATGGGTTTGTGATATGGGCGAGATACGATTGATGGAGGAGACATTTGTGTTGAGATAGACTCTAGAGAATATTTCAGAAAGACGTGGGATAAATGGGATAGATATCGTAACTCAGGATTATTACTGAAATACTTATAAATATATTGATGGTTCATATATTTTATACAAAATGGTTCCCCCTTCCCTTTTTTTTTTTCTTTTGTCCTGTTGTGAGTGTGTGGGGGTGAGGGGTTTGGCCCTTCGTTCTGGCAGGCCCAACAGACATGGGCAGTGCACAGAACAGGAAAGTAATAATTTTTGATACGATAGATCAGGTAGGGTAAATTACACTTCATAGTAATAGCTGTGCGGGACAGTGCATGGGGGATTTTTCTATCTTTGCCTGTACATCATATTAATTGTTTTTTTTAAAGAAATGTGGCTTTGTGTACTTCCCTACTTATGAACATGTTACAGAACCCCACTCCCAAATGTATGTTCTAAAAACTTTTTTTCAGAAAATCAATAAATATAAATGAAAAAAAATTAATAAATAAGTAAGCCCTTCCGGAGCCTCTCAATTTCTTAAACAGAGCATTCAAAAATTTAATTTGACCAACATTTGGGGCATATATATTAACACTTGTGTATAGAACATTATTGATATTGCAGATTTATATTATATATCTTCCCTTAGGATCTGTAGGGTGAAAGCTACTTCAGAGCTTATGGCGACAAGAACCCCATTCTTTTTGACTGGGGCATTAGCCATGAAGATGTGTGGGGATAAGCGGTGGGAGCATTGTAGAGCTTTAGAAGCATGAAAATGAATCTCCTGGATGCAAAAAATGCCTGCTTGCAACTTCAGTGCCTCTTTCCATGCCACCTTGTGTTTAAAGGGACTATTTAGTCCATGGACATTTAAAGAAACTAGTGTTATAGGCATATTGTCTAATTAGTGGTGTGCTGGATAGTACATTACCCAATTTCTGTGTTGTGTAGTGGTGAAGAGGTCACTCGTTCAGTCTCTTAATAGATTTTTCTGAAGTAAGAAGGATGTCCCTGTAGGACATTGAAGTGGAAGACCATCTGTTCGCCAAATGGGTGTACCTTTAAAAGTGCAAAAGGTACTGCAAGAACCAAGATAGAGTGTTTCGTTCTGTAGTTGTAACGGAATCTGGACTGTAAGTATTGCCAGAAAAAAGAAGACTTGTGCCATGATTGTTATATGAAGGAGTTTAACTGAATAACTGAACTGGTAAAAACTAAGACGAAAAAAGAAAGGAATAACTAAGCTGAAACAGCAATAAAGGTGGTAATCCTGTGGATTACTAAGTAGCGGCCGCTACTCTCAAGTGTGTCGGGATAATTGTGAGCTCTTTGGGAGTGACTTCCATTATTCAATATTGTTGAGGGGTGGAAGTATCAGGAGATAAAAGAGTTTATCAACTATGGATTAGCTGAGATCTTTTATCCACGCTTTGTGCTTTGTATACTTATGTTCCATCATTTGTCAGAGATGTCTTCAGGTTTTCCATCATGAGGGTTGCTTGTCCTCCTACAGGGCTGATCATCTGGAGGAGGAAGAAGGTTCCATGTTCGAAGCAGATTAAGGCCATCATCCAAGGTAGTGATCTTGTGCTGTCTGTTGCCTCTGGTGATCATTAATTCAGCTTGTGGGCCCAACTTATACATGATCTTGTGGTTTTGCAACATTTTTGTAACTGTGACAAGTTGCCAGTAGTGTGTGCTGAGAAAGATCTGTGAACAATTTAATTGCTGCGTATGGATCTGGTAATGGAATCACTCATCTGGACAGTTGAAGGAGATTCTCTTTCACATGAAAAAAGTGAATCCTAGCAATAATATCCCTGGGAATATGCTGTGAGAGATATGGAGGTTTTGGTAATCTATGGGCCCAATCTATGATGATTTTGTGTGCCGGTGTCTCTGGCAAAAGGATGATTATCATTTGCTCCGATCGCCAGGCAGTACCGACTCTGGGACCCCTCTAAATTTTAAATTATTTCTTATAGAGCGGTCCTCTATGTCTTCGTTTTTTGTTTTAAGCTGTGTAATGGTGTCTTCAGTTTCTTTGAATGCGTCTATTAGATGGTTGTGGGCCTCTGCATATTCAGTCATTTTGTCTTCCACTAGATCAACTTTGTCCCCCAGATCTGCCACGTCCGCTCTTACATTGGAGATTGCTGAAAGCATGTCTCTATGCAATGTGCTACGTAGTGCCACAAGCATGCTTTTTAGTGTTGTATCTACTATTGCTTGCCCTGTAGTGGGGTACTGCGAGATGGGTTCATTATAGTCCTCTGCTTCCTCCATGACATTATTCTCCCCTTCTGCCCTATCAAGCATCTGCATTACAGGATCGCTCTGAGATGGTGCACTTAGGCTACTTGCCTGACCTGTGTGGTGTGGAGAGAGTCCCACTGCTGTGTCCAGCTGGAGGGACCAGGGTGTCGGCCTGCCTCGCGCTGCTTCTGCTAAGGCGGTGGCGCCATTTTGGCTGCGATGATTCCGGCCAGGGATGAAGATCTCTGCAATCTTACAGGGCCCGCCATGAGATTTACTTTTGCTCATGTATGTCCCTTGGTGGGTAGGGAGCTCTCCTTGTGGATGGGGTTAAATTGCTGATCCCCTCACTGCTGTAAGTGGCTTGTGGAGCCGCTGAGACCGGAGCTCACTTATCCTGCTGCCATCTTCCGCGCTGCCAGCCACGCCCTGCAGAAGATATTTATCAATATTAGACGTGTGGTTCATTTCGTTCTGAATTAATATTCAGACAAATTTTTCATTATTCCGAGATTCAGATATATCCAAATACCCGAATTACAATATAAACAAATTCTACCGAATGCTCTGAATAAGGAAACAAAATATGTCAGAATTTCAGAAATTTGGACTGAAATTTGAATCAAATTTTATATCAAACTACAGTCGAATCTTACTGTACACATATTGCCGAACTCAAAGTCTGTGTGTGCTATTAGAGTACCATTTCGAAATAATGCTACTTTAGTTAAGCCAAAGGTGATATAAGATTTTTCTTTTGTTTGTTCATTTTGCCACATTCAAATCAACTTTTAAATCTAAAAAAATCGGTAAATTTGAAGAGAATTTAAAAAATTCTGAATACGAATTCAGAATGAGAATCCCAAATACGAATTGAATGAATCAACCGAATTTAACAAAACTAAATAACTAGATAAATGAATAAAAACGAAATTAAACAAAACCAATTTTTTTTTCATGCACATGTCTAATCAATATCCTGGAGTGCCCTGTAGATGCCACTATTGAATATGTCAGAGCGCACAAGGCACTCACAGTTGCCGGATACAGGACCCCCTTGTTCAAAACTTTGCCTTAACCACTTGCTGACCAGCCCCCGTCGTTCAACGGCGGCAGGTCGGCTCTCCTGCGCAAATCACCGGAGCTGCACATCTCTGGAGCCGATGCGCATGGCCGGTGTGTGCGATGTCTGCCAGCTCCCCACAATCGCTCCTCACAGAGCCAGAATGTGGATCTGTTCATGTAAACAAATGGATCTCCATTCTGACAGGGAAGTGGAGAGAGATCTGCTGCTTCCAGTGAAGCTTTCTCTCTCCACCCCCAGTCACTACACTCCCCACACAGTTGGAAACACCTACCTAGGGAACACTTAACTCCTTAATCGCCCCCTAGTGTTAACCCCTTCCTTGCCATTGTCATTTATACAGTAATCAGTGGCTATTTTTAGCTCTGATCGCTGTATTAATGTCTCAGTCCTGCTAAAAATTGCAGATCGCCGCCATTACTAGTAGAAAAATTCTAATAAAAATGCCATAAATGTATTCCCATAGTTTGTAAACGCAATAACTTTTGCGCAACCCAATCAATATACGCCTATTGCGTTTTTTTTACCAAAAATATGTAGAAGAATATATATCAGCCTAAACTGAGGAATACATTTTTTTTTTGAATTTACCATCCCCAAAAACAGAGGAGGAATAGCACTACCCGATCTACGTCGTTACTACTGGGCCACACATTTAACCCGTATAGTTGACTGGAACATTCACAGCTCTGTAAAAGACTGGGTCTCTTTGGAGCAGAACGTTTTATCCCATTGCTTAAGAATTTCACCATGGTTCCATCCTCAACCCATCCCTCTTAAAACTAAGCTCCACCCATTAATCAGACCCACTCTAGCTATCTACCACAACTCTAATAAAAAAATTAATCCGACCCCCTGGCTTAGCCCCCTAACTCCTCTAACAAAGAACTCAGATTTCCCCCCTGGCATGAATGACACATTTCTGGCCAAAATATGGCCCCACAAAAAAGTACTTGCATACGACTTCTATCAAAAAAACATCTTCATATCCCTTGAGAATTTAAATGACATTCTCACTCCCAATTCCATTTCTAGATGGTCATACATGCAAATCAGAAGCTACTTAAACAGACCCTCCAATACACCCCACTGGACTAAAAAACTCTCCACTTTAGAAGAACTATGCACCAAACAATCGCCCCAAAGACATCTCATTTCCACCTTATACTCTTCTCTGTTTGTGGGCCAATCAGCCTTCTCCGATCATGCATGCACATCATGGGAGCAAGATCTAAACACACAACTCACAGACGAAGATTGGGAACTTATTTACCACTATACCCATAAAGGGTCCCTGAATGTTGCTACCCAGGAATGTAGCTTTAAAATTATGTTGCGATGGTACAGAACACCTGAATTACTGCATACGTTTTCACCTTCCACCCCTAATAAATGTTGGGCGATGTGATATGGGTGATGGCTCCTTCTTCCACATTTGGTGGTCATGCCCACGCATTCAAGAGTTTTGGAAGATGGTAGACAACATAATGTCATTGGTTGCAAAGGAACTTCTCCCCTGCACTATTTTTACTCCACTTCACCTCTTGATCAATGCAGCTAGACACTGCATCTCATGTCACTGGCTTTCCCCTACCATTCCAACGAAAGAAGAATGGTTCCATAGACTCAATAATATTGAAAAAATTGAAGAACTTATCAGCATCTCACATTAAACTTACCCCAAATTCTCCTCAACTTGGTATGGCTGGCAACAATTTAAATCAACAAATGAACACACAATGGACAATGGCTAACCTCCTCCGCCTAACAAACTTTGTTATTACACCTCTTGATATACATTATCCTCTGCACTCTACCCATCCTCTTCCCCGAATGGGTATCAAAATCAGCCAACATACTAGTCCAATTAACTCTGGGAGGACTCTAGATGGTCGGGGGGATGCAGCTGGCCTGTACCCCTCCTTTTATTCCCCCCACCTCTCTTTCTCTCTCCCCATTCATTTCTCTCCTAGCTCTTTTTCCTTTCTATTCTCCCTCTCCTCTCCAACCCCCTCCCCTCCTTAGTTACATATCCATTCTGATAAATACATACAAATATCATGTGAACTAGTCCGAGCTGAGTTCCTCCTTTATGGCCAAATTTTAGCACAATTTAACATGACAAATGCTCTTTTTGCTAGCATATTCCATACAGCTAATGTAACTCTCTATACTTAATAAAAACTAGAGAAATTGTTATCACTCCCCTCTTTTTTCTTTTTCATTTGTTCTTTTTCTCTGTTGTTTTCTCCCTTCATCATTATGAATCTTACTGTCTTTATTCACTTTTTATTTGTACCTTGAGATTATGGATAAATCTGTATTTTGTTACTTGGACTCTCTGTACTAGTTCATATTGTTGACATCTTTTATCAATCATTTGTATGTCACATTTCCTTTCAATAAAAATTTATGAAACAAAAAAAAAAAGAAGGGCCTGAGATACCAAGATCTAATATATAATGCCAGACAACATCTTTCACACTCGTCAAATGACCTACCAGGTTTCTGTGAAAGCAGAAACCAGGAGTTCAGATTGTCACCTCTGACTCAAAGCCTGCCACACACACATCGATTGCCTCTCCCGATAAGCGTTCTCATAAAAAGAGTAGGAACACCTGACATGGACGGCCCGGGGCCCATACACCAGCAACACATGCAAAGGCAACTCAAATGAATGATGGTACCTGGTTGCGCACCTTGCTGTACTTCAAATTTTTTCCTGACATCTAAGTGTCTTACACTCTTGTGCCACACAGGACTTCATTTATTTTGGCCCCTTGGCAGTATCCTTACTATGATACCACCAATGCAATGTTGAGGGTCTTTCCCCTTTTCTTTTTTTTTAACATGCAATGTTTTCAGTAGAAATAGAAATAGTTTTTTTATCAGTAGAGATATTTTCATGTTTTTCTTTTCTCTTTGACCGACACGAATGTCGGAGTATCACTGCTCTCTATATTTTTTCTTCCTTCTTTCATTGCCACCTAGTGTCCAACTGCTCTGGGGCACATCATGTCTATGCTATTGCATATACTATTGCATATACTATTTTTTAGTAGTTAAGAACCACATGCTTTGATTCTCACTATACTGTACCTCGAGATTCGTGACGAGCCTTGACGTTTATTGTTATAATACGTTGCTTTGGGCTGGTCACTTGTTTGCCTTTAATGGTACATTCTTTGAATGACTCCCTACTAGGAACCTTAACTTGGAGTCAGGGAGCTGATAAACTAAATGATTGTTTAAGCTTTTTAAATAGCCGCGAGCCAATATACTCCAGTTAATGTAATTTCTCTTTAGTGTTTTTTCTTGTGATATTGGCTCCATTAACAGCGACCCTCCCACTACCCTTAGCAAGTAGACGCCCTAACTTATATAAGTGGGTTATTTTTTGGTTAAGTCTACACTTACTAGCATTATACGATCAAGTTAATTAAGGCAATTTCTTTTGTAACTTTGACTATTGGCACCCCCCTTCTTTCCTCTCATCTTTTATTTTCATCCACACACTTGCCTCTCCTCTTCTCGGGGACTTGGTTTCTTCTTTTTGCTAGTTCATGGCAAACCTGCAAATATGGCATATTCAGCTCTAGGGAAACACCCAATGGTGATCTTACATAATTTTAAGGGGCTTGACATTCCTGGAAAAAGGACAACCTTATTAAGGGAATTAAGGAAAAGCGAGCCACACATTATTTTCTTAAAAGAAACTAATTTCAAAACTGGTCAGATCTCTAAGCTTGGCTACACATTTTTTCACCACAGTCTACATGCCTCCAATCCAAATTTTAAGACAAAAGGCGTGTCTATACTTGTTAGTAAAGTAGCTCCTTTTACTTTGTCACAGCAATTAATCAACACAGAAGGCAGATATCTGTTTCTAAAAGATACATATGCTAAAAAACCTATGACACTTACCAATGTCCACTTTCCAAATAGATTGCATATCTCCTTTTGCAAGTGGATTGTTTGAGAGTTGATATGTTTTGCGTCAGGTTGTATCATCCTCGGAGGAGACTTAAATATCCCTCTCAGCCCCCTACAAGACACCTCATCTGGGAAGTCTAGTGTTACATTCATGACCCTAAAAAATATCAAAAACCTGCTCTGCTCATTAAGGGTAGTAGATTTTTGGCACCCGACAGGTAGAGACTTTACCTATTATTCTACCCCACACAGACAATATTCCCATATCAATATATATATCACAAAGAGACCCGATTAGCGTACAAGAGGCTTACAAGTTATTTCAGACCATTCACCTATTTCAATCAGATTGAATCTTTACTTACCACAATTTAAAGCTTTTAACTGGTGTCTTAATGCTTCACTTTTGACCGACCCCAACACTTATGAGCTTGTTGTTTTTCTTGACTTGCCCACACACAATCATACCCAACTTGATGAAGGCTTCTGATATACATGGATATGTTTCTAACTTAAAAATTAACTATTCCAAATCAGAAGCTCTAAACCTCACACTTCCACAGGAGATGACTAATATCCTTAAAGGGGTTGTAAACCCTCAAGGTTTTTCACCTTAATGCATTCTATGCATTAAGGTGAAAAACCTTCTGTAGTGCACCAGACCCCCAGAGCCCTCCTTTTAATTACCTGAGCCTGATCGTTCCAGCGATGGGGATGAGTGCAGCAGCTCCAGCCACTGGCTCAGGTCCTCATTGAATAGATTGATAGCAGCAGGAGCCATTGCTGTCAATCAAATCCAGTTATGCGGGGGCTGGGGACAGGGCCGAGTCCAGCTGTCTGTGTCAATGGACGCAGCAGCAGGACTCGGGAGCTCGTCTGCATGAGTGCTCCCAGGGAAAGTACTTCTCCAAGGGGGCGCTCAAGAAGAGGAGGGGCCAGGAGCCACCAGGGGACCCCAGAAAAGGAGGATCAGGGCAACCCTTACACAGAGGGGTAAGTACTGTATAACATGTTTGTTATTTTTTGAAAAAAAAAACACAACCCTTTACAACCACTTTAAGATGTTGATCCTTCCTAAACTCCTATAATTGATGCATTCAGTTTGTATGGGTGCCCAAAAAGCCACAAATCAGACACCAATTGATTACCAGGCCCAAAGAAAGAGATGGGATGGGATTACCTGACTTCCAATAATACTATTTTGCCATGCATCTAACCAAAATTATCGACTGACACTACACTGATGGACAATCTTTAGGCACACTGCTTCATATTTGGTGACAATGCCCTTTCATAGCTACCTTTTGGTCTCAGATTCATGATCTTATTTATAAAATTACAGATGCTTCAATAGAGCTATCCCTTGAGTGTTTTCTCTTGCACATTTTACAGGTGCTATTATGCAAATACAAATGCTCCTTGGTGAAACACCTGTTCAGTGCAGCTAAATTATTATTATTATTATTATACAGGATTTATATAGCACCAATAGTTTACGCAGCACTTTACAACTTGAGGGTAGACGGTATAAATACAATACACTTAAATACAGTAGGAATAAGAGGGCCCTGTTTGTTAGAGCTTACAATCTAAGAGGTAAGGTAAAGAGATACAAGAGGTAATAACTGTGGGGGATGTGCTGATGGAGAAGATAAATGTACAGTTGTTAGATGGGAACCAGATAGGCATCTCTGAAGAGATCAGTTTTTAGAGATCGTCTGAAGGTGGACAAAGTAGGAGAAAGTCGGGCAGATTGGGATAGAGCATTCCAGTAGATGGGAGAGGCTCTGCAGAAGTCCTGGAGGCGAGCATGGGATGAGGTGACAAGGGAGCTAGAGAGCAGGAGGTCTTGGGAGGATTGAAGAGATCGATGTGGTTGGTATTTTGAGACCAGGTTAGTGATGTAGCTGGGGGCCAAGTAGTGGATGGATTTATAAGTTATTGTTAGGATCTTGAATTTAATTTGTTGATTGTGGCAGCCAATGGAGGGATTGACATAGGCGCGTAGCAGGCGCAGAGCAGTTTTTAAGGTGGATGAGCCTGGCAGCAGCATTCATAATGGACTGAAGTGGGGATAGGCTATTTAGAGGTAAGCCAGTGAGGAGGGAGTTGCAGTAGTCGAAGTGAGAGAGGACCAGGGAGTGGATTAGAAGTTTTGTAGTGTCATTGGTTAGGAGGGGGCGTATCTTGGAGATGTTGCGGAGGTGGAGAGCCAAAAGGTCAGTCGGAGTCTTTGATCCCCATTCACTGGAAGTCAGTTTACATTACAATGGTTAGAAATAGGTTTTACAAAGTCAATGCTCTGTATGAAATGAAGGAATCCCATGCTATTGCTGCTGATAATACAGATGGCTTCCACAAATATGGACAGCGTGGTATCTATTCAGGTTCTCCTCAGACTATGAACAACTGAGTTTCAGTTAATATAAATTATGTTTTGCTGTACGTAGTTATTACTTTCAGTCTCAGGCCTTATTTCCCAAGAATTTGACTTTCCTGGCTTCAGTGCCTATATACTATACAGTGCTTCATTTACTAATGATATGCGCACTTCTGTAATTGTTTTGCTCCGAACAACAAACAACAATATATTCTTTTCCTGAACCTTACCGTTGACATACTTACTTTGATAATATTTCTTCATCTTCTATTGTTGATGATTTCATTCACCTCTGAATTTACATTATACTGTATACATTGATTGATGTATCTTATTACACCCCACGTAATAGAGAGCTTCTCTCTTGGTTGTTTATGATGTTTGTATGGCTTATTCCTTCAATAAACTTGATTGTAACAAAAAATAATCAATGGAGTTTAAATGTTACCACCTCTTTCTAAAAACAATTTGCTCTTTGTCAATCTTGTTTGCTAACCCCAGAATTCCAATATATTGTAGAATAAAATACTCTATACAAAATAATTAAAAATAAGAGTAATTATATGATAATAATATGAAGTTTTTTGTTAATGTTTTACAGATACAACAATTATTTTAAAGAAATTGTTTAATCACTTCTCGCCCGGCCTATAGACGGCCAGGCAGTGGTTCAGTTATCCTGAATCAGGATATCATATGACGTCCGCCAGGATAACCCACGATCAGCACCCATAGGGACGCGCAGAACTGCAATCGGAAGTGTGGTGTGTCAGTCTGACACACCACGTTACCAATCTCGGCAAAGAGCCTCTGTAGGAAGCTCTTTACCAAGTGATCAGCCATGGCCAATCACAGCCATCACAGTGTAAACAGGAAGAGCCATCTATCGGCTTTTCCTCTACTCGCGTCTGCCGACGTGAGTAGAGCAGAGCCAATTGATAGCTCTTCTGACAGGGAGTCTGCATTGATTGTTTATCAATGCAGTCCCCCCAGGATCGCCACCCTGGACCACCAGGGAGCCCACCCAGGGACCACCAGGGAGCCTGCCCAGGGACTACCAGGGAGACCATCAGGAGGCCACCCAGGGACCACCAGGGAGACAATCAGGAGGCCACCCATGGACCACCAGGGAACCCACCCTAGACCACCAGGTAAGGGGCATACAGTGCTATATAGGGATGGCACTGTGCCCATATGTGATGCCCACCAGTGCCACTTATCATTGACCACCAGTGCCACCTATCAGTGACAACTATCAGTGCCCATCAGTGCCACCAATCAGTGCCCATCAGTGCCATCTATCAGTGCCCATTGCCACCTACTAGTGCCCATCAGTGCCGCCTATAAGTGCCCATCAGTGCCGCCTATGAGTGCCCATCAGTGCCACCAATCAGTGCCCATCAGTGCTGCTTTTCAGTGCCTCCTATCATGCCCATCAGTGCTGCATATAAGTGCCTCATCATCAGTGCCGATCAGTGCCACTGTCACGTACCTGGTGGATGAGCCTGACTTATGCAGTAGGTAACCTCCCTTACTACCCTGACTCGGGAACCCCTGGTAGAGTAGACAGGTGGCTCGGGAGTGCAGGATGGCACGAGGGTCAGACTTGGCCACTGGTGTTGGTAGAAGTCCGCTGGTGCACTCGTGCACTTGAAGAATGGTCGTACAGGCCGGGTCGTGAAACAAGCTGGCGGTGCGGTACAAGAGGAGCAGGCAGATGGATGGTCGGGTTCAAGCAGGGTCGTCAACAGGCGGGCAGGCAAGGTACAGAAGGGCTAGGCAAGAGAGTGGTCGTAGGCAGTCCAAAGGTCGGTGCAGGCAGAAATCAGCAAAGTCAGGCAATCCGGGTCACAGGAACAGAGGAACCAATACAGGACGCTCAGGAATACACACAATACGCTGTAGATCAGACAGCATCTGCTAGAGGAAGCAGGAAGTTTAAATAGGCTGCTTCTCAGCAACTAGAGGGAACACACCCAAATGCAATTAACCCTTAGCACAGTCTTCTAACAGCCACCTTCTCAGTGCCCCCTAATAAGTGCAAATCAGTACTGCCTCATCAGTGCCCATCAGTGCAGCCTCTTCAGTGCCCGTCAGTGAAGGAGAAAACAAACTTATTTACAAAGTTTTGTGACAAAAACAAAGAAAAAATATGATAAAAATTTAATTTGGGTACAGTGTAGCATGACCGCGCAATTGTCATTCAAAATGCAACAGCTCTGAAAGCTGAAAATTGTTCTGGGTGGTTAAACGAGTGTAGCTTTTTTACCCTTTTTTGTTCTGTCCTGAAAATATGATGCTTGACGGAGTGATGAGAGATGTTAGTCTACTGAATTAGCTTATTGACCCAGAGCTGTTAACGCCTAGTTATTCCCGTCTATTGCTTTGGACAACTATATAGTTTAGATAACTTTTCCACTCTAGGCTTTAACACATACAGTGAGATTAAATAGGACCAATGTGTTCATATCACTCTTTTGGGAATTAAACACTTATGTACCACAATCTAGTATTAGAAATAAAGGTTTGAAAGCATGGCAAATGTGAGAATTTCCAGTTCAAATGTGAACCTAATTCCTAAAATAAAAAAGGTATATAAATAATTTCTGCTTTGAATGTTTGAAACTAAAAAAAAAAAAAAAATGATTAGAAAAATACATAAAATAGAATAAAAATAATTTTGCTTGTATTAAACACTAAGGTTATTTCTTCAGGGTTGCTAACTTAGGCATAGTTTGTATTTGCAGTTGGGGGTGGGATGGTAAAAGCACATGGTTGAGCTTCATTTTTACTGCCCTCTAACTGCTCCCCTTTAAGCTGAGAATGTAGCAGATGGTGAAGCATACATGTATAATGCTTACCGCCAACCAAATACGACCCATTAAACTGAATAGAGCCATGTTGCAAGTGTCCCTCAACCGTGTGCAATGTGGTATGGTGGTGTGGGATCTATGGTGGTGTTTCCTCACTGCTGGTCAAATGGATCACTCTTCAGAGGGCGAATAAAGTATAAAGGTATCACCTGGTATCACCAGTAGCGAAGAGTCAAAGTGCACTGGGTATGGTTCGAGCAAGGATCAACAGACATCAAAAAAATAATATAAATTACTCTTCTTCCCACAGTATTGAAAATAAAATAACTGTAAATGAAGGTAAATAATTAAACAACCAATTGCAAGTATAACCATGCTTTAATCACAATAAACATGTTATCCAATAAGTGCTCACAAAAAATGTCTCTCTATCATAGTCTATCTAAGTGCCAGAACCGTATTTGCCCGTGTATAAGGCTACTGGGCATATAAGATAACCCCATCATTTTCCAGTTAAAATGTAGGTTTTGGGCTATACTCGCCATATAAGACTAACCCCCTTCAGGGCTTCATATTTCATTCTTCTTGCTGGAGCCATGATGGGGTAATTTTTCAGCCTGCTGGATGTGCGGTAATACTATATGTACTGTAGCTTCAGCTATTCATAGTATACAGTATACATACAGTATACCGCGCTGAGCCAATCACAGCGAGTAATGTATTCTATAATAAATACAAAGCCTGCTCGGATTGGCAGAGGTTTTAACATCATCAGCCCGCCTCTCTGACTCAATCCAAGCAGGCTTTGTATTCATGAACATGTTCCCAACCTTGCGCCATGTTTTTAAGGCGGCAGTCTGGATGCTGAGCGTGAATAGCCGTAAAAAGACAGTGGTGTGCAATCAGCCACTAGGGGGCACGCGCACGCAGCCAGCGGCACACGCGCACACCCGCCGTACTCCTGAGGAGTGTGCCCGCTGCTTGGGCGGACCCAATGTCCACCGGTGAGCCGCAATGAGCGGCCACAGGGAAAGAACGGGGAACCGCCGATGTAAACATGGCGGCTCCCCGCTCTGTTAGTAGGGGCATGAGAGATCTACTGATCCCTGTCACTGGGATCAGTTAGATCTCTCATGCTCATGGTAGCCCAACCTCCCCACAGTAAGAACACACCCAGGGAACACAGTTAACCCGCAGCTCTCCCCCCAGGTTAACCCCTTCACTGCCAATGACATTTATACAGTAATCAGTGGACATTTAAATTTCTGATTGCTGAATAAATGTCATTGGTCCCAAAAAAGGGTAAAAAATGTCCGACATGTCCGCTGAAATATCGCATTACCACTAAAAATCGCAGATCGCCGCTATTAGTAGTAAAAAATAAAAATAAAAACCCCAGAAATTAATTCTCACCATCCGTAAACGCGGCCACTTTTGCGCAAAGCAATCAATAAATGCAGATTGCAATTTTTTTATCACAAATATGAGGAATTATATAAATCAACCAAAAATGGTGAAAAAAAATGTTTTTTTATATTTTTTTTTGGATTTGAATTTTAGTAAGAAATTTGGGTTTTTTTGCAAAATGGTCGCTCTTCTTTTGTTTATAGCGGCGATCAAAAATGATGCAGAGGTGATCAAATACCACCAAAAGAAAGCTCTATTTGTGGGAAAAAAAGGACGCAAATTTTGTTTGGGTGCAACGTCGCACGACCGCGCAATTGTCAGTTAAAGCGACGCAGCGCCGAATCGCAAAAAGTGCTCTGGTCCTAAAGCTGGAAAACCTTCCGGTTGGTGAGTGGTTAATAGAAAAATTTGCTCGCCTTGATTGGCTCAGCGCCGTATACTGTTTGTAGTCGAAGCTACATACAGTATTACCACACATCCAGTGGGCTGACAGATTAGGGACGTTTGTTTTGGGCCAGCTTGGCCCAAACAAACTAAAGGTTCACATTTTATACCCCGCGTATAAGATGACCCCCGATTTTTGGGGTATGTTTTTAAGTGTAAAAAGTTGTCTTGCACGCAGGAAAATACGGTAATTGCAGAAACAGGAATAAAAGTGTTATCCACCGCCCAATTAAATCTGCACCAAATCTTCCAATGTGTGGTCGCTCACCACCACTCTGTAAATTGCATGCTCACCAGAATCATCAGTTACAGCAAGTGTGGCAACAACAACCTGATTGCTCTGAACCAATTGCTCTCCGTTTGTTGCTCAAGCCTTGTGATGGACACACCATCTCTGTCCTTTCCTCACAGTAGAGTATTACAACCGTAAGTACTACATCAATAAGGCTCACAAATAGAGCAGATAAAAAATGGCCATAATGTAGTATTTATTAAAAGGTCATGGGCACAATACATAAAAGCATCCAAATGGTATACAGAAACATACAAGCAGTATAAGAAAAACAGCTGGTAAACTCATATAAGGAGCAGATGCTTGAGATTATGTGTATTGGGGCAACATCATTGCATAGATGGTGTGTTGCAAGGCACATGGTAACACACAGGCATAAGTGAGAATGGGCCCATATAGTTTCACTTTCACACTTAACTGCAGTGCATTGATGGAATCAAATCTATAGCAAAAAATGGAATTTAAGCTTGCCATGAATTTTCATGAAACAAAATGCATTTGTTTGCTGTATAAAAATGTACAAATGTGAATAGGTCCTAACTTTATTTTTAATATTATGCATTAAGTTTTAGCCAAGTAGGACACGGTTAAAATGTGCATTTCATTGTCATCTGATAATGCATCACCTGTCTTGTTCCTTAAGTTCTGGTTTAATAAATATAAACTATACTTATTGTAATGCACTTACACTTTATTTTTTAAAATATTTGACTTTATTTACGTGCTATTTTAGGATAGTTAGATGTTGCATCAAAAATGTATGTTAATGGTAATATTGATATGCATTTATAGAGTTGGGCCGAACACCCCCCTGGCTTGGTTCGCGCCAGAACTCTTGAACATAGGAAAGGTTCAGACCTGAACCGCGAACCCCATTAAAGTCTATGGGACCCGAACTTGAAAAATCAAAAGTGACCATTATGAAGGCTTATATGCAAGTTATTGCCAATAAAAAGGGTATAGGGGTCTGGGTACTACCCTGGGGGACACGTATCATTTTTTTTTAAAAGATCATTTTTAAAGGAGTAGTCATTTTAATGATGCTTAAATTGAAACAATAAAAATGAAAACTTCTTTTAAATATAGTGCCTGGGGTCCCCTTAGTCTGCCTGTAAAACGGCTTATCTGTGCCATATACAGTATAGCACCTGCTGCAGCAAAACTGACATATATAAAGAAAACAAAATTACATTTACATTGATCTTATTATTATTATTATTACTATACGGGATTTATATAGTGCCAACAGTTTCCGCAGCGCTTTACAACATGGGAGGAGACAGTACAATTACAATACAAATCAATGCAATACAAATCAATACAGGAGGAATCAGATCACCCTGCTCATTAGAGCTTACAATCTAGAAGGGAGGCAAGAGGGACAAAAGGTAATAACTGTGGGGGGTGAGCTGATGGAGAACATGAAAATACAGTTGTTAGGAGTGGATAGGATAGGCTCCTCTGAAGAGAAGGGTTTTCAGGGATCGTCTAAAAGCTAATAGAGTTGAAGATAATCGGACAGATTGGGGTAAGGTGTTCCATAGGATTGGAGAGGCTCTGGAAAAGTCCTGGAGGCAAGCATGGGAGGAGGTGATGAGGGAGCTAGAGAGTAGGAGATCTTGAGAAGAACGAAGAGAACAAATAGGTTGGTATTTAGAGATTAGGCTAGTGATGTAACTGGGGGCTGAATTGTGGATGGCTTTGTTGTTAGTATATTGAATTTAACCACTTCAGCCCCGGAAGGATTTCCCACTTTAGGACCAGAGCACTTTTTGTGATTTGGCACTGCGTCGCTTTAACTGACAATTGCGCGCCGTGCGACGTTGCACCCAAAAGAAACTTGCGACCTTTTTTCCCACAAATAGAGCTTTCTTTTGGTGGTATGTGATCACCTCTGCGTCATTTCTGATCACCACTATAAACCAAAGAAGAGCGACAATTTTGCAAAAAGAAAACACATTACTTACTTTTCGCTAAAATACAAATTAAAAAAAATATATATAAAAAAACATTTTTTTTCCATCGGTTTTGGCCGATTTATATTCTTCCTCATATTTTTGGTAAAAAAAAATCACAATCGGCGTTTATTGATTGGTTTGCGCAAAAGTTGCAGCGTTTACGGACGATGAGAATTAATTTCTGGGGTTCTTATTTTTTTTTATTTTTTACTAGTAATGGTGGCGATGTGCAATTTTTAGTGGTACTGCGATATTGCAGCGGACATGTCGGACCATTTTGACACTTTTTTGGGACCATTGGCATTTATACAGCTATCAGTGCTATAAAAATGCACTGATTACTGTGTAAATGCCATTGGCAGTGAAGGGGTTAACCTGCAGGGGGCGCTCTAAGGGTTAACTGTGTTCCCTGGATGTGTTCTTACTGCGTGTGGGCTGCCCTGGCAGGGGAAAGGGGATAATCATGGCTTCCATATAGAGGAAGCCTGCGGTAGCCGGCGGTGATCGAGTCCACCCTACCCGCTCACTGGCCCCCCTGGACACAGTGAGTGTGCTCACAGCACTAGTTATCGCAGCCACCGTCATATGACGCCGGTTTGCGATAACGAGCCACTCTGTCGCCATCAGACTGCGGTCGGCAAGTGGTTAATTTGTTGGGTGAGTGGAAGCCAGTGGAGGGATTGATAGAGAGGAGTAGCAGACACAGAACGATTGGTAAGGTGGATACATCTGGCAGCAGTATTCATGATGGATTGAAGGGGGATAGCTTATGTAGAGGTAAGCCAATGAGAAGGGAGTTGCAGTAGATGAGACGAGAGATGACCAGGGAGTGGGTTAAGAGCTTTGTTGTGTTGTTCGTTAGAAAGGGGCATATTTTGGAGATGTTGCGGAGGTTGAGGCAGCAAGATTTAGACAGTGATTGGATGTGGGGCTTAAAGGAGAGTTCAGAGTCCAGAACTACACATAGGACCTTGGCATGTGGGGATGGGTTTATAGTTGTGCCATCAATTGTGAGATCAGGGGAAGGGGCATATGGGGGAGGAAAAATTATTTCCATTTTGGATATATTGAGTTTGAGGAAGTAGTATGACATCCAGGCTGATATATCTGTTAGTAAATTAGTGATACGTGAGGAGATGGCGATGATCTGAAGAGTAGAGAAATAGATTTGGGTGTCGTCAGCATAGAGGTGGTATTGGAAGCCATGGGAGGCTATCAACTGACCCACGTAGGAGGTGTAGATTGAGAATAGGAGAGGTCCAAGGACAGAACCTTGGGGGACCCCAACAGAGAAAAGGAAGAGGAGAGGAGGAAGTTGAATTGTACGTAACACTAAAGGTACGGTTGGATAAGTAGGAGGAGAACCAGCGAAGAGTATAGTCACGGAGCCCAAAAGTGTGGAGTTTTTGAGGAGGAGGGGTGGTCAACAGTATCAAAGGCAGAAGAGAGGGGGCGGAGCCAGCCCGCGGCATGTAAGGACGGCTGGGACGGAGCTCCGGCTGCAGGTCTCTCATCCTTCATTGATCCTGGCGGCAGACTGCCTCATCCTGACCCGGGAGGTGCGGGTATGACTACGGGGAAGCCCCTGCAATCATCCAGGGTGGTCAAATACGGACCCCCGCTCCCAAAAACTCAGTGGGAGAGGCTGGCACGGTATGCCTGGATCTCCCAAGATGGCGCCGGCAGCAGCATGGCAGATGAGAAGGAATGGCCCCCGCTACCTGGAGCTACGCAGGAAGACCCCCCAGCATCCCTAGACGCAGCACGGGTGAGTCCCAGCCCCCAGAGGGGATAACCACGCCGCAGGGGGAGATCGCTGGACAGGGGGGATACATGAATGGCCAGCAGGGAAGAGGAGGGACGGAGGAGAGGGAGGAAGAGGAGCCATCTTTGAAACAGATTACGGCAGCCATTAAGGGATGTCAGTCTTCCTTTAAAGAACACTTTGAAGAGCTTAAAATGGAATTCTCTTTCCTTAAGCAAGACATGCAGAAAATGAGGGATAAGGTTAAAGTTGCTGACCAACGCCTCTGTTCTTTGGAAAGCTCTGTCAGACCAATAGAGACAGCTGTACAGGTGGCCAAGCAAACACTGAGCGAGCATACCCTAAAAATGGCAGATATGGAGGACCGCATGAGGAGAAATAATATTAGGCTGGTGGGTTTCCCTGAGGGAGCTGAGGGAAAACGCCCGGAAGAATTCCTGGAGAAATGGTTGAAGGAGCAAATGGCGCCAGAGACTTTCACAACAATGTTTGCGATTGAGCGGGCCCACAGGGTCCCGACTAGGGCCCCACCACAGGGAGCAATACCATGCTCTGTGATTGCTAAAATCCTGCACTTCAGAGACAGGGAGAATATACTGACAGGGGCTAGATCAGCAGCTGAGCTGAAGTTTAATGGATATCGAATTTCAGTCTATCCTGATTTCTCAGTGCCAACTACCAACATTTTAAAAAGAAACTCAGGGACAGGAACCTTGCATATAGCATGATCTATCCTGCAAAACTGAGAGTGGTGGATAATGGAAGAGCACATTTTTTCATGACCCCGGTGGAGGCGTTTGACTGGCTGGAGGCACGAGGGGGACCAAGGGGACGTAATTCCCCCAGGTAGAGGTGCAATGCTGCACGCTATCCTGTTTGATAAATACCTCATATGGTGCGGTTTGTAGCTTTGGGACAATTTGGAAGGAAATGAGGAAGTGAAGTTGGGGACTGAAGTTTATAAGCTTGCCGTTCGTATATGCAACAAAGGACCTGCAGCTGCCTGCTCACTTGGCTGCAGATACACAAACAGTACTTTGCAACACACCCGGACGTTTGTTGGTCCTGTATTGCTTTTGGGTGTACAGGACATTCCTAAGGACTTTGCCCTGGAAAATCCCTCAGGGTAAAAGGTGGCTCTACCAGAGCTGGGCATTTGAATTTGTTCCTTATTGTTTAGGTTGGTGGGATCAAAGCATCAGACATGTTGGGGTCGGTTGCAGGGTGGGAGGATGGGCAGTTTGAGGGAGAGGGAAAGGGTAAGGAGTGTGGGGGTTTGATACGTGGGAGGGCGGGACTGTTGTGCAAAGTGCTGTCGTTTGGGAGGAGTGGGGTTCATCCTGTTCGTAGACCTATGTGGAGTTGCTGTGTAAGTGAGGGTTCTGGACACCTGGCTAACCGCTCTCTCCCTAGGGGAGGGGGAAGGAGATGTTGTGTGAGGACAGGTACTAACAATTTGAATGGAACTTAATCTCAGAGTTATCTCCTGGAATGTCAGGGGTTTAAATTCCAAATTTAAACAGTCTCTAATTTTTGATTATGTGAAGAAATACAAACCACATTTGATTCTGTTTCAGGAAACTCACCTACAGGGGTCCAGAACTCTCTTGTTAAAAAGATCTAACATTGCTGGAGCTTATCAAGCCAGTTACTCTTCCTACGCAAGAGGAGTGGCTACATTAATTACTAAAAGTATGCCTATAAATGTTCTGAATATCAAAACAGATGTAAAGGGTCGGTATGTCATATTGGTCTTGAAAGTATGTAACAGATGCCTTACGATAGTTAATTTATATGTCCCACCTCCCTTCGCACTTTCGCATTTGGATGATATGTTGTCAGCCACGTACGAAATAGCGGAGGGGGAAATTTTTATAATGGGAGATTTAAACGCGGTCGCTGACCCAGGGGTGGATAGGCTGGGGGGAATAGTGGGCACACCGGCTCCTCTGGCGGGATGGCTGTCAACCTACGGGTTTTTTGATGCATGGTGTTCGAGTCATCCGAGTGATAGGGAATATACCTGTTACTCGGCAGCTCATAAAACATTGTCCAGAATTGACGCCGTCCTGACACAGGGAGCTGGTCTGGGGTTGATCAAGGAGGTGAAATATCTACCCAGAGTTCACTCGGATCACTCACCTATATTGACGGTTATTTATCTAGGGCCCAAACCGGGGATCCGGCACTGGCAGATGGAGACTAGCTGGCTAGAGGAGGAATATGTCCAATTGACATGTAAACAGGCTATAGCACATTACTGGACTGAAAATGGGACAACTGGACACGCCCCCAAGCAGTGGGAGGCATTCAAGGCCATTTTGAGGGGAGTGTTTATCTCCACAGTTAGCGGGTTCAAACGGCAGTTAACCTCCATGGTGAGGGGGAAGGAAGAGGAAATGGTTTTAGCGGAGGCAGAATATGTCAGGGACCCGACGGAAGACAGATTGATGGCGCTACGAGAAAGGACAAGAGACTACACGACTGCATTGACCGCCCAAACCACTAAACTGGACTTGGCACAGAGGAGGCCTATTTTTGAGTGTGGGGACAAAAACAGTAGATTGCTAGCGTTCCTGGCCAAACCTGAGTATGTACCTACGCTTATTGGCAGTGTCTCCTCGGAGTCTCGGATCATAATTACAGATTCAGTGGGGCAATCTCTGCCTTCGCTCCGCGGAAATCCCCAGGACTAGATGGCTTCCCTCGGAGTGGTATGTCACCTTTAGACCCACACTAGCACCACACCTGGTGAAAGTTTTTGAAAAGGCTAGGGCAGAAGGAACACTGCAGCCATCGATGAGAGAGGCTTTAGTAGTTTTGATCCCTAAGGGAGGGAAAGACCCCGCGCTGTGTGACTCCTATCGCCCCATCTCTCTGATGAATGTGGATACTAAAATACTGGCCAAGATACTAGCAGCGCGGCTGCAGGAGGTTATCCTGAAATTGATTAACCCAGATCACACAGGTTTCATCCCTGGGCGATGTGCGCAAATGAATATCCGGAGACTCTATCTTAATTTGCAGACAGCCCACGATAACTCAGGGAGGAGGGTGGTGGCTTCCCTGGATATGAAAAAGGCCTTCGACTCGGTCGAGTGGTCTTTCTTGTTTGCTCTCCTGGGAAAATATGGCCTTGGCCCTATTTTCATTTCCTGGGTTAAACTCCTATATACCGACCCGCTAGTCCGTTTAAGAGTTAATGGTGTTATATCTGAGCCTTTTAAATTCTACCAGGGTACTAGGCAGGGGTGCCCGTTGTCGCCCCTCCTATTTGCACTGGCCATAGAACCTTTAGCGGAGAAACTAAGGATGAGCCCAAATGTGGTTGGCCTTAAGGTGGGAGGAGTAGAAGAAAGGGTATCTCTATACGCGGACGACATGTTACTGTATTTGCAAGACCCTGGCCCTTCACTAAGAGCTGCCTTTGAATTGATTCAGGAGTTCGGAGACATTTCTGGATTCAGGGTCAATTGGGCTAAGTCATCACTGTTTCCAATTGATGGACTGGGCGGGGCCCCGGAGGGATGTCCCATTCAGCTGACAGACTCATTTAAATACCTGGGGGTAAGGGTGGCGCTTACTATTACCAGGTATGAGGAGGACAACTTGGCAGTGATTGTAGGTGATCTGAGAGAGAAGGTGAGGAGGTGGCAGACATTACGGTGATGGGGAGAGTGAACTTATTTAAAATGGTATACCTCCCAAAATTTTTATACATTCTCTCGAATTCACCTGTGTTCATAGCAAAAAGGATGTTTAAGGAAATAGAGACCATCATTAGGGGTTTGCTACGGGTTAACTGGGACTTAGGTCTTTACAGAGGCTT
>BLSH010266952.1:172951-186091 GCA_018402905.1 Glandirana rugosa | reverse complement strand
CGTTCTCGTCTGGACCACAATGCATGGTTTCTTGTTCTTTCCACGCGGAGATTCACGTCATCACATATTTTGTTTACTTTTATACACTACTGCACTTAGAGGCGCACCTTTCTTGTTCTTTGGTACGTAACACCAGGTCTGCTCTTGCCCCTAGATATTCCTGCACCATATAATGCAGGCACTGATGTTAGTTGCTGGAACCTATCAGCCCTGGACTGAAAAATTGTTTAAATGCATTGGTCAGCCAGCTACCTTCTCCACTGATCTTCCTCTGACTGAAGGAAGCCTCAGAAATACTTTGTTCAGCAGCAGGAAATGGTAACCTCCCAGGGTCTGGAAAGGCATTGCAAAAACTTTTCTTCAAGCTATCCTGAAGATGTTTCATCCTCTGCTCCCTCTGCAAAAGCAGGATGAGCTCTGCAACTTTACACTTGTAACGTGGATCAAGAAGGGTTGCCAGCCAGTAATGATCCCTCTCCTTGACACCACAAACCCTGGGGTCTTTTCACAGGCTTTGCAGAACCAGGGAGGCCATGCAGAGTAAGTTTGAGCAGACATGAGAGTCCTCAGGGTCACTGAGGATGACATTGTAAAAATCTACCTCCTCCCAGCCAAGTACAACTCCTTGGGTTTCTGGGGACTGAAAACCATCCCTTGAAGACTGCTGTCTGTTATCCTCTCCATCCATGCTCACACAATCCTCCTCCTCCTCCTCTTCTTTCTGTGTGTTTGGTGACCCTGCAGAAATGATATTTGCATAAAGGGGACCTTGAGAGGACAGGGAGTTCTCCTCTTCCTCCCTCTGTTCTGCCTCAAGTGCCCTGTCCATGATTCCAAGAAGTGTGTGCTCCAGCAGGAAGACAAGAGGGACAGTGTCACTGATGCATACATTGTCACTGCTCACCATCCTTGTGGCCTCCTCAAATGGTGACAGGACAGTGCATGCATCCTTAATCAGTAGCCACTGGTGTGGCGAAAAAAAACAAGCTCCATTGAGCTTGTCCTGGTGCCATTCTCACACATGTACTCATTGATGGCCCTCTGCTGTGCATGGAGCCGCTGCAGCATTGCCAATGTTGAGTTCCACCTGGTGGGCATATCACAAATGAGGTGGTTGGTGGGTAGGTTTAATTCCTGCTGAATGTCAGTCAGCCGAGCACTGGCACTGCCAGTGAAAATGACCACAGACTTTTCTGGCCTGCCTCAGAATATATGGTAAGCCAGGGCACCTGGTCAATAAATGCTGCACCATCAAATTCAGGACATGTGTCAAGCATGGAACATGTGTGAAGTGTCCTTGTCAGAGGGCAGCGAGAAGGTTGGTGCCATTGTGACATACAACCATTCCTGGCTCAAGCTGCCATGGCATCAACCACCTCTGAGCCTGCTCCTGCAGAGCTGAGAGAATCTCTGCCCCTGAGTGGCTCCTGTTCACTAGGCAGACCAACTCAAGCTCCACATGGTATATTTTAGCCTGAATGCTTGTGTAGCCCTAGAATGCTTTGGGAGCACTGCTGGTTCAGAGGACACTGCTGCAGAAGAGGCAACAGAGGAAAAAGAAGAGGAGGGGGTGGAGGAAGCAGATGTGACAGAAACAGCACCATTTTTTTGGAGGCATGGTGGTGGAACACCGAACCCTGTCCTGCATCTTTCCCAGCTGCCAGCAGAGTTACCCAGTGCACCGTGAAGGAAAGGTAATGTCCCTGACCATGTCTGCTGGACCATGAGTCAGCGGTAATATGAACTTTGTTGCTGACCGCCCTGTCCAAGGAGGCCAAAACATTGCCTTCCACATGACAGTAGAGTGCTGGAATGGCCTTACGGGAAAATAAATGCATTTTCTGAAACTGCCACTGTGGTATAGCACATTTCACAAATTCACAAAACGGGTCAGAGTCTACCAGCTGAAAAAGCAGCAGTTGGAGTGCTAGCAATTTGGCCAAGCTAGCATTTAAATGCTGAGCATGTGGATGGCTGGGACAGTATTTTTTTTACGGTTCATCGTGAAATTTGCCTTCTGACATCAACTGGTGGTGTACTGCTAGCAGATTGGCTGCAAGTACTTGTGGCACCCATTGCTAGACCTTCATTCCTCTCAGTGCAAGCTTTTGAGAGGACTGGAGGTATAGTAGGGGTTGAGGTCACAGAGGAGGATCAAGGAGAAGTCCGCCTTGTTTTATGATGTGGGTCTTTGAGGTAGTGTTGCCAACAGACTGTATGGCAGGTTGTAAAATGTCAAATGTCTTGTCAAGCATGTAGTGCCCAAGCGGCTGCTGTTCTGGCTATGCTTGATCCATGTCAGACATAGATTGCAAACAGGCAATGTTGCGAACTACTGCACAAGTGTTGAAAAAAGCCCACACCATTGAAGTTTAGGAAGTCAGCGCCCTGAACCTGCGGAGCTCTGTGGTATGATGCAATAGAGTGGCTGCCCTTAAGCTGGCCCCTTGAGGACATCCCGCCTCATGGGAGTTGTGCCTCCCCCCATCCTCCTCACTTCCCTCCTCTCTTCTCTCAGGCACCCAGTACAGTCAGTGTCCTCATCATCTCCTCCCTCGTCGTCACTGGAGCAAACTTGGCAGTATGCTGCAGTTGGGGGAACATAACTGCTAGTTTCTTCTTCTTCTGTGGCATCCCATCTCTCTAGGCTCACGTTATTCCCTTCCTCAACCTGGGAACCAACCACGGATCCTTCAAATTGCTGTGTGTCCTTTATCAGCATGTAACCGACATTATGGTCGAAATTTCTGGTGACTCTTCCGTACATGATGTTGTGGCTACAGAAGGCGTAACTGTGGACAAGGAGCGGGTGGAATAGGCCGCTTTGGCAGCTGCGTTGGAAGACAAGCTAGTATGAGCCTGGATGACAGAGGAGGACAGCTTAATTATCCACTCCACCAACTCTTCTTCATGTTGTGGCTCAATAACACGGCCAACAGCAGAAAAAAAGCACAAGCGTGACCTGCCTACAGGGGATGCACCATGTCCGCCACCACCACTTTTTACTGTAGACACAGAGTCTGCTTGCCCTCTTTTAGTGGTCTGGGAGCATGTGCCTCTCCTTGGTGGCCTTCTGGACATGATGGAGATTTTATTCAACAATGCACAAAACTGTATTATATACTGTACACTGCCGAACGCACTGTACATGTAGTCTAGACTGAATGCAGTATATGTATATACATATATATATTATACTGTAAATATAAAGTATATCCTTACACTGTCTGAATGTACTCTATATACTATACACTGAATGAGCTGTATATATAGTATACAATGAATGCAGCTTATATATATATATATATATATATATATATATATATATACAGTACACCCCTCACATTTTTGTAAATATTTTATTATATCTTATTATATCAAACACTGAATAAATGACACTTTGCTACACTGTAAAGAAGTGAGTGTACAGCTTGTATAACAGTGTAAATTTTTTGTCCCCTCAAAATAACTCAACACACAGCCATTAATGTCTAAACCGCTGGCAACAAAAGTGAGTATACCCCTAATTGAAAAATGTCCAAATAGGGCCTAATTAGCCATTTTCCCTCCCCAGTGACATGTAACTCGTTAGTGTTACAAGGTCTCAGGTGTGAATGGGGAGCAGGTGTGTTAAAATTGGTGTTATACACTCACTCTCTCGTACTGGTCACTGGAAGCTCAACATAGCAACTCATGGCAAAGAACTCTCTGAGGATCTAAAAAAAAGAATTGTTGCTCTACATAAAGATGGTCTAGGCTATAAGAAGATTGCCAAGACCCTGAAACTGAGCTGCAGTATGGTGGCTATGACCATACACTGGTTTAACAGGACAGGTTCCACTCAGAACAGGACTTGCCATGTTCGACAAAATAAGTTGAGTGCATATGCTCAGCATCATATCCAGAGGTTGTCCTTGGGAAATAGATGTATGAGTGCTGCCAGCATTTCTGCAGAGGTTGAAGGAGTGGGGGGTCAGCCTGTCAGTGCTCAGACAACACTCCGCACACTGCATCAAATTGGTCTGCATGGCTGTAATCCCAGAAGGAAGCCCCTTCTAAAGATGATGCACAAGAAAGCCTGCAAACAGTTTGCTGAAGACAAGCAGACTAAGGACATGGATTACTGGAACCATGTCCTGTGGTCTGATGAGACCAAGATAAACTTATTGGGTTCATATGGTGTCAAGTGGGTGTGGCAGCAACCAGGTGAGGAGTACAAAGACAAGTGTGTCTTGCATACAGTCAAGCATGGTGGTGGGAGTGTCATTGTCTGGGGCTGCACGAGTGCTGCCGGCACTGGGGAGCTAAAGTTCATTGATTGAACCATGAATGCCAGCATGTACTGTGACATACTGAAGCAGAGCATGATCACCTCCTTTCGGAGACCGGGCCACAGGGCAGTATTCCAACATGATAACGACCCCAAACACACCTCCATGACGACCACTGTCTTGCTAAAGAAGCTGAGGGTAAAAGTGATGTACTGGCCAAGCATTTTTCTACACGTAAACCCTATGAGCATTTGTGGGGCATCCTCAAATGAAGGATGGAGTTGCAAAAGGTCTCTTACATCCCCCAACTCCGTGATGTCATCATGAAGGAGTGAAAGAGGTTGCCAGTGGCAACCTGTGAAGCTCTGGTAAACTCCATGCCCAAGAGGGTCTACACTGAAGGCAGCATATTATATATATATACTGTACATATATATTCTTACACTGCCTGTATATACTCTGCACTAGATCTTTATATTACACTGCCTGCACTGACTGTATATACTCTGCACTAGATATATATACTTCACTGCCTGTATATAATTTAAACTAGATCTATATATTACACTGCCTACATGCCACTGAATAAACTAGCTTAGCTAGATAAACATCAGCCTCCGGTCTCCCCGTTCGCACACTACACAGGGCCGATGTTCAAGCGGCCTTATATAGTGAGGGGAGTGGACGGAGACCCTGAGACATTATTGGCCAAAGCCACCCTGCCTTTTAGCCAATCATGGCTCTCACAGCAGAGCGCACTGTGATTGGCCAAAGCATGCAGGTCATGTGCATGCTTTGGCCAATCAGTGGGCGGCATTTTTCGTGGTTTAGCAATGCATTATGGGGCGTGCCAATTTGGAGCTAACGCCCCATAATGTTCTAAATTTGGTGAACGGCCAAGCAGTCAATGTTTGACTCGAACCAACAGCTCACCCCTAGACGCTATATACGATACACAGTGTAAGAATATATAAAGTATTTAGTATATACAGTATCTCACAAAAGTGAGTACACCCCTCACATGTTTGTAAATATTTCATTGTATCTTTTCATATAACAACACTGAAGACATGACACTTTACTACAATGTAAAGTAGTGAGTGTACAGCTCGTATAACAGTGTAAATTTGTGTAAATAGTGTAAATAAACACACAGCCCTTAATGTCTAAACCGCTGGCAGCAAAAGTGTCAGGAAGACGCAGCTGTTTCCACGGTTTCCGCGGTGGTGCGCGCGCCTGTGCGCGTTCGCGCACCCGTGCGCGTACCCGCGTGCGCGCGCACGCACGCACCGGAAACAGGCCCTATTTAAACCTGCAGGGCTCAGTGCCCGGTGCTGTCCGTTCTACAGCGTTTCCCGCATCTGTGCCCCCGGCAAGCTATTTCTGAGTGACTTCCTGTTCCTGTGACCCCGGCTATCCCTTTGGACTTGTTGCTATCTGCCTGCACCTGACCCCGGCTTGCCTACGACCCTCCGCTTGTCTGATCCCTTGTACCGTCTCTGCCAGCACGTTGCCGACCCTGCCTGTACCCGACCATCCGTTTGCCTGATCCTGCTGTACCGCACCGCCCGCTAGTTGCCGACCCGGACTGAAACACTACTCTCCTGTTTGCACGAGCTCCAGTGGACTTCCATCTACCAGCTAAGGACTGTCCAGCCCTCGTGCCCCCCTGTGCTCCTGAGCTCCCTGTTCCCACTATTAGGGGTTCTCGAACCAGGGCCGCAAGAGAGGTTGCCCCGACGCCAGACTCTACCACCAGGTACGTGACAGAAACGGACAGCCATGTCAGAGTCTGCGCCGGGGCCCTCTCCCATGGAGGAAGTGTGCGTACATCTTGCTGGACTCTCCCAAGCAGTAAAGACCCTTCAGGAAGGGTATGTACGCCTGGAAAACCAAGTACAGGACCTGGCCGCTCCTATCTTTCCAAGCGAAGGTCATATGCCTACCCACACAACAGGAACCCAGTCCGCGGATCCAAGGGTGCCTATGCTGGAGCGGTTTGCAGGGGATTGCAGGAAATTCAGGGCTTTCCGCAGTTCCTGTAGACTATACTTTGCTCTCCAGCCCCGCACGTTTTCTTTGGAAGCCACCAAGGTGGGTCTGGTGATCTCGCTGCTTCAGGATGATCCCCAGTCCTGGGCTCACCGCCTATTGGAGCAAAATGCCCCTGAAACCTCCACCCTGGACAGGTTCTTCCTTGCCATGGGTCAGCTATACGAGGACCCACACCTGGAGGCCACAGCGGAAGCCGCACTCTACGCCCTCCGGCAGGACGACCACCCTGTTGAGAACTACGTCTCTGAATGCTGGAGCGCAGAAACCGGCTGGGACGAAGCCGCCCTCCGCCACCGGTTCCGCCTGGGACTTTCCGACTCCCTTAAGGATGAGTTGGCACGTGTGGGGGTCCCTCCTACTCTCGAAGCCTTGATCAGCCAGGCCATCCGGATCGACCGCCGCCTGCAGGAGCGCAGATCAGAGAAGGCCACAGTATCTCTCCGTCCTGCCTGGATGTCATATCGGGGGTCTGTCCCTCCTAAGCCAATGCCGACCAAGTCTGTCCATCTACCCCTGTCCTCTGAGGAACGCCGGTGGCGGGTGGACCATGACCTGTGCCTCTACTGTGGCGGTTCTGGGCACAGGGTGAGGGGTTGTCCGGTCAAGACCAGTAAGGCCCCCAGGCCAGTCCCGGGGAGGTGTTATCGCTGCCAAGTTCGCAGCCCCATCTGACTCTCCTCCTCTGCCTGCATCTCCCGGGAGAGAGCATCCAAGTCTTGGCCATCTTGGATTCAGGGGCATGTAGTTGCTTCATCGACCTGTCCTTCGCTGCTCAACATCAGGTTCCTCTCAGATCCTAGGAGCAGCCAATGTCGATCCGCCTGGCCGACGGTTCAGACATCAAGTCTGGCACAGTTACCCAGGAGACTTTTCCTCTGCCAGCCTGAACAGCTGAAGGCCACTCGGAGTTCTTAGTCTTGGATGCCATCTCCTCCCCACTTTTCCCTGTGATTCTTGGTCTCCCATGGCTCCAAGCACACAACCCACACATTGAGTGGGATAAGGGAGTGGTCCAGTTCCAGTCTCCATATTGCCAGGACAACTGCTTTTAGCCTTCCCAGAGAGCATCCCCAGTGGTGATGTCCATTAACCCTGACCTGAATTCGGAGTGCCGCCTTGTTGTTCCAGAGGCGTATCAAGACTTCCTAGATGTCTTCAGTAAGAAGGGAGCAGATACCCTACCTCCGCATCGGTCGTATGATTGCCCAATAGACTTACTACCAGGGGCCGAGGTCCCATTTGGAAGGATCTTTCCTCTTTCTGAAATAGAGCTCAGGGCTCTCAAAGCCTATTTGGAGGAAAACTTACAGAAGTGTTTCATTCGGCCTTCTACGTCCCCGGCAGGGGCCGGAATCTTCTTTGTGGAGAAACGGGATCATACCCTCCGGCCGTGTATTGATTATCGGGACCTAAATAAAATTACGATCAAGAACAGGTACCCCTTGCCACTAGTCCCAGAATTATTTCAACGCCTCGGCTCTGCAACCATCTTCACCAAATTGGATCCCCGGGGAGCTTACAATTTGATTCGTATACGGGAGGGGGATGAGTGGAAAACGGCATTCAGGAGCCGATTCGGGCATTTTGAGTACCTAGTCATGCCCTTTGGACTGTGCAACGCCCCGGCCACGTTCCAACACCTGGTCAATGACATTTTTAGGGATTTTCTTGATCAGTTCGTATCCTCATTTTCTCCCCCTCTCTAGAAGAACATCGGAAGCACGTCAGGAGCGTACTCAGCCGTTTACGGTTGCATGGCTTGTACGCAAAAGCCGAGAATTGCGATTTTGAGTGCACAGAGATCGCCTTCCTGGGGTTCCACATCTCCACTACAGGCACGACTATGGACCCTCAGAAGGTCTCTGCTATTGTGGATTGGCCCCCACCAGGGGACAAGAAGGCGGTACAGCGCTTCGTTGGTTTCGCCAACTTCTACAGAAAATTCATTCAAGGTTTTTCTGCGGTTATTGCACCTATTACGCAACTAACCAAACAGAATACCTGGTTCACCTGGACTCTGGAAGCACAGAGCGCTTTTGAAACCCTGAAGAAATTGTTTACCTCGGCACCTGTGCTCAAGCACCCCGACTCAACACGGCCCTATGTTTTGGAGGTGGATGCTTCAGAGACTGCAGTCGGGGCAGTTCTGTCCCAAAGGCAGGGACCTAAAGCGTCTTTGCATCCAATTGCATTCTTCTCACGGAAGCTCTCTCCCCCCGAGAGAAACTACGATGTAGGGGACAGGGAGCTTCTGGCCATCAAATCCGCTTTAGAAGAGTGGCGATATCTCCTGGAAGGAGCAGCTCATCCAGTCTTGGTTTTCACGGACCATAAGAACTTGGAATACTTAAGAACAGCTAAGAGACTTAGGCCTCGCCAAGCGCGCTGGGCTCTGTTCTTTTCAAGATTCCAGTTGCACATTACCTACCGGCCCGGATCCAAGAATGTTAAATCGGATGCGCTTTCGCGTATGTTCCCTATAACCGGAGAAGCGCCTCCTCCTGACACCATATTACCTGCTCATCATTTCCTTCTGCTTCAGGAGGATTTTCTTTCCCAGATCAGGCAAAGGTTAGCTGGCACCACCATACCCACAAATACGGGACTCTCCCTCAAGGATGGCTTATGGTGGTTGGGTACACAAGTTTTTGTGCCAGAGGAGCTCCGTCTGTCCGCCCTGGAACTCTGTCATGACCTTCATCTAACCGGACACTTCGGCCACCGGAAGACAGCTGACTTACTTGCCCGTACCTTTTGGTGGCCCCAACTCAAGGAGGACTGCAGAAACTATGTCAATGCCTGCCCTGTCTGTGCCCGGAACAAAACAGAGAGAACCAGAGCTTGGGGTCTTCTAAACCCACTACCTATTCCCGAGCGCCCTTGGGCGCAAATTTCTATGGATTTTATTGTGGAATTGCCCCCGTCTGCCGGCTTCACGACTATCTTCGTGGTGGTCGACCGCCTCACGAAGATGGCGCATTTCATCCCGATGAAAGGTACCCCCTCAGCCTTTGAGACGGCCAAGGTATTCATACGGGAGATTGTCCGCCTACACGGAATTCCGAGGAATTTGGTATCAGATAGAGGGGTGCAATTCACCTCCCGGGTCTGGAGGTCCTTGTGTTCTATTCTGGGGATCAAGTTGGCCTTTTCTTCAGCGTACCACCCGCAGTCCAACGGTCAGACGGAAAGGACCAATCAGACCCTGGAACAGTATCTCCGCTGCTATTCGTCCTATTCCCAAGATGACTGGGTCTCTTTGTTACCTCTAGCCGAGTTCGCCTATAACAACTCCGTGCATTCCGCTACCAAGCAGTCTCCGTTTTGGGCGAATCTCGGCTACCATCCTACATTCCTGCCTGACTTCATTCCGGAAAATACAATCCCAGCCACCTTGGAGATCACAAAATTTCTGGAAGTCAACAATAAAATGTTGCAGGAGACCCTCACCCAAACCCAGGAACGAAACAAAGAAATCTTTGATAGGAAGAGACGTGGAGAACTTGATCTACAGTTTCTTGTGAAGTGGAAGGGGTATGGTCCTGAGGAGAATTTGTGGGAGCCAGAAAACAACTTACATGCCCGGGAGTTGGTCAAGTCCTTTTGGAGAAGCAGTCCTCTTCCACTCCTCCATGATGAGCTCACAGAGCTGATGGATGGTAGAGACCTTGCACTCCTCCACCTTCCATTTGAGGATGCCCCACAGATGCTCAATAGGGTTTTGGTCAGGAGAAATGCTTGGCCAGTAGAGTTGAGTGAACCCGGACTGTAAAGTTCGGGTCCGTACCAAACTTTGGGGTGTCCGGGACCCGGAGCCGGACTTTTCAAAAAAAGTCTGGGTTCGGGTCCGGGGTTCTGGTAATTTTAATGAAAATTCTTAAAAATGCTGTAAAAAAAATTCCAGGAAGGTCCTAGAGGTCTGCAAAAGGAAGGGAATGGGGGTAAGGGTGGGACAAGTGCCCTACAAAGAAATGGGGACAGGGAAATAACTTTAAATATTTTTAAAAAAATAAAAACATAAAAAAGGCTAAAATGGAGGTGAATGTCGATCATGTTCAAACTGGGTCTGAAAAGTATTAATTAACGGTAGAGGCCATATAACTATTCTAAAATCATCTACAAACTGTGTCAAAAAAGTATAAATAAGCCAGGAGAACCCATATCACTGTTCTGCAAACATCTGGAAACTGTGTGTGTCACTTTAAATATAACCGGGAATAACTGAACATCTGTTCTGCACACATATAGAGGCTGGGTCACATGATGCACTGGCCAATCACAGCCATGCCATTAGTAGGCATGGCTGTGATGGCTTCTAAGGGCAAACTAGTGAAAAGCTTGTTGATTGGCTGTCCAGCAGCTATAGAAAAGGCGCCAAAAATACCCGAATACCGAACCTGAACCCAGACTTTTTTTCAAATGTCCGGGTTCATGTTCGGGGCATGGACACCCTAAAGTCCTTTACGGACCCGAACTTTACAGTTTGGGTTCGCTCAACTCTATTAGTGATTTAACATATGGAAAACAATGTGGATATTGATAACTTCTTCTCCATAATGAAATATTCAATTGCCATGTCAACAATCCATACTGGGTATCCATAGAAATATAATCCCCTGAAGGAACCATTTTTAGCGGATTCTTTTGTAATACAAAAGGATTTTCTTTTTAAATGTCTCACTTCCATTATTTGCTTCTGTCCAATTATTAAAAATAAAGATTATATTTACAAGTCTTGCAAAATCTATTAAAAGATCAGGACCATCATTTGAAGTAGAAAATTGTTTGTTAGAAGTGAGAACTCCGAAATTAAAAATTTGTTTTATCTGTCCATATCAAGCACCTTTTTGATGTAAAGGGCACATATCTCCTTGTATTCCACAATTCCAATTAGGAATTGGCTTAACATTTCCTATTCTACATGATTTCCAGTCCATATTAATATGTGTTCCTGAAAAAGGATAAAGAAACCTACATGTTACAACTACATAGAAAACTGAACTAGTATCATTATTAGCTGTCACTGCGATATCAACCCTCCAATGATCTACTAAACTAACAGTGGTTGTGCAGGAGAAAGTATCAGATTTCAATGTCAACATGGAGTCACTCATTTTTCCCTCTATTTTGCCACTACCGTCAAGATTAATACAGCAGGATTTTACACATAATATTACTGTAACTGTATAATCCGTTCTATTTGAATAAGCAACACAATGGCCCTGATTTACTATACCTCCCAAATCTACTCCAGCAGTGCCTTAAAATAACTCCCAATGAAAGGCAATTACAACTTCAACTCTCACAGACTGGAGTAAATTAACACACATGTGACCTCTATTTGCCTGTGAAGATGCCTCTCAGATCACATGTTCTAAGCACTTGATGTTAGCTGGTATTGAACTTGTGGTTTCAGAATTCCTCCATGTAATGCTTGTATGCAAATTCATTGCCATAAAAAAACATTACCACCCCCTCTCTCTAATTTTAACAGCCTTAAGCCTCATACACACGGGTCGACGATCGTACCACCGAACGGCTCAAATCATATGTTGGCTGTTGTATCTCGCATACTGACATGCACTACATGATCGTACGGCCAAGCCGAACATAGTGACGTGTTATGCACGTATAAAGAGAAAGTTCAGGTGCATGTAATTAGTGTCCGGCTGTTCCTGACTTCTGAGCATGCGTGTTTTGCACAATACAACTTGTTGGACCAACTTCTCTGTACACACGATACAACGGTCGTATGACCGCTTGTTGGTACTACCAAAGTTTTCTAGTTTGCTCATACAACTCCTGTTGTACAACTGTCGTACATCGGCTGTTCTAATCGTGCATACTAATGATTGATTTCGCATACAACGGTCGTTCGTACAACCTGTTGTATACAATCGTTGACTCGTGTGTACGAGGCATTAGCCCTAGGGGACATGTCTGAATAGAACCAGTGGTTTTAATAATGGTTAACTAAACGCACAGTGATTTAGTGGATAACACTTTCGCCTGGCAGCAAAAGGGTTGCTGTTTGAATCCCAACTACGGCACTCCCTCCCTGGAGTTTGCATGTTCTACCTGTGCCTGCGTGGGTGTCCTCTGTGTACTCTGGTTTCCTCCCACACTCCAAAGACATGCTGGTAGGTTAATTGGATCCTGTCTAAATTGGCCCTAGTATATGTATGAATGTGAGTTAGGGACCTTAGATTGTAAACTCCTTGAGAGTAGGGACTGATGTGACTGTATATGTAAGGCGCTGTGTAAATTGGCCTGAAAAAAAAACCCAAAATATTCCTTTAACCACTTCAGCCCCGGAAGGAATTCACGCTTTAGGACCAGAGCAACCGTTTGCGAATGTATATGTCAGTGTAGTCAGGGATGAGAGTTCCTCAAATGTTAGATTCCAGGGATTGAGTGTAAGTATGTATATGATCCCGGTTAAATCTGTCCTAGGTTAATTGGATGGTCGTACAGAAACCTCACACCCTCCTTTGGTCTCATGTGTCTCCTGTGGGTGCGTCCGTGTCCATCTTGTACGTTTGAGGTCCCTCCCTCACGGCATCAACCCTAAGTTTGTCGTTGGGAAAACGACGGTCCGCTTTCACAATAGGTGATTTAGTGACACGCAAATCAATTGGTACTAATTTTGGTGACCAAGATAAGTCTGTACAGGGGATCCCGATTACGGAGCATGTGTGCTCAGTTGCTAACATATGTTGTCCAACATGCTTGCTGGCAACATACGCTTTAGTTAGTAATCATACGTGCTAATCTTGTCGGCTACATGCTGTCAACATGTTGTCCTCAACATACT
>BLSH010266952.1:134213-156026 GCA_018402905.1 Glandirana rugosa | reverse complement strand
TCGTCTCTGACGCTCGGTCCGGAAGAGTAGGTTGTAGTCACGACTGGAGTGTTTACGTGAAGACCTTCTTACCTGTTTGTAAGGGTATCTGTGTGAGGATTTGGTATACCTGTCGGAAGGGTCTTCTCAACTTTGACAATATCGACGTTTACCACCGGGTTGAGATATGACTTGGGACCCGACGGTAATATCAAGTACACTCACATTTCGTCACCAAGAGTTGAGGTCAGGAGTCCTGGGTGGTTGTCCGGTCCAAAATTCATAATGGAACCCCTCTACGTCTGATCTTATGGCGTTAGTGGTTCATCGTAATATACAATAGATTGTCCTAAGTATTGGGAAATGTGCCTTTACACCAGTGGTTCTCAACTCCGGTCCTCGGGACCCACTAACAGGCCAGGTTTGCAGGATAACTGAAATACATCACAGGTGATATCATTTGCTACTTGGTGATTGCGGTATTCTAGTCTGCATCTCCCCAAGGTAATACTTAAAACCTGGCCTGTTGGTGGGTCCTGAGGACTGGAGTTGAGAACCACTGCTTTACACTCACATGAACTATAATGGCAGCCCAGGGTTCAGTATAGAGTTGGGCCACCATTTGCAGCTATAACAGTTTCAACTCTTCTGGGAAGGCTGTCCATATGGTTTAGGAGTGTGTCTATGGGAATGTTTGTCCATTCTTCCAGAAGTGCATTTGTGAGGTCAGCACTGATGTTGGATGAGAAGGCCTGGCTCGCAGTCTCTGCTCTAATTCAGCCAAAATGTGTTCTATCGGGTTGAGGTCAGGACTCTGTGCAGGCCAGTCAAGTTCCTCCATACCAACCTCCCTCATCCATTTCTTTATGGCCTTTGCTTTGTGCACTAGTGCACAGTCATGTTGGAACAGGAAGAGGCCATCCCCAAGCTGTTCCCACAAAGTTGGGAGCATGAAATTGCCCAAAATGTCTTGCTGATGCCTTAAGAGTTCCCTTCACTGGAACTAAGGGGTCAAGCCCAACCCCTGAAAAACAACCCCACACCATAATCCCCCCTCCACCAAATTATTTGGACCAGTGCACAAAGCAAGAGCCATAAACACATAAATGAGTGAGTTTGGGGTGAAGGAACTTGACTGGCCTGACCTCAACCAGATAGGACACCTTTTGGCTGAATTAGAGCGGAGATTGTTAGCCAGGCCTTCTCACCCAACATCAGTGCCTGACTTCACAAATGCACTTCTGGAAGAATGGCCAAATACTCCCATAGACAAACATCCTAAACCTTATGGACAGCCTTCCCAGAAGAGTTTAAGCTGTTATAGCTGCAAAGGGTGGGCCAATCCAACCCTATGGACTAAGACTGGGATGCCATTAAAGTTCATGTGCATGTAAAGGCAGGCACCCCCATTACCTAGCTAGTATAACTAGTATATCTGCCAAGATGTGCAATGGCGGTGGAACCCTCCTACACATAAATACTACATTTAGACAAGGCTCTGAGTCATGTTTAATAACATCAAGAGGACAAACAACATTTCTACATGAAGTGTCATGCTTGGGAACTGAACTCAGGATGTCTCTAATGGTAGACAGAACTGCTACCTTTTAAACCACAGGGCTTACACATGTCAAGCCCTCTTACACATAAATACACAGATACTGCATGTCTAGGAATATGTAGGACTTACATTAGTCAGGATTAATCTTCTAAATTTAATCTGTGATTTATGATGGTTCTTGCTGCGTGAGCATATAATATATTAATTATTATATAATAAATTATTATACAATAAAAAAATAATTATATTATAGTGATCCTCAGATTTTTTGGTAATGACATTTTTATTTCTGATGATGGTACACATATCACATTTTTGGGGCTCAAATTAGGATCATCTGGAAAGAATAAAAAATAAAAAAAATGACACTAATTTTAAATTTCTATAAGCAATGGTACTGTTTGTGGTTTGTAAAGACACCTCTGTGAGTTTGGGGAAATATTTTTGTGACATGGACAGCACCATGTAAAAAAAAATATTTACAAAACATGAAGAGAGTTCACATTGTAGCATTCTTAAAAACAAAATAGATTATCAAATGTGCAACATTGTTGCCAGGACAATTTCTTTGAGAGAAAGATACATTTCTTTTCAACATGAAATGGATTCATTTGATAAAGTAACACTTGTACCATTAGAATGCATGGTAGAAACTTGCACTTGGCAAAATAACTCTCCTCTTCACTCCCAAAAAATGTGTGTAAAATAACTCTCATTTTGGTATATACTAACTACTCAAGGAATTTACTCCATGAGAGTTATTTTGAGAATTGTTTTGTGTCTGAGCATGTTCAGTTGTGCTCAGCTGTGCTCTGTGCCTAGGAGTAAAGAGACGGGGTATTTATCTCTTCTCAGACTTTTTACGATATTTCAGTGTAGAAATCACTTTTTCACACAGTTTAAAAACAGATTATCTTTAAACAATATACTGCATATTTTAGTACAATTTAGGGAATCAGATCATGCTCCAAACATTATTTCCATTTGCACAACTCCAAGTCTGGACTGGAGTAAGGAGTTGGCCGTTATCTGTGACCTGGGAGCAATAGTGAATTCAATTTTGGCTGTTATTTACCACCAGCACTATTGTGAATACCGTTTTAGCGCTATTTACCGCGAATCGCAGTAATTTTATCAATATTTTGCAGCAATTTTGCCGCTATTTTGCGGCAGGCTATAGTAAATGACCCCCAATGTGTTTTACCCTGTAAATCCTGAGCAATAAAATAATTGTCACACTCTAAACACTCAAATTCTTCTATATCAGGCAATTCATGAGTAGTAAATGTAACATGTCCAATGTGAAAAAAACATAAAATTAAAAATAAAAAGTTTATATGTGAGAATCGCATCCCAACTCCCCCTCTCTTAACGAATGAATAATCAAAATGTCTCTTATTATTCAAGTTCATTCGAGTAAATCATTTAAGTCCAATCAAAAAGAATAATTCTTGATAACACAATTGAAAGGAAGTTATGATGAAAGCAAAAACAAGAGGTAGTGACAAATAAAAGTTTAGTTGTGATTGTCTCATGGTCATAGTAGAGTTCATAAGTCCAGAAAAGATAAAATAATATTCTTTACATTTAGAAATGAAAGATATCTAAGAGAGAAAATAAAAACAAGCATCAAATTCTTGATTACATGTTTTACATTGATCAATATGAACCATTCTAGGTTTAGAGTCCTTTCCTCATGTTTACCAATTCTTTGAACAAGAAGAACTGTAGTCCCAATTACCTTAAGAATAACAAAGGGACCTTCCCAGTTGGCATCCCAGGTACCTGCAGTTCTATAATTCTTAACCATAACCTGAGCTTCTGGAATGAATTTCTGAACATACTCATCAGAAGTAGAAGTCTTATCCAAGACATATTTTTTATTAAAATCAGGCAAGGGTCTAGCCATGTTTTGTGCAGCAAACTTCTGTAGTTCCTGTACCTGTTGTTGCACCGTTTGCAACCACATTTCTTTCTGTACAACAGGTTGTAAATGACTAGGTATACTTATCTCAAAAGGCAGCAGAATAGGCATTCTACATCTCGTCGTCAACTCAAAAGGTGACAAACCAGTATGAGAAGATACTGAAGCTTTTATGGCTAAAAGTAAATGATTGACCCAATCTTTACCTTTTTATTGAATCATTTTAACCAATTTGGACTCAATAGTATGATTCATACATTCTACAAAACCTGAAGACTAAGGATGATAAGGAATGTGAAACCATTACTGAATGCCTAAGATTGCACACATAGACTTCATTACCTGTCCTACAAAATGAGGACCATTGTCTGATTCCATTGTTCGAAACCAACTCCAATGGGATATGACATGAGTCCACAACAATTTAGCTGTTGTTAAAGCAGTGTTGTTGGTTGATGGTATTATCTCCAACCACTATATATATCTATGATGACGAGAGCAAACTTATATCCTCCTTTAGCAGGTGATAGAGGACCAATATAATCAATCTGTATAGATTGCCAAGGTCTGTCAGCAATAGGCACTCTTTGTAATTTGGGTTCACCTTTTCCTTTTGGATTGTTCTGTAAACAAATAAGATAAGATTCAGAAGTTTGATGACAAAGGGCTCTAAGATGAGGATTCCAAAATGTTTTCCTTATTAGCTCATACAAAGAATCAGGTCCTGGATGTGCAAAAAGGAATGATTACATTTCAAAAGGCCTTTAACCATCATTGTTGAAATATAAGGAACCAATTCACCTTCAATGTTTCTCCACTATCAGTCTGTACTGGTCTAAGCTAGACAAGATTTCAGGGTCCCTCTCTTTTTCCTGTGACTGAATTAAACCTTGTAAAGGAGTAGTCTTATCCTGTGCTTTGACCACTACACTCACAATTGTTTCTTCCATGTCAGGATATCTATCTATGCTTGTCAAAGCATCTTCTTTGTCAACATAGGCGTTTCCTATGACATGTTCATCAGTAGACAACTTTTGATGTGATTTAATTTTACAAAAAGACCACTGATTTGGTTTGGTCTTCCCTAACTGTTCTATTTCTGATAGAACCGAACAATGTTGAAGTGGTTTATTTTTTTCAATTCAATTTTTATTGAAAGGTTTTACAGTACAATTATAGAAGTCAGAGAGAGTAACTGCATTTGTACAGTAAACATAAGTGAGTGAGGAAGTAACAATGTCAACTCAATTATTAAGCAAAAATAGGTAACTTGCACACACACGATATCTGCTTTGTGTCTATTTGCTTCTGCCCATATGGAGAACCGCTTGGCTGGGTGATTTAGACCCCTGGCATTAAGCGACAAACAGGTAATTTCCATGGTATGATAGTGTAGGTGTCATGTGGATAGGTAGATTGTACTCACTGTTATCATTGTTCTGTTGTGTGGCTCATCCTTTTACCAGGCCTATGATTTCCAGGGTCGGCCTGTAGCCATGGTTCACTAGAAGGTGGGATCCAACGTCCGTAAGGTAGTTCCAGTTGTCCTCGTCTCTGTGGTTCATGTCTCTGTGTCATGCAGTTGATAGAATAAAAAAGTAACAATGAAAAAAAGCATAACAGATTGTGTAACCTTTGGAGAAACGTTAATAAAAAGGGGATCTGAACATAGATCCATGGGCAGAGTTTGCTGCCTTAGTTGTGAGTAGAGGGTCTTGATGCGAATTGTATCATACCTGGACCGGGGAAATAGTTGGGTTTAGGTGTGATGGTGCTTGTGTTCGGAGTCGCCCTTGTTGCAATGTTTCCCTGGGCGTTTGTGGGATACCAATTGCCATTCTGTTTCTGTGTGGCTCATGTAGGAGGGTTCCTGGTATGGTTTGCCTGGGTCTGTGATGGTGCCCCACTTCCTCAGAGCTTCCAACCCTTCTTCTAGGCTTGATAGAGAAACTATAGATCCTTTGTGTGTGATGATTAATGTGGCCGGGTATTTCCATTTATGAGGAATTCTGTTATTCCTTAACGCTTTGGTGATAGTCGCTAGATTGCAACGGCTTTGGAGTGTATGTTTAGATAGGTCTGGAAGCATCTGTAGCTCAGTATACGGTGTGGGTAGGCCTTAGGGTTTCCTGACTAAGGATGTAAGCTGGTCTTTAATGTGGTAAAAATGTACCCTCAGGATAACATCTCTTGGTGTCTCCGCAGGCAGGAAGAAGGGTTTGTGCACCTTGTGTATTCTATCAATGGTTAGGTCATGTGACATCATATTTGGTGCTAGGGTGGAAAAAAGTGAAAGTACATACTGTTGTAATTGTTGTGGGAGTACCGGTTCTGGTATGCCTCTTATTTTTATATTGTTGCGCCTGGACCGGTCCTCTAAATTTGCGATTTTGTCCTTCATCCATTTTATCTCATCTGTGTGAGCGTTGTGGGCATCTACTAGTGTATTGAATGAGCCTGAGACATCTCCCATGACATGTTCCACAGCGTCTACCCTGTCTCCCAGTGCCTGCACTTCTTTATTGCATTGGTTAATGTTCATGATTAAGTCTGACATTAAGGAGGCTCTGAGTGAGAGCATCATTTCCTTTAGGACACTGTCCGACACTGTTTGTCCTGATGTAGGAAAGGCTGCGATCGGGTCCTCTCCCTGGAGCCTATGTGTCGCCTGTGAGGCCTGGGCGCCGCTTATCTCCATGCCTGAGTCCTCTTCAGGCTGTATGGGGGAATCCCTGCGGGGTTTAGATTTAGCGGGGCTCTGCACTGCAGGGCTGCTGCTTCCTGAGTGTGTCCCACTGTGTGTTTTGTTGTGCTTGCCACCATTAGCTGATTGCCCACTCACCTGTGCTGTTACTGTGCCCTCCCACATGTTTCTTCTGGAGTCAGCGGCGCCATTTTGAGTCTGGGTCTGCTGCATGGCCAGGTAGTACTCCTGCACTTTATTTGGCTGTGCGTGATCGCCCCTGCGTTTGGTCATGCCGGTTGGGTGTGCGGGAGCTTGTGTGCTTGGTGTCGGGTGTTGGTACGCTGAAACGGGCGGCTCCTCTGTTTATTCCCAGGTGGTTGATCGGAGCTCCTCGCTTATGCAGCCATACTGGAGCTCGGTCAGCCACGCCCCCCCGAAAATAGGTAACTTGACAGTGGTGGTTTTAGAAGGGTGGGGGGGTCTGGAGCAGGGGGGAGGGGGGAAGGGGGAGAGCATACTGGTAGAGACATTATTTAAGTTCAAAGTTCAACAGTTTTTCAAGAAGTTGTTGTACCATTGTTTCCAATGGGACCATTGGTTGTGGCATTTGTGGCAAATGTCCAGATCTTGGCGAGTAATGGTTTCATATATGTGGTGAGTGTGTACCAAAGCCACTACTTCTGCAGTTGTTGGAATGTTATCCGTTTTCCAGTTTCTGGCTATGAGCAGTTTTGTAGCCAGTAGTAGATGGATAGTCACTGTACGAAGGGGCTGTGGTACTGCATCCATGGTCAGGTGTAGGATCGCCATTTGGGGGGTAAGCATGAGGGGTATGTGGCAGAGTTCCTGTAGAATACTTTCTACATTTTTCCAGAGTTTTGAGAGGTGAGGGCATGACCAGAAGATGTAAAAGAGGGAGCCTGTGGTGTTGCAATTCCTCCAACAGAGGGGCGAAGTTGTAGATGAGAACTTGGCTAGTCTCTGTGGGATCATGTACCATCTTAGCATTATTTTGTGTGTCAACTCCCAGAGGGGCTATGCAGCTAGTAGCTGCGGAGGTGATTTTGAGGGCTTTCTGCCATTGTTGGTCAGTAAAATGGCTTTGGATGTCGTCTTCCCAATCCGTAAAGGGCTTTGATTTGAGGAAAGCCTTTTTTTCTTGTAGGGTCATATATATTAAGGAGGTTCCTTTTAAAGATGAGCTGTTGGAGAAATAGTAATTCCATAATTTGCAGGGTAGTTTGCCTTCCATGTGGGAGTATGCGTTCAGGAAACGTTTGAGTCTGTGGTAGTTAAGAAAGTCCTTGTCTGGTATCTGATACTGTGCCTGGGCTTCACCAAAAGTTTTATGTAGAAGCATAGAGCGAAGCTCAGAGGTATGTTGAATAGAGTTTCCTGACCAGTTGGGGACATGCAGATCCGGGGATAGTAAGTTGAGCATTTGTAACGGGATTAGCATCGGCTTAGTGGGGAGATGGTTCCATTTTGAGGTGTGCAGGGCTTTCCACACTTTGATCGAGGCCCTAATTGTGGGTGAATATAAGTTGAGGAATGAGGTGTTAATAACTGAGCTGAAAAGCCAACTTTGCAGGTTTTTTTTTGGTGTTACATAGTTCTCAATGTTCCCCCATAGTGTATCTGGCTTGTTATTGAACCAGTCTTTTAGTTGAGAAAGGACTGATGCTAGATAATAGTCTTTTAGGTCGACCATTCCCATTCCTCCAGCTGATCTGTGTTGAATGAGTCTAGTGTGGTGGCACCCTGCTTTTTTACCTTGCCAAACATATTTGTTGGTTATGGATTGAAGCGATGCTAGGTATGTGGTTGGCAGTGGTATAGACGTTGTGCGGAACACATAGAGGATTTTGGGAAGAGTCATCATTTTGTACGCAGCCAGATGCCCTGCCCAGGAAAATTCGGATTTGGTGAGGTTAGTTGTTTCTTCAATGAGCATTTGCTTTAGCCCCTTATAGTTGCTTTCGAATAGATCTTTTGAAGATCTAGTCAGGGTAATGCCTAATTACGGAATTCCACTTCTGCCCACGAATAGGAGTATTTATGGTGAAGTAGGGTGCTGGTTGCTGCGTCTAGACCAAGTTCTAGGATGTGTGATTTGGTGTTGTTTTACTTATAGTACAAAATAGAACTAAATCTTTGTAATACGTTTTGGACCGGAGCCAGGGAAGTATTGTAGTTTGTGATCATCATTATTACGTTATCTGCGAATACATTTATTGTGTGCTCTATGACTCCAATTTTTAGTCCAGTGATGAATTTATGGGATCTGATATGTTCGGCTAGGGGTTCCATGAGGGGATTGAAAATAAGTGGGGACAGGGGGCACCCTTGGTGTGTGCCATTAGTAATTTGGAAGGGTTTGGACAACATTTCCGAGGTGTATACCCGCACTGATGGCTTGGAATATAGTGCCAGATTGGCAGATAATACACGTCCCAGGAAGCCAAATTTTTGGAGGGTTGTTTCAAGGTAGTCCCAGTGGACCCTATTGAATGCCTTCTCTGCGTCCAGTGAAAGGAGAAGAGAAGGCACTCGTGTGGTCTCTGCATGGTGTATGATATTGATGAGTCTGCGTGTAGCATCAAAGGGTTGCCTACCTTTGGTGAAGCCTGACTGGTCTTTGTTGATTAATGTGGGCATAATGTCGATTATCCTAGAGGCTAGGAGCTTGGCATATGTCTTGGTATCTAAGTTTAAAAGGGAAATGGGCCTAAAGTTTTACAGCAGTGTGGGTTCCTTCCCTGGCTTTGGGAGAGATATGATTAATGCCTATAACGTTTCAGGTGGGAGAGAAGAGGAGAAGGCAGCATTGTTGCACACTTGAGTTAGGTGGGGGTGTTGCACACTTGAGTTAGGTGGGGGGGGGCTAAGACCCTTGTGATTTTTTTATAATATTCCCCTGTTAATCCGTCAGGGCCCGGGGATTTGTTGGGTGGTATGGATGAGATAGCCTTTACGATTTCTGATGCTGTAAAGGGTGCATTAAGGGATTCTAATTGGTTGAGGGACAAAGTGGGTAGCTTAATTTCTTGAAGAAAGGACACTATGTTTTCAGGAGATGGTTGGGTGTTTGCGGGGTCACCTTTTAGGTTGTAGAGTGTATTGTAGTATTGGCTAAAGGTGTCTGCTATTGCCTGTGGGTCTAAAAGTTTTTCTTCAGAGGTAGGGTGGAAATGGTGTGTGATTTTTGTTTTAGCGTGGTAGCCTTTGCTTGATTTTGGTGTTCTAGGGTGTTTATATTGGTGTTTATATTGGATACTAGAGTGTCTAGGTGCTGTGATCTCCTCCTCTTCTCTCTAGCAGCTAGTTGAACAATGACCCCCCTTATAAATGCCTTGTGGGCATTCCAAATCACCGTGTTGTCTGGGATTGATCCCTTATTCAGTTGAAAGAATTCCTCTTGTTGCTTCCGGATGAAGGTGGAGTGTTCTGGGGATTGGATTATTGAAGCGTTGGCTCCCCAGATCCTGGTGGTTGAGGATGTGGGGAGGTTGTTGACAGTGATGCTGACAAGTGCGTGGTCTGACCAGGTGATGGTAGATATTGTGGATTTGGTAACATTAGGCAAGGTCCATTTATCTACTAGGAAGTAATCTATCCTAGTGTATGAATTATATCTATGTGAAAAAAGGAATAGTCTCATTCGGTGGTGTGGTGACATCGCCATACATCAAACAATTTGTTGTTTCTCAGTAGGGAACCCATAGTGGATGTTTTCCGTCCAGCGCTGTGTGAGGTGTTTATTGTAGGATCTGGTGTGATATTGAAATCCCCACATATGATGAGTGAGCCCTGTTTGAATTGGCAATTTTTTTTCAGTAATCTATTTAAGAATTTTATTGGTCTGCAGTTAGGTGCGTAGATGTTGACTACAGTACATTTGGCGCCGTCAATGGTGCAGTTTAAGGCTAAGTATCTACCATCTGTGTCAATCAGGCTGTCTTGTAGTGTGAAAGCTAGGGAACTTTTGATGGCTATTAGTACACCATTCTTTTTGGATGGTCCGGATGCTAAGTATCTACCGTCTGTGTCAATCAGACTGTCTTGTAGTGTGAAAGCTAGGGAACTTTTGATGGCTATTAGTACACCATTCTTTTTGGATGGTCCACATGCTAAAAAAATATGGGGGAAGTGTTTGTTACTGCATTTAGGTTCAGAGTCAGTTTAGAAATGCGTCTCCTGGATGCAGACAATCTCACTGTGGGTGTCTTGTGCTGTGCACCACATGGATGCTCTTTTAGCAGGATGATTTAATCCTTTGGCATTGGGCGAGAGGAATTTAGACATTGTGGACTATGTGCTGGTGGTTGTTGGTGGAGTTGGTACTCACAGTTCTGCAGAGATGGTTGTCTGTTCAGAAGGTTCCTGAAGTGTCTGGACTTGAATTGAGGGTATCACTTGGGCAGTGCTGGTGAGTGGCTGTACTTGTAGAAGGGACGTATGCTCTCAGAGAGGGTGGGTGGGAGTAGGATGGAAGAGAAAAGAAAACTGATAATGTGAAGCTTCATAACAGTGCAAAAAGCGGAACAGTTTTAACAATAACTTGTATGTAGTGCCCTGCCCAATGGCAGGAGTTAGGGTCCAGCATGTAGTTCTAGGGGTCTGCTAATCGAATTATCGGGGGTAGAGTTTGTGGAACTAATGCAACAAGCAGGCACAGGCCGGAGGAGAAAGGGCAATACTGCAGTATTGTTCAGACCGCTAGCCTGGTGTGGATTTGATACGATCAGTGCCACGGTTTGTAGAGGGAGGATTGTCACTTGCTCCCGTGAGTTGTTTTGTGTTGGGGGGGTTTTCTGGCATTATCCCCCACAAATGAAGCAGTTTAAGCCCCTCCTCCACTGTGTGGATGTTGTGTTTCACACCATTTTTAGTGACCATTAACTTAGTGGGGAATCCCCATTGATAGGGGATCTTGTGGTTGCTGAGAGGTTTGGCAATGGTATTCAATTGTCGCCTTTGTTGTTGGGTATATTGTGACATATCCGTAAAGAGTAGTAATTTGGTATACGGTGGTGGTAGTTGGCCCAGGTGTCTGGCCTTTGTGAGAAGGAGCTCCTTCGTGTGGTAAAAATGGATTCTCATTAGTACGTCCCTCTGTATTTCTGCAGGGAGGTGAGGTGACTTAGGGAGCCTGTGGATGAGATCTATAATGGTCTCCACCAGTGGTAAGTCAGGCAATAAGGAGGATATCATTTTCCTGGCGTATGAATTGAGGTCTGAGGGCAGTATGGTTTCGGGGATCCCCCTAATTTTAACATTATTTCGACGCAACCGGTCCTCGAGGTCTGCCATTTTGGCCCTCATTCATTGTTGTTCTCGTGTGTGTTGCCTTGTGCATCGACCAGGTCGTTCACTGTTAATGTAATTTCCACGATTTTGCGTTCAATATGATGTACCGTTTGCCCTATTGTATGCATTTCTGATGCGAAACGGTGGAACATGAAGGATATATCCCCCTGGATTGTGCTGTGTAATGAGAGGAGCATCTCCTTCGTCGTGGTGTCAAGCACCAGTTGATTTGATGTGGGGAATTCTGCTACTGGTGATGTATGTGTTTCTGGCGGCTCACTGGCCTCAGATGCAGGGCTCATCTCATTTTCTGGCCTGTCCGGATCCAGTCGCATCCGCGACTTGGCAGGACTGTTGCTGGCAGACAAGGGCGAGGATGAAGTTGTGGCACCAGATGGATTGACCTGGGTGAAGATTTCAGCGCTGTAATCGTCCGGGAGGTCCGTATATGATTCACACAGTTTGTGTAATAGGCCGCTGGCGCCATCTTGTCCTCTCCCTCCCGATGTTCGTGAGAAGAACTCAGTCAGCTTTTTTGGCTGACAGTACTCTCTGCGCTCCCGGGACATGCTGTGGCTTGTGCCCGTTCCGTGGATGTCTTCCGTGGGTGAAACGGTCGGTTTGGGTTGCGGCATTGTATAGGTCTGTGTTGGTGTGTGCTGGAGCAGGTGTCTCAGAAGTCCATGCTGCTCGGCGGTTAGCCACGCCCCCTGAAGTGGTTTATTTTGAGAATTGAAGATGCCTCTCATGGACTAGATGGAAAGATACAGTGTGAGTGAATGAACCACATAGGCACTGTCACTGAAAATATTCCATGCTCTGTCCTCTGATTGCAAAACATACAATGCAGCCTCAAGTTCAGCTCTTTGAGCAGACATATGTCCAGGAAGTTTATATTGTAACAAAAGTTGCCAAATGGGAATCCAAACAGCAAATCCCATCACATATGCTTCATTGTGCCATTATCTGGTTACATCTATATAGGCACAAGGAATTTCACCCCTGGAAATGACCACTGAAAGGTGAAGGAGTGACTTTTTCATGTTCAATTACACAATTGTGGCCCTGTCCCTCACATTGCATCATTTGAGCCAAGAAATACTTAGATAAGCCCTTTTCCTCAAAATCCAATTGCCACTAGGCAAATGTCTGGGAATTTGCACCTCTCATTTTACCTTGTAATAACACCTTTAATGTGACATGAGGTGTTTGCAAAGCAAGTGGTGCAAAAGCCACAATACGTCTGACCTGTAGCATTGTCCAATGCACTCCTAACACATTGTTCATACAGTATAAATAACCTTTCTCAACTGATGTCAACAGCCGAGAATAGAATGCGATAGGATGTGATTTGGTATCCAATCCTGGATATGGTTTTGACCATTTTTGTTAAAGTACGGCTGAAATTGTCTCATTACCCACATACACTTGTATATAAAATGGTTGAGAGGGATCTACATTGATCAGAAATACTGAATTTATAAGGGCTTTCTTTAAGTCTTTAAATGATTGCAAGACCTCTCCTGCTATTTCAAATGACTGCCCTGTATCTTCAGTAAACCTTAATAATTAATAAAGAGATTTTTCTCTTTCTGCACAATTCTTTATGAATTCTTAAGAAAAGTTGACAAGGCCCAAAAACCTTCTTAGAGCAGTTACACTAGTAGGCAATGGCACCTCGTGAATAGCTTTCACTTTTTCTTCAATAGGATTTCTTCTAATGCCAGATATTGTAACCCCCAAGAAGTTCACTTCGGATTGCATGATTTGAACTTTGTTCAAATCCATTTTTAACCCCGCCTCCTCTAATGTTCTACAAACATTAAAGTGTATGTCTTGATGTTCCCTTTTTGATGACATTTGAATCAAGATATCATCTACATATTGGAGCACCTTATCACCATGTTGTAATGGATCCAAAACTTGAGCTAGAGCTTCATGAAAATAGACAGGTGAACTTTGGAACCCTTGACATAATTGTGCAAACATACAGTATATGATTTGTTGTCAAATGTGAAACCAAATCTTAGTGCTGACTCAGGAGTTATGGGTACACTAAAGAAGCCATTACTGATATCAAGACAGGTGAACACTGAACAGTCATTCCGCAACTGAGCCATGATCTCAGGAGTACTAACAACTAAATGAGCTGCTTGAAGCGTATACTCATTTACCATGCGCTTATCTAAAACTAGGTGCCATGCTCCTCATTTTTTTCTTACTGCCCACACAGGGGAAGAATGAAGAGAATCGCCTTCCACAATGACACCTTGCTTCAATAATTCACTGATTGCCTCTCTAATATGAGGTATCGCCTCTGACGGTAACTTATATTGTCTCTGGTACGAAGGCAATTTATCACCAACAATGTGGACAGTAATGTTCATTTTACCACAATCAGTGTTTTTCTCTATCCAAAGCTTTGCAAACATCAGTTGTATCTGACTCTTCAATTCACTGACATTGACATTTGACACAGCAAAAATGTCATCCCTGGGTTCTGAGAAAGGTATCACTTCACAAACACTTCAGCTGGCCTGTTTGCGTCAGGTAATACATAAAAGGAACACAATATTTCCTTGTCTGGAACAGGCGCTCTGTTTTTAAATGTCAGTTTTACTGGACAACTGTGATATGCTGTTACACCTTCCCCCAGTAAAACTGGTTAAACTAATTTTCTTATCAGAAATCGGTTTCAATTTGTGACTGCAACAAGAGATTTCAGCTGCTGAATCAATTAAAATATGTTCCCATTCCATACCCTCCACTCTTCCTTCAACAAAAGGTCTGCCATCCCTACCGAAAAATAAAGAAGTAAGGAAAGTTAGAGGAGTAAGGGGGGGTCACGCCTTAATTTTTCTACACTCGATTGTAAGTCTCTGGAAGGGTTAACAGAGAGAGAATCTTTTGTGCTCTGACCTACAACACAGATTGGAGCTGTCATAGGATGACTAGCTGAGGTCTGTAATTGGAGCTGTGCTTCTCTATAAGGGTTGCTGTTACATCCCTGAAATATCACACACTCTGCCAAGGGCGCAGAAGGTGATTTATTACTGTCAGTCAGAGCAGACACCCTTTGAAGCCCATTATACTGTTGGCAACTTTCTTTTTTATCATTTTTGACAGATGTTGATTGTACATCTGTCAAAAAAACTACAACAATGTTTTTTTTTAAATGGCCTTCTTGTTTACAATAAAAGCAAAGGAGTGGTTGGGTTGGCCCTCTCTCAGAACTGGCAAAATGAGACCTGCTCATATACCGCGGTTGGCCAATTCCCAGAGAAAGACCTCTCCCCCGACCAGAGCCTCTACTGCTAACAGAAATTCCTACTGCAAAGACCATTAAGAGTTGAGTACTAGAAGCATCAGGCTGAGCAAAACATCTATGTTTTAAAATTTGCTGGGTAGCTTCAATTAAAGTAGGACAATCTGTCACTTTTAATTTAATAGCTAAGTCTAAATTTGGAATTTTCTGTAAAAAATGCTCAATCATTCATTTATGATCTTCAGTACCCAGATCTGTAGGATTTTTGTTATACACTAAACACCATGCTCTTTCCACTTACCAGCTTCTATCATAAAATTGTCATCTTTAGAAATCTTAAAGGACTCTAGTAATTGTATGTTAAGTCTGTCTTAACCTGTTGCTGCCTGTACAGCTGCTTTTAACCTACCGGTCTGGGTTCTTAAATCAAACACATAAAATCCATCAGCATTATGAATTTGTACATGATAATGTGAAGGAAGATATGAGATAAATTACTGTTCTATCTCAGCCTAATCTTGTATTTGCAGTTTAGACATATCATTTTCAAGAGTACAAATGTTTTGAAAAATACCCTTTTTTATCATATGATGGGAGATTTTTAAGCAACTTTAATCTATTAAGAACCCCACTAACAGAAAAAAGTAGTTTCCAGCGCTAAAAGACCTTCGGAGTAAAGGCAACCGAAGCATCAAGGAATAAAACACCAAATGTATGCTGCCCCCTCGGACAGGGTGATCCGAAAGATACTAAAAAACAAAACAGAAAGGGAGGCGCGCGCACCTAGTGCATTACCATAAAAATGTATTAGAATTGTAAAAAAGTTTAAAAATGAATACTCACAAAACCACATTGTGGTATCACAAAGCCATAAAACCAAAGAGAGATGATGCAAATGGGTAGATGAAAGAGCACAAGGAGGGGTAACAGCTGGCACGTTTCGGGGGCGCACCCCCTTCCTCAGAGCTGTGCTAGTCTGGACTGCCAGACCGAGTGGTATATATACATAAAATGACCAGGAGAGACTGAAAGTTCAATCACCTTGCAAATTGGTCAGTTACCAATCATTCACTTGACCAATTCATTTGGGGAGGGTGCACAGATATACACAGGAGCAACACACAAACAAAAAAAAAAGAATTCATAAAAAATTATTAAAAAATTGTATATTAAATAGGTATTGATTGAATTAAAAGGAGAAATCTTTCTCATATGTAAAGTATCTTGCCCGAAAACATGTACACCAAAAATGAAGGAATACTCACTTTTTCAGGTGTTTGACTACCATCCACTCTATGGCAAGTCCCTTGTATGGAGACACAGGAAGTGGGAGGGGGGGCGGAAGTGCCGGGACCGCTCCCGTCCTGAATGTAAAACTGCAACAAGACTCCATAGCAGGGAATAAGGCATCCCTCATCTTGGTCCCCCTCATAGTGTCTCCTCTTAATGGGGCCATCAAAACGGCCGCCATAGCAATGTACAGATTGTTCCTGGGGCATTGCAGCTGATGTCAGATGCGCCGGAAATTGCATCACCTGCATGCTGTCTGTGCACCCAAAAAAGGCATCCTCATGGAAACAAGGGGATTGAACAAACTGGCCGTCAGTCTGGAAGTACCACGACAAGTTAAACAAACATCTGACAGATGTCTGCCAAAACAAATACAATATGTATAAAAAATACAAAAAATATGCAATATATAAAAATACAATATATAAAAATGTAGGAGTGGATAATATATAATATATAGATATATAATATATAAAATCAACAATTCCTAAGAAATATTTGGATGTTGAACAGCAAAGCAAATTGAACTACAAAAAAAAACAGACATTCAATGGATAATCAATAAACAACAACAGATTAATAGCAATACTTCAGGAAAAAAAAATTGAAAAATAAATGAATATAAATACTAATACGGATGCAATTCTATAAATTGTTAGAAATTGTTAGCTGCAGTTGGACGGTAATAAAAACCGCCACGCATATATATATATATATATATATATATATATATATATATATATATATATACATGGGTATACATTCTTTCTTCTTACATATATAAACACAAAAAATAATAATGATTATAAAAAACAACAATAATAATAATGATTGTAAAAAAAAAAAAAGGATGAATAAACACGTGCAACTAAATTCCTAGCAGTACATATTAGAATGAATGTAGTTTGGTTTAGAATTATTCTTTAATTGTTCATCTATTGACCTTATTCCAAAGAAATGGTGAGGACCAAGTAAATTGATACACTCAAAAGGTTAGCTCCTGTTACCAGGGAAACCACAACGAGGAAGAGCCAGGTAGAGGTTGGGTAAGGGAATCCCTGGTAGACCAGGGCAGGGAGGTGGGCAAGCCCTACTGACAACTCACTGTCTGCCCTACCCACTCAGGGATTAAAGGACTATTACCAAGGAGATAACCAAGAGGAAACAACAGGGAGCATACCTGGTGGGTAGAACCCAAGGGCACTGTTGATGAAGATAACAAGGATGACACAGGGACATGATAATGGTGGGCTGAAACCGAGGTGTATATGCAGAGCTGGGCTATTACATTAGGGTCTGGATATTTAGCCCTATTTTGAGACCTTTCGGTGCTAAGGCCCCCAGACAGTGGATCCAAAAGGATTCCCTGCTGCATAGCTTGCGAAATCTCCGCCCAACATCTACATCCTCTCTCATAACCTCTAGCCCAAAGAGTCTAAAGCCAGAGGGGTTCTGATTATGACTGTTTAAAAAATGCAGGGGTAACGAATGTTTGTCAAAACCCTTCAGTATATTCCTTTTGTGTTCCCCGCACCGTGTCCTTAGAGTGCGAGTAGTGCGACCCACATACATCAAACCACAGGGGCATAATAGGCAATATACCACAAACTCTGAGCCACATTTGATGAATTGACGGATGGCATGGGTTTGGCCATCCACATCCACAACCTCCTTCTTTCTGTGCCACATGTTTTGGCATGCCCCACAGTTAGGAACTCCACATCTATAGCTGCCCTTTTGGTCAAAGAGCCCACTCCAGTTCTGATGAGCGACTGGTTTTTGTGGGCGAATTCTGCTAGGTGTGATATAGCCCCTCAGGTTCTTGGGTCTGCGGAAGATGACCGTACGGCGTTTGGGGAGGACTTTACTCAGGCAGGGGTCCCAATGTAGGATACCCCAGTATTTTTCTATAATGCGTTTAATCGGGAATGCCTCATTAGTGAACCTGATGTTGAATGAGAATTCTGGACGACGACGCGAATCCCAACTCTCGGACGTCTTCTCCGGAGACTTATCGTCTGAATCCATGACCTGTAGATATTTCTGCCAATACTTGCTATAGGCATCCTCTATAGTAACCTGGTCATACCCTTTCTCCAAAAACTTCCTTCTTAATACGTCACTTTGTTCGTCATAATCCGATAAACGGGAACAGGTTCTTTGAAGCCGGCAAAACTGCCCTAACGGTACATTCTTATCGTCAATGTAATGAGCATACAAGACCAGGTTCGCCCCGAAGGGATAATTGGACCAAATGTGGAAATGCTCCCAGTATCCCATGAAGAGGTTGGCATAACTCGGGGTGAACCTGGCCCCCATAGCTGTGCCCTTGATTTGTCTATAGTACTCTTCCTGGAACACAAAATAATTGTGTGTCAAGGTATACTTGATGCTCCGTAGAATGAAAGAAGACTGTTGTGGATGTAGATAGTTCTCTCGTGCCAGAAAGTATTGCACAGCCTGCAGGCCAAACTGGTGTTGGATAGACGTGTACAGAGAAGCCACATCCAAGGACAGCCAGCGGTAGCTGGTTTTCCATTGGTAATGGGTCAAAATCTCCAGCATGTGGCCAGAGTCACAAACATAAGAGGGGAGCTGGACAACTAGTTCTTGCAGGAAATGGTCTATGTAGCTGCCCATAGAGCTAGTGAGGCTATAAATGCCAGAAATGATAGGAGGGTTGTTTACGTCCTTATGAATCTTAGGGATGTGGTATAAGAATGGTGTCAATGGGTAAGGACGATAAAGAAATTGCCATTATAGCTTGGATAGGACCCCTAACATATGGAAATGGTCCAATGGAGTTTTCAACTCCTGCTTATATAAGCTTACCGGGTCACCCTTCAGCTTCTCATATGTGCTTGCATCCTCTAGGAGCCTTCTTGCTTCTTTCAAGTAATCTTGTCGGTCTTGGATAACCAGACTACCTCCTTTGTCTGATTGTCTAATAACGATAGAGTCGTTATTTTTGATAGAGTCCAAAACTCTTTTTTTCCTCTAAGGACATGGTAGGTGAATGACCAACTGTGGTGTCACTGCAGAGTTTGACAATTTCGGAATATAGTAGATCATAATAAGTGGAGATGAACTTGCCTTTGGCCCAGTGCGGGTGAAAAACTGATTTGGGCCTAAAATGGGTGTGGGCCACAGGGGCCATACAAGCGGCACTGGAGAGAAGCTCTATTACAGGCATATCTGGGTCATGTGCCCCTTCGGACCACAACTCCTCTAGTATTGCCAATGCTCCACAATCTTGATCCTCACTGGTAGACTCTGGGGGGTCTGAAGCTCTATCTGTACTCTCAGTCCCTTCTTCCATGGCAAAGTACCGTTTGAGGGTAAGATTGCGTGTAAATATGTTGAGGTCAATAAAGAGTTCAAAGAGATCCGGGGGGTTAGGTGGGGCAAAGTTAAGACCCTTACATAATAACCCCAATTCAGCCTCACTAAAGGTTGTAGAAGAGAGGTTATAGATTTTTATGGTGTCATGCAACAAGGTCACTTTTTCCCTTTTTTTGGTTTTCTTTCCCCCCTGTTTTCCTCGTCTGGTTTTTCTGCTGACCTTTTCCTCCGATTGATGCCCCCCGTCGGTGTGCCCCCCAATAAAAAAGATGGAGAAGAACATTGAGATGTGGGGGGAACACATGGACCGGCGGCGGGTGAGGGACCAGAGGAGAGATCAGCAGAGGTGGTAACCTTTTGTACCTCCTGAGGCCTCTATAATGGCTACTGGTTCCCCTTCGACCAAAGGCTGGTCAACCCGATAGTTGTAAGGCCTATTTGATGTGGCATGTACAAGGGAGGAATGTGAGCCCTTGTCTTTCCCCTTATTTGGACAGGAATCATTACTATTGGTCCCAGTGCCTGTCTTGGTAACCCCTGGTGGATGGTAGTCACACACCTGAAAAAGTGAGTATTCCTTCCTTTTTGGTGTACATGTTTTTGGGTAAGATACTTTACATATGAGAAAGATGTCTCCTTTTAATTCAATCAATACCTACTTAATATACAATTTGCATCCTCCCCAAATTATTTGGTCAAGTGAATGATTGGTAACTGACCAATTTGCAAGGTGATTGAACTTTCAGTCTCTCCTGGTCATTTTATGTATATATACCACTAGGTCTGGCAGTCCAGACTAGCACAGCTCTGGGGAAGGGGGTGCACCCCCAAAACGCGTCAGCTGTTACCCCACCTTGTGCTCTTTCATCTACCCATTTGCATCATCTCTCTTTGATTTTATGGCTTTGTGATACCACATTGTTCTTTTGTGAGTATTCATTTTTAAACTTTTTTACAATTCTAATAAATTTTTATGGTAATACACTAGGTGCGCACGCCTCCCTTTCTGTTTTTAGATTTAAGAGTAGAAAAAAGAGTGGACTAAACTCAGAATCTTTTATATCATGTTTAAGCTCATATTGTAAACTTTGTAAGATTCCCTTGATTCCAGTTTCCTTATTCTTCCAATCTTTTAAAGCTAGTTGTAAAGCTTTTTGTAATGATTTAAAATCATCCACCTGTAAAGCTTCAGATTCACACGTTTTTCCATCCATTTATCTAATTTGCATAAAGTTCTTTCCACAATTTCAGTTAATGGATTCTACTGAAAGCTTTGCTCTGATTTTTTTGGAATGACCGCGTGTAATGGCACACATTTTCTTTTGGCTATTAGGGCATACATATTCATGAAAAGATAACAACAATTTACATGCAGCATTAACTTTAGTAGATTCTTTGCTAAACATTTTGTTATCAATATTTTTACATTGATCAAGGAGCCACTGCATGCCTATATTCCATATATGAAATGTATTAATTCCTACTAATACAGGGTAATTTTTATACTTTTGAGCATAAGATTTTTCATCTTATCTGCTTATATAAAAAGAACACACTCACCCTTGTCTAGAATGCCAGTTCTGTGTGCACTTAAAAAAAACAAGAGACAAGGAGTAGTGTTGAGTGAACCCGGACTGTAACGTTTGGGTCCGTACCGAACTTTGGGGTGACCCGGACCCGAGCACGGACGTTTCAAAAAATGTTTGGGTTCGGGTTCTGGGTTCTGGTAGTTGATTATGCATGTTGAATAGCTGCAGGGCAGCCAATCAACAAGCGTTTCACTGGTTTGCCCTTAGAAGCCATCACAGCCATGTCTAATAATGGCATGGCTGTGTTTGGCCAGTGCATCATGTGACCCAGCCTCTATATGAGGCTGGAGTCACAGTGCTGCATGTCACATGCTCTTGGGTTAGTGTAGGGAGAGGAAGCTGCCGGCGTTTTTTTGAGGGACAGATTGCAGACATTTTAACATCTGATCCTGCATCCTGAGATTACTACTACTGTTGCTCTGAGGGACAGATTGCAGAAATTTGAGATTTCACATACTGCTGCTTTGAGTGACAGATTGCAGATCAAACCCTTCATAACACAACGATCCTTACGATCGTACACAACGATCAGATTGTGGGATCATACACAACGATCAGATTGTGGGAGTAATTTGAGATTTCACATACTGCTGCTTTGAGCGATCTGACTGCACTAGGTAGAGGCTTCTGCTTAGAGGGACAGATTATTGTTCAAAAACCATCTCCTAGTTCTAAAGGAAGAGGTTCTAGCTGCAGCTGTAAATGACACATTATTGTTCAAAAATCATCTCCTAGTTTATTTGATTTTAATTTATTTTCCCTATCCCTATTTTATTTAATTTTAGTTTATTTGATCCTCTACTAAAAACTTGTTATTACACAGTAAATGTCGACGTCGATCTTGGAGAAGGAAATCTTGATCCTCTA